>CM065707.1:1968511-2051011 GCA_017654935.2 Phymorhynchus buccinoides
CAATCTCTATCTCTCTCTCTCTCTCTCTCTGCCTCCTCTCCCCCCCCCCCTCCCCCTTCTCCCCCCCCCCCTCTCTTCCTCTCTCCCCCCCCCCCCCCCCCCCCCCCGCTCAGTTTGATTGCTGAAAGGGAAACAACTGTTATCACAGAACACATTTTCTCTGTCCCTGATTCTGACCCTTTAGTCTGCACACGTGCCGAACACTAGAGCTGGGTACCGCTACGGAATATGTACACACACGCGCGCGCGCGCGCGCACGCACGCACACACACACGCACGCGCGTACACACACACACACATTATGTTTTGTGTGTGCGCTCTCTCTGTCTCTGTCTCTGTCTCTGTCTCTCTCTCTCTCTCTCTCTCTCTCTCTCTCTCTCTCTCTCTCTCTCATTCTTTTATATATTTTCTGGTCATTGGGTGTGTTTCATAAGTGTGTGTGTGTGTGTATCCTTTTCCTGCTTTAACTTTTTGACATTACGTTTGTTGGTGTAAATTAAGGGTGTGGTTTATTTTTCCTTTGCTTTAGATTTGGTGTTTTAAGTCGTGTGTTTTTTATTACATTTTTGTTTTGATTGGATTATTATTGCTTTGTCTTACCATTGTCATGGCTATGTTCCAAACTAAAGACGCGTGGCCCTCTAAAGAAGGCCTACGTATTGGCCATCTGAATATTAATAGTGCATACAATAAACTGGATGACATAGCAGCTATTTTAGATAATAACGGCAATAATTTTCACGCGTTCTGTTTTTCAGAATCTAGACTGCGTGAGCAAATGCCAGATTCGGATTTATGCATACCGGGGTACGATTGTATACGTTGTGATCCCATAAAAAGAAAGAAACGGGCCTTCTGCTCTATTACTTACAGTTAACAGAATTTCGAAACTTGAACAATACCACACAGAATCATTATGGATTGAAATTAAGCTAAAGCACTCTAAACCTTTATTAATCTGCTTTTTATACAGAAATCCCACCGAAAGAAACGACTGGTACGACAATTTCGCTGCAATGATGGATACAGCAGTACTGGAAGGAAGTGAAACAATATTACTAGGAGATTTTAATATTGACCTTTATAAACATCAAACACAGTGGGTGAAACTTTATGAATCATACAATTTTCATCAACTTATTGATCGACCAACACGCGTGACTGACGCTTCGAGCACAATCATCGATCATATTTATGTGTCATCTACGACCAACATAGCAGAAGTATGCTCCCCAGTCCTTAATTGTAGTGACCACTATCCCGTGTGCCTGACCTGGATAAAGACAGGAACAAAAATTCCCCAAGTAGGGCACAAAACAATCAGGTATAGGTGTTTTAAGCATTTTAATAAAGACAAATTTCTCTCAGACTTGCTTAATTCCGGTTTATCCAACGTATATCAATACAGTCACCCAGAGGAAGCCTTAGATTATTGGATAAAAACATTTTGTGATGTTTATAATAAGAATGCCCCATTTAGAATAAAACGCGTAAAACATAAACCCAAACCACCATGGATAACAGACGATATTGATCAAGCTTCTTATCTTAGAGATTTTTATAAGGCAACCAAAGATCCGAGGGCTAGTGCGCAGCGCAACCTTGTTAACACAATGAAACGTGCTGCTAAACAAAAATATTTTAGAGATATACTATTAGACAAAAACCCTAAACAAGTATGGAAAGCTATTAATACCTTAACAAACAAACATTACGTTAAGAAATCAACTAAGTTAAACATCCCCTCTCCTAACTTATTAAATCAGCACTTTGTATCAACTGCGGAAAACCTAATACAAAATGATGCTTGGAAAGAAAATGACCTAAAACCTTTGAAAGAATTCTGTTCATCCAAAAACATTCAGTCTACACTTTCTCTTCCACTAATAACGCTATGCGAAGTACATACTGCTCTCATGCAACTGAAACAATCTGCATCAAAGGACACGGACGGACTTGATGGGATTATACTTAAACTTGCCGCCCCTGTCATTGCCGACACTCTAACCTATATATACAATTTATGTATAGATAGAAGTTACTTTCCCACTCAGCTTAAAAATGCCAAAATCATCCCTCTTTATAAATCCGGTGATGAGAAGGACCCTTCCAACTATAGGCCAATATCCATACTATCTATTTTGTCCAAACCCCTAGAAAAACACATCCATAAGCATCTACTACAGCACTTGGAAAAGTATGATCTTTTACATCCAAGGCAATCAGGCTCTAGGCAGAAACACTCATGCCACACAGCTCTAGTTAACATGGTTGATGAATGGCTCACAAATATAAACAACAATCAATACACTGGAATTATCTTTGCTGACTTTGCAAAGGCATTTGATGTTATCAACCACTCACTACTCATGAGGAAATTATGTGTTTACAGAATAGGAAACCAAATGTACGAGTTATTTAATTCATTTTTATCAAATAGGCAGCAAGCGGTATGCACTGGTCTTTACCAGTCTACTCCTCTCCCAAATAATTATGGTGTTCCACAGGGCTCAGTTTTAGGTCCACTGTTGTTCTTACTATACATCAATGATTTGCCTCTATTTGTTAAAGATAAATGCAATCTCTTTGCAGATGATAGCTCAGTACAGTCAAGTCATCATTCCTTACCTGTTTTGTCATCAAACGTCCAAGAAAATGTAGAACAGTTGAAACGATGGGCTGAACTAAACCATATGCTAATGAATCCAACTAAAACTAAGTATATGTGTCTAACAACGCGCCAAAAACGCCCAAATCAGTCATATACTTCATTACCTATTCACATATCCGGCCAAAGAATCGAGGAAGTTAATTCTCACAAAGTCCTTGGACTAATGATTGACAATAAACTGTCATGGTCAGAACATATTGAATTATTAAGCAAAAAGATATCCCAAAGAATCTTCCAGTTATCGAAAATTAAACGCTTCCTTGACATAAATGCTAGGAAGCAATTCTTCTATGCACATATTAATTCCCTTATCAACTATGCATCTACTTTGTGGGATTCAGCAAGCGCAAATGTTTTAAAACCTCTCGTTAGACTGCATAAACGAGCTGTTAAACTGGTACTCCTCAAATCAACTTCACTTACGACCAGTGATTACAAAGCTGTTGATATTTTACCTTTTAAATCTCAGTTGGAACACAATAAAGCAGTGATGATGCACAAAATTATGACCGGAAATGCTCCTCAGTCTTTGATAGACCGCTTTTCGATCAACAGTTACAGGCATTTGCAAAACCTGATAATTCCAACTCCACGACTAGACCTATTTAAAGCCAGTCTAACGTATAGTGGCGCAACCTACTGGAATAACCTGCCAGCTTACTTGAAGACAATCAAAAGACCATCAACTTTCAACAAGCTAATGAAGACCCACTTAATGAATAAACTACTTTGATACTGATTCTCTCTCTCTCTCTCTCTCTCTCTCTCTCTCTCTCTCTCTCTCCTCTCTCTCTCTCTCTCTCTCTCTCTCTCTCTCTCTCTCTCTCTGTGTTGTCCCTCCCTCCACCCCCTTCCATCACTGTGACCCTCTTACTGTACATGACGTCCACAATACTTGAATCTGTTGAAATTACTCACCACTGAAGCGAAATTGTGTCAGACTAAATCCAATGCTGCAAACTCCATTTTTACAGTATAAATTATAAATGTGTGCACTATTAAATGAATACGTAGGGAATGCTTATGTGTATGACTTTTACTATATTATGTTTGCTAACTGTATCATCTTTACTTGAAAAATGTTCGTCCGCTGCAACATGCGTGTGCATATATATATAAGATTAGGTCTGATTGTATTAGCATACTATGCATGACTTTTGCATGCTCTTTATATATTTTTATTTTTTTATTTAAAAAAAAAAATTTAATTCTGTACGAGTGCTGCTTATTCTATTACCCTCTATACGTAAACTTCATTCAATTCATTCAACTCTCTCTCTCTCTCTCTCTCTCTCTCTCTCTCTCTCTCTCTCTCTCTCTCTCTCTCTCTCTCTCTCTCTCTCTCTCTCTCTCTCTCTCTCTCTCTCTCTCTCTCTCCCTCTCTCTCCCTCCCTGAGATAGGATTAGGTTTGATTTTGTCACATAATATTATGTGTTTCTTCCTAAATGTGTGCACGTTAAAGATGAGTATGTAGAATAGGATTTGGTGGGGTTTTTTTGTCATGTGTATGTGTTTATGCTTTGATTGGTGCATGCTAAATATGAGTATTTACAGTGGTTTTAGGCTGGATTTTGTCATGTGTATTTGTTTAAATTTAAATTGTGCATGTTAAAGACGAGTATGTAAAGTAGGTTTAGGCTTAATTTCGTCATTGTATGTGCTTAGTTTTTAATATCATAAAAACATGAATAGGTTTGCTTTTGTCACGTGTGTGTATTTACTTTTTAACTTGTGCATGTTAAGTATGAATAATGCAATATAGTAATATGTTTGATTTTGTTATGTGTACACATATTTACATTTAAAATTGTGTATGTTAAGATGAGTAGGTAAAGTAGAGCCAGGTTTGGTTTTATTACGTGCATGATTGTTCTATCAAATAAGTACATTTTTAAGATGAGTATGTAAAGTATGAATAGGATTGGTTTTTGTCATGTGTTTGTGCTCTTCTCAATTGGTGCATGTTAAAGATGAGTATGAAAAGTATCCCCCCCCCCCCCCCCCCCCCCTCCGTGTGTATGTGCTTAGGCCTACTCTTAATTTATGCACGTTCAAAATGAGTATAGTTAATAATATTAGGTTTGATTTTGTTATTGTTGTTATAGGGTTGTTTTTTACATTCTTATATTGCTTTGTCTGTGCTCATTTTCATTTTCCATTTCTACTTTTATATTTGTAATTTTTTTTCAGAGGGCTGGATGTAAAAAAAAAAGCATGTTATTGCTTATTTTATTACCCTCTATAAATAAAAATTCATTCATTCAATTCAATTCAATTCAATTCAATTCTCTCTCTCTCTCTCTTTCTCTCTCTGTTCCTATTATACATTAATGATTTGCCTCTATTTGTTAAAGATAAATGCAATCTCTTTGCAGATGATAGCTCAGTACAGTCAAGTCATCATTCCTTACCTGTTTTGTCATCAAAAGTCCAAGAAAATGTAGAACAGTTGAAACTATGGGCTGAACTAAACCATATGCTAATGAATCCAACTAAAACTAAGTATATGTGTCTAACAACGCGCCAAAAACGCCCAAATCAGTCATATACTTCATTACCTATTCACATATCCGGCCAAAGAATCGAGGAAGTTAATTCTCACAAAGTCCTTGGACTAATGATTGACAATAAACTGTCATGGTCAGAACATATTGAATTATTAAGCAAAAAGATATCCCAAAGAATCTTCCAGTTATCGAAAATTAAACACTTCCTTGACATAAATGCTAGGAAGCAATTCTTCTATGCACATATTAATTCCCTTATCAACTATGCATCTACTTTGTGGGATTCAGCAAGCGCAAATGTTTTAAAACCTCTCGTTAGACTGCATAAACGAGCTGTTAAACTTGGTACTCCTCAAATCAACTTCTCTTACGACCAGTGATTACAAAGCTGTTGATATTTTACCTTTTAAATCTCAGTTGGAACACAATAAAGCAGTGATGATGCACAAAATTATGACCGGAAATGCTCCTCAGTCTTTGATAGACCGCTTTTCGATCAACAGTTACAGGCATTTGCAAAACACTGATAATTCCAACTCCACGACTAGACCTATTTAAAGCCAGTCTAACGTATAGTGGCGCAACCTACTGGAATAACCTGCCAGCTTACTTGAAGACAATCAAAAGACCATCAACTTTCAACAAGCTAATGAAGACCCACTTAATGAATAAACTACTTTGATACTCTCTCTCTCTCTCTCTCTCGTCTCTCTCTCTCTCTCTCTCTCTCTCTCTCTCTCTCTCTCTCTCTCTGTGTTGTCCCTCCCTCCACCCCCTTCCATCACTGTGACCCTCTTACTGTACATGACGTCCACAATACTTGAATCTGTTGAAATTACTCACCACTGAAGCGAAATTGTGTCAGACTAAATCCAATGCTGCAAACTCCATTTTTACAGTATAAATTATAAATGTGTGCACTATTAAATGAATACGTAGGGAATGCTTATGTGTATGACTTTTACTATATTATGTTTGCTAACTGTATCATCTTTACTTGAAAAATGTTCGTCCGCTGCAACATGCGTGTGCATATATATCTAAGATTAGGTCTGATTGTATTAGCATACTATGTATGACTTTTGCATGCTCTTTATATATTTTTATGTCGACTCTCTTTTAACTCTAAAATTTAAATTCTGTACGAGTCTCTCTCTTATTCTATTCTCCCTCTCTTCCTCTCGTCTATTCTCTTATTCTCAATTCACTCTCTCTCCTCTCTCTTCTCTCTCTCTCTCTCTCTCTCTCTCTCTCTCTCTCTCTCTCTCTCTCTCTCTCTCTCTCTCTCTCTCTCTCTCTCTCTCTCTCTCTCTCTCCTCTCTCTCCCTCCCTGAGATAGGATTAGGTTTGATTTTGTCACATAATATGTGTTTCTTCCTAAATGTGTGCACGTTAAAGATGAGTATGTAGAATAGGATTTGGTGTTTTTTTTTGTCATGTGTATGTGTTTATGCTTTGATTTGTGCATGCTAAATATGAGTATTTACAGTGGTTTTAGGCTGGATTTTGTCATGTGTATTTGTTTAAATTTAAATTGTGCATGTTAAAGACGAGTATGTAAAGTAGGTTTAGGCTTAATTTCGTCATTGTATGTGCTTAGTTTTTTAATATGTGCATACACATTATAAAAACATGAATAGGTTTGCTTTTGTCACGTGTGTGTATTTACTTTTTAACTTGTGCATGTTAAGTATGAATAATGTAATATAGGAATATGTTTGATTTTGTTATGTGTACACATATTTACATTTAAAATTGTGTATGTTAAGATGAGTAGGTAAAGTAGAGCCAGGTTTGGTTTTATTACGTGCATGATTGTCCGATCAAATAAGTACATTTTTAAGATGAGTATGTAAAGTATGATTAGGATTGGTTTTTGTCATGTGTTTGTGCTCTTCTCAATTTGTGCATGTTAAAGGATGAGTATGAAAAGTAGGATCCCCCCCCCCCCCCCCTCCGTGTGTATGTGCTTAGGCCTACTCTTAATTTATGCACGTTCAAAATGAGTATAGTTAATAATATTAGGTTTGATTTTGTTAATTGTTACTATATAGGGTTGTATTTTGCATTCTTATATTGCTTTGTCTGTGCTCATTTTCATTTTCCATTTCTACTTTTATATTTGTAATTTTTTTCCAGAGGGCTGGATGTAAAAAAAGCATGTTATTGCTTATTCTATTACCCTCTATAAATAAAATTCATTCAATTCAATTCAATTCAATCTCTCTCTCTCTCTCTCTCTCTCTCTTTCCCTCTCTGTTCCTATTATACATTAATGATTTGCCTCTATTTGTTAAAGATAAATGCAATCTCTTTGCAGATGATAGCTCAGTACAGTCAAGTCATCATTCCTTACCTGTTTTGTCATCAAACGTCCAAGAAAATGTAGAACAGTTGAAACGATGGGCTGAACTAAACCATATGCTAATGAATCCAACTAAAACTAAGTATATGTGTCTAACAACGCGCCAAAAACGCCTAAATCAGTCATATACTTCATTACCTATTCACATATCCGGCCAAAGAATCGAGGAAGTTAATTCTCACAAAGTCCTTGGACTAATGATTGACAATAAACTGTCATGGTCAGAACATATTGAATTATTAAGCAAAAATATATCTCAAAGAATCTTCCAGTTATCGAAAATTAAACGCTTCCTTGACATAAATGCTAGGAAGCAATTCTTCTATGCACATATTAATTCCCTTATCAACTATGCATCTACTTTGTGGGATTCAGCAAGCGCAAATGTTTTAAAACCTCTCGTTAGACTGCATAAACGAGCTGTTAAACTGGTACTCCTCTAATCAACTTCACTTACGACCAGTGATTACAAAGCTGTTGATATTTTACCTTTTAAATCTCAGTTGGAACACAATAAAGCAGTGATGATGCACAAAATTATGACCGGAAATGCTCCTCAGTCTTTGATAGACCGCTTTTCGATCAACAGTTACAGGCATTTGCAAAACCTGATAATTCCAACTCCACGACTAGACCTATTTAAAGCCAGTCTAACGTATAGTGGCGCAACCTACTGGAATAACCTGCCAGCTTACTTGAAGACAATCAAAAGACCATCAACTTTCAACAAGCTAATGAAGACCCACTTAATGAATAAACTACTTTGATACTGATTCTCTCTCTCTCTCTCTCTCCTCTCTCTCTCTCTCTCTCTCTCTCTCTCTCTCTCTCTCTCTCTCTCTCTCTCTCTCTCTCTCTGTTGTTCCTCCCTCCCTCCACCCCCTTCCATCACTGTGACCCTCTTACTGTACATGACGTCCACAATACTTGAATCTGTTGAAATTACTCACCACTGAAGCGAAATTGTGTCAGACTAAATCCAATGCTGGAAACTCCATTTTTACAGTATAAATTATAAATGTGTGCACTATTAAATGAATACGTAGGGAATGCTTATGTGTATGACTTTTACTATATTATGTTTGCTAACTGTATCATCTTTACTTGAAAAATGTTCGTCCGCTGCAACATGCGTGTGCATATATATATAAGATTAGGTCTGATTGTATTAGCATACTATGCATGACTTTTGCATGCTCTTTATATATTTTTTTTTTTTTTTTTTTTTTAAAATTTTAATTCTGTACGAGTGCTGCTTATTCTATTACCCTCTATACGTAAACTTCATTCAATTCAACTCTCTCTCTCTCTCTCTCTCTCTCTCTCTCTCTCTCTCTCTCTCTCTCTCTCTCTCTCTCTCTCTCTCTCTCTCTCTCTCTCTCTCTCTCTCTCTCTCTCTCTCTCTCTCCCTCTCTCTCCCTCCCTGAGATAGGATTAGGTTTGATTTTGTCACATAATATTGTGTTTCTTCCTAAATGTGTGCACGTTAAAGATGAGTATGTAGAATAGGATTTGGTGGGTGGTTTTGTCATGTGTATGTGTTTATGCTTTGATTGGTGCATGCTAAATATGAGTATTTACAGTGGTTTTAGGCTGGATTTTGTCATGTGTATTTGTTTAAATTTAAATTGTGCATGTTAAAGACGAGTATGTAAAGTAGGTTTAGGCATAATTTCGTCATTGTATGTGCTTCGTTTTTAATATTATAAAAACATGAATAGGTTTGCTTTTGTCACGTGTGTGTATTTACTTTTTAACTTGTGCATGTTAAGTATGAATAATGCAATATAGCAATATGTTTGATTTTGTTATGTGTACACATATATTCACATTTAAAATTGTGTATGTTAAGATGAGTAGGTAAAGTGAGCCAGGTTTGGTTTTATTCCGTGCATGATTGTCCTTTCAAATAAGTACATTTTTAAGATGAGTATGTAAAGTATGATTAGGATTGGTTTTTGTCATGTGTTTGTGCTCTTCTCAATTTGTGCATGTTAAAGATGAGTATGAAAAGTAGGATCCCCCCCCCCCCCCCCCCCCCTCCGTGTGTATGTGCTTAGGCCTACTCTTAATTTATGCACGTTCAAAATGAGTATAGTTAATAATATTAGGTTTGATTTTGTTATTATTGTTACTATATAGGGTTGTATTTTGCATTCTTTATATTGCTTTGTCTGTGCTCATTTTCATTTTCCATTTCTACTTTTATATTTGTAATTGTTTTCAGAGGGCTGGATGTAAAAAAAAAGCATGTTATTGCTTATTCTATTACCCTCTATAAATAAAATTCATTCAATTCAATTCAATTCAATTCAATTCTCTCTCTCTCTCTCTTTCCCTCTCTGTCTTTCTCTCCCCCCCCCCCCACCCCCCCCCCCCCCCCCCCCCCCCCCCCCCCCCCCACCCCCCCCCCGCCCCCCCCCCCCCCCCCCCCCCCCCTTTCTCTCTACCGCTCTTTCTCTTACCGCTCAGTTTGATTGCTGAAAGGGAAACAACTGTTGTCACAGAACACATTTTCTCTGTCCCTGATTCTGACCCTTTAGTCTGCACACGTGCCGAACACTAGAGCTGGGTACCGCTACGGAATATGTACACACGCGCGCACGCGCACACACACACGCACGCGCGTACACACACACATTATGTTTTGTGTGTGCGCTCTCTCTGTCTCTGTCTCTGTCTCTGTCTCTGTCTCTGTCTCTCTCTCTCTCTCTCTCTCTCTCTCTCTCTCTCTCTCTCTCTCTCTCTCTCTCTCTCTCTCTCTCTCTCCTGTTTGATTTTTTTTTAATTATAATTTACACTCATTGATGAATGTTCTCTGTGTTGTTTTTTCCTTGTAATTATTATGCAGGATGAAAAAAAGCCTTGTTAGCTTATTCTTAAACCCTCAATAAAGACCATTTTGACTTGACTTGACACACACATACACACACACACACACACACACACACACACACACACACACACACACACACACACACACACACACACACACACACACACACATGTGCGTGCGCGCGTTAGTATTGACAAGATAATGACAGCCTCATTTGGAATGCATTAAAAAAAATCCATCACTTTTAATACAACGTTCACAACGTTTGTCTCCCTTATCTACTTTCGGTACGTACCGGTACAGAACAACCTTACCGGTATACCGTACCTTTTTTAAATCGCACCGGTATTTTCTGCATTACCGGTTCGTACCGCCAGCTCTACCAAACACATCATTAACCCTTTCGCCGCCAGCCATTTTTCAGCCACAAAAATACCATAAAACATAACTGGGTAGAGGAAATAAAATATCTGCAATATGGCGAATTCCTCTGTGACATGTATAACATTAGGCCTATCCTTACCTCCCAACATTAAGAAAATAGGGTCTTTGGATAACAGGCCCTGATTTGATGCCTTTTAGTGACATGGGTGTTAAACCACTGTGGTGCATAAATGCGACATTGGCGGTGAAAGGGTTAAAATGATTTACTCTTTTTGTAGTCCCTGGGGAAGTGGGTGATGCCTCGTGCCTCCATACGGGGAGCTGGACGACCCCGCCCCCTCCACGAGTGCCTTTTAAAAACAAAAATCTTCCCAATACTGTTCTACGTTGGGCTCCTCCGAAATCGGAATGTGTCGGCTGAATGCAGCGGGGAGACCAGTGAAAATTGGAAAACGAACGCATAACGTACCTTATCCATTGTGGCCATAGTAATCTGGGAACGCAAAAGAAGAAGTAGTTCCAGTTCTATAAGAACAGGAATACATTACAATGGGGACGAGAGCTGGGCGTTTCTCTGCTCTCTCTCTCTCTCTCTCTCTCTCTCTCTCTCTCTCTCTCTCTCTCTCTCTCTCTCTCTCTCTCTCTCTCTCTCTCTCTCTCTCTCTGTCTGTGTGTGTGTGTGTGTGTGTGTGTGTGTGTGTGTGTGTGTGTGTGTGTGTGTGTGTGTGTGTGTGTGTGTGTGTGTGTGTGTGTGTGTGTGTGTGTGTGTGTGTGTGTGTGTGTGTAATGTGTGTGTGTGTGTCTGTCTGTGTCTGTGTTTGTGTGTGTGTGTGTGTCTGTCTGTCTGTGTGTATGTGTGTGTGTGTCTGTCTGTCTGTGTGTGTGGCTGTCTCTGTGTGTGTGTCGGTCTGTCTGTCTGTCTCTGTGTGTGTGTGTCTGTCTGTGTGTGTGTGTGTGTCTGTCTGTGTGTGTGTGTCTGTGTCTGTGTGTGTGTCTGTGTGTGTGTGTGTGTGTGTGTGTGTGTGTGTGTGTGTGTGTGTGTGTGTGTGTGTGTGTCTGTCTCTGTGTGTGTGTGTGTGTGTGTCTGTCTGTCTGTGTGTGTGTGTGTATGTGTGCGCGTGCGTGTGTGCGTGTGCACGCGTGCGTGTGTGTGTCTCTCTTTCTCTTTCTCTCTCTGTCCGAGTGTGTGTCCGCACATCTGTGTGCCCATGACCAAAATGTGTTCTACTTCATGGCGCCTAAACCACTGAACCAATCGTAACGAAATTTGGCAGAATTGTTCCTTAGGGTGCCTAGATGCTGCACGTAACATTTTGAAGGCCAGTAACGCTGTGAGAGCGGAGGGGGCTCCGAAAACAAGTGCTCATAGTTTCAAAACTGTTGGCGTTTATAGACCACTATAACCAATTCGTGATCAGCATCATTGGGGGAATGCAGTGGAAGACAATTTGAAGGGGCCAAAAGGACAGTGAGAGTGAGAGCCAGCAGAGATGTCTTCTGTCTCTCCCAAGGATATCCCCTGAACCGCTTGACAGAATCGCTTCACATTTTGTGCGGTGGTGTGTCAGCAAGAGAGGAAGGCATCTAAGCATACATTATGCTTTTCTTACAGGAATTATGTATCATGTGCATGTGAGAAGGAGAGAGAGAGAGAGAGAGAGAGAGAGAGAGAGAGAGAGAGAGTTTGTATGCATGTGTGAGCATTGAGCCGTGTGTATGTATGGACGTACCCACTCTTGTTTTTGTTACATTGTCATTAATTTTTGCAAGTCACTTTTTTTTAAGCTAAGCCTATTTATGGCTATGCTGATTTAGCGTGCAGTTGTCCGATGTTTATTCTTAGTCTTCAGGAGATGAATTCTGTGGTGGTTATGACGCTCATCTGGTTTCTCTGAATAAATATGTTGAGATGTGTGTGTGAGTGAAGGAAGCTTGGAGAGAGAGTGAGGAATAAAGACAGAGAGAGAGGGGGGGGGAGAGAAAATGAGACAGTTTGTGGAAGCATGTACCTTTGTGAGCGTGGACACTGTGTGTAAGCATGCGCGCGAATGTGTGTGCGTATACAGTATATGTTTGAGTGTGTGCTTGAATAGGTGTGTGTGTGACTGTGTGCGTGTGTGTGTGTGTATGTGCGCATACATGTGTATATATGTTTGAGTGTGTGCATGCGTGGAAATGTGTGTCATGTGTGTGCGTGCATGCGTGTGTTCATGTGTATGTGCTTGTGTATGTGTGATTGGAACAGAAGGTAAAAAAACAAAGCAACTCACGATTAAGTCAATTACATTACTTTTATTCCAGTCACGAAAGAATCATCACATTCTAACATCCTTATCACACATACAATATTTCAATTACGAAGGTAAATACTGCATTAAAAAAAATAGTACTTAAAATATGGCATAGGCTGGATTGATAAAGTCACGTCCAGCAGTTCATCACACATTCTTTATTTTAATTAAAAAAGTATAAAAATATTGCATAAAATTAGCAACCTAAAATCCTCCAATGTTCTATGGCACAATCACCGGTACATTCAATAGAAGATAAATGTGGTAAGTTACAATAATATCTGTATTGTTAAAAATTCGGGACTTTCTTGGTGTTGCACTGCCTCCGGACATTGCCTCCAGGATCATTCCCACCATCTTTATATCTACTAATGTCCCATATGTGTTTGTTTCAGACCGGAGGACGTTAAACAGATTTTTCTTCTTTCTTCAAATGTGGTAAGTTATTAGATAATCAAAAACATTTTTATTTAGAGCATTTAAGAAAAAGACTATTGAGTATTCAATGCACACACACACCCAAAACAAAGCATAATGAAATAAGTGGTGAAGACAAAGGAAAAGGAACAAACCACGGAAAGTGAGACAAAACAATTTACATATCTCCAAACGTTTCTAAACGGTAGGGACGTTACTCCGTCGCAATAAGCAGCAAAGGAAAAGGAACAAACCACAGAAAGTGAGACAAAACAATTTACATATCTCCAAACGTTTCTAAACAGTAGGGACGTTACTCCGTCGCAATAAGCAGCAAAGAAAAAGGAAAAGTAACAAACCACGGAAAGTGAGACAAAACAATTTACATATCTCCAAACGTTTCTAAACGGTAGGGACGTTACTCCGTCGCAATAAGCAGCAAAGGAAAAGTAACAAACCACAGAAAGTGAGACAAAACAATTTACATATCTCCAAACGTTTCTAAACGGTAGGGACGTTACTCCGTCGCAATAAGCAGCAAAGGAAAAGGAACAAACCACGGAAAGTGAGACAAAACAATTTACATATCTCCAAACGTTTCTAAACGGTAGGGACGTTACTCCGTCGCAATAAGCAGCAAAGGAAAAGGAACAAACCACGGAAAGTGAGACAAAACAATTTACATATCTCCAAACGTTTCTAAACGGTAGGGACGTTACTCCGTCGCAATAAGCAGCAAAGACAAAGAAAAAGGAACAAACCAAAGAACGTGATTAAAGAAATCTCAAAAAATGTTAACAGTTAAAACATCTCCCACTAAAGCTCTGCTTTGTGACTAACAAGTCTGAAAATTTACACCAGTTCATTTCAAAATATAAGAAAACCTGGACGAAGATATTTCACTGCATAGATCTGTAAATGGCATTAATAAAAACAACAACGAAACAAGGGCATCGCCGAGTGGCAGATATGTCCTTTGCCCGCTACGCATTCTTTATTTTAATAAAAAAAAGTATAAAAATATTGCATAAAATTAGCAACCTAAAATCCTCCAATGTTTTATGGCACAATCACCGGTACATTCAATAGAAGATAAATGTGGTAAGTTACAATAATATCTGTATTGTTAAAAATTCGGGACTTTCCTGGTGTTGCACTGCCTCCGGACATTGCCTCCAGGATCATTCCCACCATCTTTATATCTACTAATGTCCCATATGTGTTTGTTTCAGACCGGAGGACGTTAAACAGATTTTAGTACCTCCAGGATCGTTCCCACCATCTTTATATCTACTAATGTCCCATATGTGTCTGTTCCACACCGGAGGACGTTAAACATATTTTTCTTCTTTCTTCAAATGTGGTAAGTTATTAGATAATCAAAAACATTTTTATTTAGAGCATTTAAGAAAAAGACTATTGAGTATTCAATGCACACACACACCCAAAACAAAGCATAATGAAATAAGTGGTGAAGACAAAGGAAAAGGAACAAACCACGGAAAGTGAGACAAAACAATTTACATATCTCCAAACGTTTCTAAACGGTAGGGACGTTACTCCGTCGCAATAAGCAGCAAAGGAAAAGGAACAAACCACGGAAAGTGAGACAAAACAATTTACATATCTCCAAACGTTTCTAAACGGTAGGGACGTTACTCCGTCGCAATAAGCAGCAAAGGAAAAGGAACAAACCACGGAAAGTGAGACAAAACAATTTACATATCTCCAAACGTTTCTAAACGGTAGGGACGTTACTCCATCGCAATAAGCAGCAAAGGAAAAGCAACAAACCACGGAAAGTGAGACAAAACAATTTACATATCTCCAAACGTTTCTAAACGGTAGGGACGTTACTCCGTCGCAATAAGCAGCAAAGACAAAGAAAAAGGAACAAACCAAAGAACGTGATTAAAGAAATCTCAAAAAATGTTAACAGTTAAAACATCTCCCACTAAAGCTCTGCTTTGTGACTAACTAGTAACAAGTCTGAAAATTTACACCAGTTCATTTCAAAATATAAGAAAACCTGGACGAAGATATTTCACTGCATAGATCTGTAAATGGCATTAATGAAAACAACAACGAAACAAGGGCATCGCCGAGTGGCAGATATGTCCTTTGCCCGCTACGCCCTGTACCTGCCCCGCCCTGTACCTCCTATCTTACCCCATCCTCCTTGTGTCCTTTGGGTGATACACCTACACATCCTTGACTGGGTGCAAATCCTTGACTGGGTGCACACCTTTAATTGGTGGGGTGTACACCCTCAACGCTTGACTGAGACATGTCTGCCACTCAGTGACATTTAAGCCGTACATAGCACATTTTGTGCTACAATGTTTTTTACTCTCTTGTTATATTCTTAGACTCACATCCTGACACAAAATGTGAAGGGATTCTATCTTCTAGTTCTCCAGATACAGCTTAGACAAGAAATATATAGCACAAAAAAGGAAATTTCAGTTTTCAAGGTCACACTTCAAGGTCAAGGTCAGCAAGCCGATAATGTATGCTCGGATGTTTTCTACTCTAGGTTATACAGTACCACACACAATCTGAAGCGCTTCTGTCAAGTAAAAATGTGGAAAATATGGCTTAAAACCCAATTTTTAGACCCCTACCACTTTCAAGGCCTACCGATCTCCCCAACCTTGACCTTGACCTTGAGCGGTATGCCATTATCAGAACAACCATAAGCCAAAGCACCTACATGCAAAGTTTGAAGACTCAAGACCAACAGTGTGGAAGAATTTCGGTTTTCAAGGTCATACGCCAATCAGGACGGCGAAAACTTTTGCGCGGATGCCTTCCTCTCATGGTGACAGTCACACCACCACACAAAATTTGAACAGATTTTGTCAAGCGGTTCGGGAGATATCCTTGGGACAGACAGGGGAAAAAAAAAAAAAAAAAAAAAAACAGGAAACATACACAAACGAATACGTTTATGGTATATTCCAAATGTAATGATGTTGAGAACTTAAGTGAACAAGTAAAATACTATGTGCCCACAAGCATGTGCACACATGCATGCGTGAATGACATAATAAAGGAAACATGTAATTTCCTCATGATTATTAGTGTCATGTTGGCTACATTTAAACATTTATTTAGATATCTAAGTTTAAGCAGCCATCAAGTGAAAAGTGTTTTCAGGGAATTTGTCAGGTTTTTCCTGGCTGACTGTGTGTATGTATGTATGCATGTGTGATAAAACAATAACGTTTGAATGTAGGCATGTAGGAATTTCAAATTTTGCATGCAAATAGGTACTTAACTTAGGATAGCTAGGCCAAGTTCGAAGACAAAGGTGATTGGTCAAAGGTCAAGGTCACTGAAAATGCGGCATGGCTGCTTGGTCTAGCGTTTTCATGTTCTGGTTGTTTTTTGCACACCACCCCCTCCCCCTCGCAATGAAGGTTCTTTACTTGGAATGAAACAGTTATAAAGCACTACATCATCAAAAATAGGCATCATATCATTCACGTTACAAGGACAACAACAACAATGAAAACAACAACTCAACTCATAGTGGTTATTATAATTATTGTGCCCTCCCCCCCTTGTCATATCACATCCACTGTGTACACATCAATACTATCACTATTCATTATTACGCATCCTGAATACTGGACTAGCTCTTCAACTGTCAGATTAGATGCTCCGGCCTGATTGTCGCAGCCACATTCCCATTTTGGAGGATCTGTACATATCATTTTCTGATAATATTTTGTAAAAGAAGGTAGAAGTTTGAAGATGACTACTTCACTGAAGTAGTCATCTTCAAACTTCAGTGAAGGAGTCATCTTCAAACTTCACTGCAGGAGTCATCTTCAACTTCACTGAAGTAGTCATCTTCAAACTTCTACCTTCTGGTCTGCAGTTGTGTGAATGTTATCAGCAAGATATTACTACTCCCGTCCCCTTGCCTGTGCCAGTGTGGGGATACCGGGTTTTTTTTCTTCAAATAGTACCCCCACCTTCTTTTAAAAAATATTATAAGAAAATGATATGTACAGATCCTCTAAAATCAGAATGTGGCTGCCCACGTTGCGGGGTAATCAAAAGCGGTCACACACGTAATGTTCTCATCCCTAGCTGGTGCATTTGTGCCATAGTGTTCAAGTGCTTCAGCTGTTGGGATGTCTTTAAAGGGAAAACCGATCCCAGGGATGGGGTCTTTTTCATCAGACAAGCTCTGCCTGGTGGTGGCTCGAACACCAGGGAAGAAAGGCGAACCGTCTCTCTCGGCAGCTGAGATTCAAATGTGGCGCGCGCTCAGCGCCTCTCCTCTTTTATAGTCCGACCGTGCCTTTAAGCCAGGGTAAGACAACAACAACAAAACATATGTACAAACAAATCATCAGCTGCAACAGTTACATTTCATTCAGCGTAAACAAGGGAAGCAGCGATCCTCAATAACAACAGTCAAAGTAAATATGATATACAAGCCATTGTTATACAGGATACAAGATACAAATCATCAACTGCAACAGTTACATTTCATTCAGCGGAAACAAGGGAAGCAGCGATCCTCAATAACAACAGTCAAAGTAAATATGATGTACACGCCATTGTTATACAGGATAAAAATCAGCAACTGCAACAAATTACAATCCACAGTATATTGTGCATCACGTTAGCCGCCCTTCTATCTCTATCTCCCCCCAAACCGATCAAGGCAGCGACTTGGGATTTGGGATGCAGATGGCTGCTGGTGTCCTTAACAGATTTCTCCCGGTGAGATCCCTCCCAATCATCATTAAGGGTGACGTTTACATGAAATTTACATTCCAGTAGGAGGTCAATAGAACAGTCGCCGTGTTCGATTCACGGAATAGCCGTGACGTCACGCGGTCTGCGGCCCCACAAACGGTTAATTGTAGAAGACCAACTCTCTGTAGACCTACTTCAACATTTGCATGTAAAGCTAGGCTGCCGATTTTTGAGCCTTCAACATATCAAAATTGTTATTAAAAACAAAAACAGAAACACTAATAACTGGCTCAAAGATCGACAGCCTAACATTACAAGTAAAAGTTGAAGTAGGTCAACAGAGTGTTGGTCTTCTACAATTAACCGTATGTCGCGGTTCACACCGCGTGCATGCATGTTCTCTTTTCACATGTCCTATAAAGTTTTATGTGTTGCTATGTTAAATTACTATGTTCTTAATGTATGTGCTTATGTCGAGCCACACACTAATATCTCATGTTTATGAGATAATAAAGTAGTCTTGAGTCGAACACAAGCAACACACATACACACAAGGAGTAGTGTCTCTTAGCAAATTAGATTTTAAACTTTTAAAATCGTACTTTCAACCAACAGAGGCCAGTAGTCCGGTTGGGTTTTCTGTAAATAAACTAGCCCATATTTTTTATATAATGTACATTTAAAGACCGACCTCTTGTGATTTCTTATAATAAAGTGGAATTTTTATCTTTTAAATTGTGGTCCTGGAATTTTAGCTAAAAGATGCTTAGGAGTCAAGCTTACAGTTAATTTTGTTAAACTATGACTTTGTTTTAGGTTCTGTAAACTATCTGTATTGTTAAAAAAAAATTGGGACTTTACTGGTGTTGCATTGCCTTCAGGCGTTGCCTCCAGGATCGTTCCCACCATCTTTATATCTACTAATGTCCCATATGTGTCTGTTCCAGACCGGAGGATGCTAAACAGATTTACTTTTACTTTTAACTATGACTTTATTCAATCGTAGTTTGCATCAAAGAATACATACACACTTTGATTGACTTCACTATCACATCTACATTTTAGAAAGTCTTCTTCTTTCTGCTCTTCATTCTTTCTACCTTTCACTCATCACTGCTTAGCTGTTTCATTGACGACAAAAAAAAGCCCTGATTACCCCAAGGTATGTTTCTCTCAGCATTAAAGGGTGGCGTTTACATGAAATTTACATTTCCAGTGGGAGGCAAATGGAACAGCCACCGTGACAACACGAGCGGAGCACTGGTATAGCAAGTTACATTTAATTTAGTTAGTTAGTTAGTCTATTATAGTCCCGTCAACAGCTATGGTTATCTCAGGACTGTCACCGCGTAAACCCTGTTTCACTAATCAGGCATGGTAGTGGGGGCAAAGTGGGCTTCGCTGAAGAATATCCAACAGATTCTGCATTTCATTTGAAAGATGGCGACTCAAACTAAAATGATGAAGTTGGGCGTCAAAATGAAGAAAAAGAAGCACTAGGATCACAAATCTGGAAACGTGTGGCGGGACCTAGGCCGCATACGACTGCTAACTTCGGCGGGAAGTTGCTTGTTCAGTCATTCACATCCGGTTCCGCGAAGCGACTGCATATGTTTTAACACATGTACTTTTTAAGCACCCGAGCAAATTTTTACCCCGGCTATTTTTTGGGGGGGTCAAATTTTCACTTTTTATGAATTTTCCACGATTCGCGGAGGTCTACCATGCCTGACTAATGGGCATTTTCGATCTGCCAGAACTGGCAGTGCAAATGCAGTTTTGAAATGCTGCCACAATTTTCAAATACAAGCATCTGTGTTACTGTTTGAACACAGCAAGCAAAATGCTTACTACATGCTAATGTCCAATAGTGAACCATCCAATCACATGGCATTGGTAACCCTGATCCAGATACAGCAATAGGTCTGGAACAGAAACATACACCTGGCAATCATGGCCAGTGCATCGGCACTGGGTAAATAAGGAACAGTGATGCAGAAAAGAACCAAAAATATCAAAATCAATCCAATAAATTTAAAGGGAACAGCAACTTGAGCTTGTGTCGGTCTAGCATCTTGAGCTTGTGTCGGTTGTCTAGCATCTTGAGCTTGTGTCGGTCTAGCATCTTGAGCTTGTGTCGGTTGTCTAGCATCTTGAGCTTGTGTCGGTCTAGCATCTTGAGCTTGTTTCGGTCTAGCATCTTGAGCTTGTGTCGGTCTAGCATCTTGAGCTTGTGTCGGTTGTCTAGCATCTTGAGCTTGTGTCGGTCTAGCATCCTGAGCTTGTGTCGGTTGTCTAGCATCTTGAGCTTGTGTCGGTTGTCTAGCATCTTGAGCTTGTGTCGGTCTAGCATCTTGAGCTTGTGTCGGTCTAGCATCTTGAGCTTGTGTCGGTCTAGCATCTTGAGCTTGTGTCGGTTGTCTAGCATCTTGAGCTTGTGTCGGTCTAGCATCCTGAGCTTGTGTCGGTCTAGCATCCTGAGCTTGTGTCGGTCTAGCATCTTGAGCTTGTGTCGGTTGTCTAGCATCTTGAGCTTGTGTCGGTCTAGCATCCTGAGCTTGTGTCGGTCTAGCATCTTGAGCTTGTGTCGGTCTAGCATCTTGAGCTTGTGTCGGTTGTCTAGCATCTTGAGCTTGTGTCGGTCTAGCATCCTGAGCTTGTGTCGGTTGTCTAGCATCTTGAGCTTGTGTCGGTCTAGCATCTTGAGCTTGTTTCGGTCTAGCATCTTGAGCTTGTGTCTGTATAGCATCTTGAGCTTGTGTCTGTACAGCATCTTGAGCTTGTGTCGGTTGCATAGCATCTTGAGCTTGTGTCGGTTGCATAGCATCTTGAGCTTGTGTCGGTTGCATAGCATCTTGAGCTTGTGTCGGTTGCATAGCATCTTGAGCTTGTGTCGGTTGTCTAGCATCTTGAGCTTGTGTCGGTTGCATAGCATCTTGAGCTTGTGTCGGTTGCATAGCATCTTGAGCTTGTGTCGGTTGTCTAGCATCTTGAGCTTGTGTCGGTTGCATAGCATCTTGAGCTTGTGTCGGTCTAGCATCTTGAGCTTGTGTCGGTTGTCTAGCATCTTGAGCTTGTGTCGGTCTAGCATCTTGAGCTTGTGTCGGTTGCATAGCATCTCGAGCTTGTGTCGGTCTAGCATCTTGAGCTTGTGTCGGTTGCATAGCATCCTGAGCTTGTGTCGGTCTAGCATCTTGAGCTTGTGTCGGTCTAGCATCTTGAGCTTGTGTCGGTTGTCTAGCATCTTGAGCTTGTGTCGGTCTAGCATCTTGAGCTTGTGTCGGTTGTCTAGCATCTTGAGCTTGTGTCGGTCTAGCATCTTGAGCTTGTTTCGGTCTAGCATCTTGAGCTTGTGTCTGTATAGCATCTTGAGCTTGTGTCTGTATAGCATCTTGAGCTTGTGTCTGTACAGCATCTTGAGCTTGTGTCGGTTGCATAGCATCTTGAGCTTGTGTCGGTTGCATAGCATCTTGAGCTTGTGTCGGTTGCATAGCATCTTGAGCTTGTGTCGGTTGCATAGCATCTTGAGCTTGTGTCGGTTGTCTAGCATCTTGAGCTTGTGTCGGTTGCATAGCATCTTGAGCTTGTGTCGGTTGCATAGCATCTTGAGCTTGTGTCGGTTGTCTAGCATCTTGAGCTTGTGTCGGTTGCATAGCATCTTGAGCTTGTGTCGGTCTAGCATCTTGAGCTTGTGTCGGTTGTCTAGCATCTTGAGCTTGTGTCGGTCTAGCATCTTGAGCTTGTGTCGGTTGCATAGCATCTCGAGCTTGTGTCGGTCTAGCATCTTGAGCTTGTGTCGGTTGCATAGCATCCTGAGCTTGTGTCGGTCTAGCATCCTGAGCTTGTGTCGGTCTAGCATCCTGAGCTTGTGTCGGTCTAGCATCTTGAGCTTGTGTCGGTGGTTTTGCACAGCAGTCTTCTTGCTCCCTGTTTTTGCAAAGTAGAGGAAGTTCATATCGCTTAAACATCTCTAATTCAGTTCTATTAATATACATGGTTCTAGACCCGTCCCTTTTAAAAACTCCAGTCCAATCTTTTTTTTGTCTACGACATGCTTCAAGTTCTTCATGGCTGCCATATTTCTTAAGGATACTTTCTGGATAAAACCGATATATGCTGTCTCCTGTTAGCATAGAACTCGGTTGAATGTCCATTTCAATGACAAAGCTACCTGTACTTTCAATTGGAATGAAAAATGGCCCTAGTACTATCAACTTGAGATGCATATGGCCGTTTGGAAAGCATTTCTCTAAAAACTCATTCCTAAGCATGTCATAGTATTTAGAACAGAGTTCCAAGTCCATTTTTACACCCACAATTTGACCATACTTGAAATTTTTCTTGGAATCTGATTCGGCAATGCCGAAATAGATTGTTCCGTTCCTGCGGGTGTTTGCACAAGCACAGACAAATTTCAGTGACTTGTTGAGAAAGGCCATTTTTGCCTTAGCTTGTTGAGGAGGGCAGTTAATGTGCAGCTTGAATTCAACAGCGGGTGCTAACTGGAAATCACCAGATTCCACTGCTCTTAGAATAGTATCCTGTTCATATTTCCACGACGGCTGCTTAAAAGGCCTTGGAGCAATGTGCCGCAAATGTTCATAATCATTTTCAGGGGGTACAGTTGGAGCATCTTGGCCTGCACTAAATACTGCACTACATGTCCGACTAACATGATTGATATTAGGAAAGTCTGCTCCAGATTCTGATTCCAAACGCTTGTAGTTGTATTCAGAATACTTTGATTGTTCATCTTCTTGTTGAATTCGCCTTGCAATTAGAATCTGGTACGCAGTTATATTATCGGCATGATGGCTGACGGTAGTTCCACTCTGTGCTGCTACCGTGCCGTGATCTCCACAAGCAGATGTCTGTAATTAAACACACATCATTAAACTGACATTTTTTATCACTGGTTTCAATAGAGTGAGCACTGTATGTTATATGATTCTTTCGGTTCCTTGGGTGCATAAGCATGTGTGTGTGTGTGTGTGTGTGTGTGTGTGATTCCACTGTAAATGTGTGCATGCATGTGTGTGTGGAGTATGAAAGAGAGACAGTCTGTGATTCTATTGTGCATTTTAACGCTGCATATTCATGGGATCCAAAGGGCATTCAACAATCAATCTTTACATACAAGTCAATATGTAAAACTTTCAGGCAACGATAAGACAAAGTCTGCATTAAACATCTCAAACCAAACATTATGCCACATGTAAATTGTAATTCTTTCAGAATAGACCACCCCATTATAGTTGCGCAATGCTAGCAACAAATAAACCCTTTTAAGATTCATCAGTGTTAGTGCTGTTTAAAAAAAGAAAAGAAAAATGACACCATTTTGCCAAATTTTGTTAACATCGATTCAACAGGTTTTTCTCTAGAGCATGGAATATAAATCTGTGCACACGCACACACAAACATAAACATGCACAGCCTGCATTCCCATCCTACTAAACTCCATGATGGCTGGGAGTTGTTGTATTACCCTGGCTTAAAGACTCCAGGGATCATCCCAACAGCCAAAGCACTTGAACACTATGGCACAAATGCACCAGCTAGGGATGAGAACATTACGTGTGTGACCATTTTTGATTACCCCGCCACATGGGCAGCCACACCCCGACTTCGGAGGATTGGCTGGGAGTCAAAATGGTTCAACTTTAGAAGGTCCACCAACTTATTATGGAACATATTGCGAACAAAATATTAACTTGTATTCAGATCTGCCAACCCCTAACAGACCAAAGAGGAATATTTGTAGCAGGAAAGAGGAATTTTTGGGAGCTAAGAGGAATTTTGACGCGGCATCTTACCTTCCGCGCGTAAACATAATTTGAAGCAAGCAATTTTCATCCTTGTGAACTTGTCTTGTTTAAAACTAGTCTTGTCTGGAAGTGTCACAACTATTCCTAACACAACAGAAGCTTTTGGTTTGTTCTTCTGCCCTTTTTATGTGGGCAGACCAAGACGGTTGGCGCCATAGATGACTTAAATAATAAGACTTGGAAGGAAGATAATGAATTACAGGGCTCCCAGGGACCCACATTTGGGGTCTATTAAGTAATAAAATTCTAAAGGACCCACTAAAAGAATGTGCAGGGGGTCCCAGGGATGCACTAAAAAAAATATTTTTAGCATTCACAATGCCAATGGGACACTCTACCCGCCTCTAGGACCCTCTATGCCATAAGTGAAGGAGTCCCTGGGACCCCTTGTTTTGCAGGATTGGGAGCCCTGGGTCAATTTAAGTTTATCTTTGTTCTCCTTTCCTTCCGTTGGCTTGAAAAAGCAGGTAACGGTGGAAGACGAAGTCTGGGAGTTTGCAGTTTCCATAAGACGATGAGAAATAATGTGACATTTGAAGTCTTGACACCCTCCATAGGAGACTTTTAAGTGTAGTGAGCACATCATACATCTAGCATGATGCACACTTTCTTGATATCTGAATGCACAGATACTTTTCCATATAATATTGGCAGAAATATTGGTCTATTCTCTTTCTTTTCTCCCCAGAGTCTCACACACATCGATGTGCCAATCGCCATCTTGACGGAAGTGCGCAACCAGAAACTAGAAAGACGGCTATAAGCACAGCAGCTGTGCTGCTCTGTATATAAGACGATGAATTTGCGTGTACAAACAAATTTTTTTTGAAGTTTTGAAAGAGAATTTTATGGACTTGAACGGAAGGGCGTAAGTTGTAGTCTGAGCTTCCGCTCAAAGCAGAAAGATTGGCAGGTCTGTGTATTAAAAACAAGTTCTTATAGAACTGTGAGTACACAAAGTTAACCCATTTACGACCCAAGCGACCGCTAGTGCCCAGCAAAAAATCGTGGTCCGTTACCGCGGAGTGCCCGCTAGCGCCTAATTTGCACTTGCCAACTACGACCCAGACTGTACTGTGTGTGTAACGCAAGAATATCTTAGCGTGAGACTTGCCTGTCAGCCACTTCCTTCACTGCCATTTGCAGTTTACTGTGTCAAAATTGATTGAGTTTTCAGAAGGTTATGATTTTTTTAATTCAACAATAAAAATTTAGTTGTCCGATGAAGAATTATGGCGTCTGCTGAACTATATCGTTGCCCATTACGGCGATTTTGACGTCTTTTTAGCGAGGTAACTTGTAGAAATTGAACGAGTAGGGGGCGAATATGACCTAGATAACAGACTTCGAAGCTCTTGAAGCCAAATTCGATGATCTGACACCAAAAATTATTGCGAAAGTGGATCCCGTCAGCCGAATGGCTACAGTATAGAAATCATAAAGAAATTGTTGTAGGCTGCACTGTTTGCAAAGCCCATCTTTGCAATGAACATTGTTTTGCACAGTTTTATTGCACATAGCTATTGTAACGGATTCGGTTTGGCGCTTGAGAGATTTTTGCACCTGTGAGCTTTTTTTGTACAGTTTCATATTTTTACGACAACATTTTCACTTTCGGCCTTGAAGTAGTTGTCTGTACCAAGATTCACGATTTTCATTCTTCGATTTGTTGAACTTTTCGTCATTCAGCTTCTTCTAAATTTCGTGAGTCTGAGGGGTGAAGCCGTCGTGATAGCATCTCTCTCCAGTGACTGTCTCGGGTTCCACAGGCTCAACCTTTTCTTCATTTCGCTGTTCTTACTGGTTTGTAGATTCAAAGTTTTATATTAGTTTTTTTCATTCATGTTTTCTTCAACAGCAGGAGATTTCCAATCGCAAAGGTTGTCGTCTGTTAATTGGGTTTGTCGTGGTTTGGCTGTTGTAGTGTGTTGCTTCAATGCAAATCATTGAGTGCATTACTACGTAGTTTTCGGAAGTGCGGGTCGCAGATTTTTTGGCGAACCTGGGAAGGTATGGCCTGTGCCGGTTGCAGCCTATTTTTACGGCAGTCTCTCCGCTGCTGTCCCACAAGTCCGCGTTACGTCGTTGGAGCGGCAAGTTAATACTCAGGCCAGTAACGAAGAAACTAAAATATTTACATGTGTTTGTGGAAAAAAGGAAAGAAAAAAGGATTGTTGAACGTTTGCTGAGCCGTTGAAGAAAGAAAAGAATTTCCTAGTGAAAAAGGGAAATAATAAACTAAAAGGAGAAGATAATTTAATTCCTCCAATAAATTAATAATCTGGACTCGGAAGACAAAATAATGTGTTGTAAAAGGAGACAAGAATTATAAAACACATGTGGGAATAATTACATGAAGTTTATTGGATTGAAGTGAAATTAAATTAAGTGTTGAATTGTGTTGAAAACAATTGTGTGAGCATATTTTTTCAGCCACAAGAATTATTGTTATGTGGTGAGTTGTGAGAATATAAATAAGTTTTCTTTTTGATAATGGACAATTCACAATTGTGAGCTGATTCTTTTCATTGTGAAAAATTGGATTATTTGTTTTTCAACGTGGTCGTGGGTGACAGAGACAGAGAGAGAGTGATTGTTAATTATTATTCGGTTAGCAATGTATTTAGTGGTAAGGACAGTTTGAGTATCTGGAGCCCGCTGCTAAGCTTTCCCGCCTCAGTCTGGGACCGCTAGTTGCAGAAGACGGATGCTAAGCTGACCACGCTAGGCCTAATAGCGGCCTACATAGTCTTTCTTGGATTCTGCTCCTTGGCCCTAGCACATTATACCAGCGTTTAGAAGTGGCGCTGTTGTTTTTTTGTGCGAGATGACCGGTGTTTTTTCTTTGGCACCGTGGTCTTTGTGTGATGGCCAGTGATTGGATCGGTGTTTTTTCTTTGGCACCGTGGTCTTTGTGTGATGGCCAGTGATTGGATTGGTGTTCTTTCTTTGGCACCGTGGTCTTTGTGTGATGGCCAGTGATTGGATCGATGTTCTTTCTTTGGCACCGTGGTCTTTGTGTGATGGCCAGTGATTGGATCGATGTTCTTTCTTTGGCACCGTGGTCTTTGTGTGATGACCAGTGATTTTTGGGGCGCCGTGTTTTAGTGTGGGGGCCAGTGATCTTTTGGACGCTGTTGCCTTTGTGCTCAGACTGCCTACAATGTATTTTCGCACGGTTGTGTTGTGACGGGCTCATCTGATGTTATTACGTAGTTTCCACTGATGAGCGGTTTTGTACTTTGATCATCTACTGTGGCTGTGTTTCTTTGACGTCACTGTGGATTGTTGCTGTTGTTTAGTGTGTGGCAAAGAGGATTGTTTAATTAGCCTACCATTATGGCGGAAAATAGGTCTGGTGACAATGACAATAGGATGGAAAGCGAAAGTGAACTTCAAAAATTGGACGCGAAATACTCTCGACAATTTGACGCGATAACATCGGTGTTGGATCAATTAAAAGAACAATTAGCTCAACAGAAAGTGAAAAGCAGTCAGCCAAAGCGAGGGAAAAAGAAGCGATCCCGCGCAGAGAGAAATGATTCAGAGGACGAGTATGAAAAGAATGTGGTAGGGAGTGCTCCCAAGGTCAGGCGTGAGAGTAGCCCTGAAGCTGTATCATCCGATGAAGGGGAGATAAGAGAGAGTGAGGAGGAAAGAGCAGCCGGCGACTTGGAAGAAAATGAATTCTTAGCAAGGCTGGAGGCGGAGCTGGATGAGACAGAACCTACAACGGGACCAGTGGCGGAATCTTTGGCTAAGCACGTGAACACACGATTTAAAGAGCGAGTCGAGGAAGGTGTGCTCAAGGAGAAGATGGAAAAATATGACAGGCCACAGAATTACCAGTACTTGGTGGTGCCCAAAGTGAACAAAGTCATATTCCGCCCCCTACCCCGCCATGTAAAGAGAGCTGACGCACGACTTGCAGACACGCAACGCGCCATTGTGAAAGCTGCCACTGCCATCACGCACACAACGCAGAGCTTGCTGCAGCAAGGGAGGCGGGGCTTAATTTATGTTAAAACCGCCAACACAGATGCCTTGACAATGCTTGGCTACGCAGTGCACGATCTGTCAATCAGGCGTCGACAGGCCATCAAGCCCTACCTCAACAAAGATTATGTTGGTTTGTGCTCTGACGAAGTGCCAATCACATCTTGGTTGTTTGGAGACACCTTATCTGTTTCGATGAAGGAAGCAAAAGAGCTGGTCAAGATCAGTTCAGATGCGGTAGCTGGACCAAGCTTCAGTGGCAACAGAAACAACAGGAACAGGAAGTCTTTTTTAGGACACGGAAGAAAAAGCTGGCAGCAGGACTGGAGCTACAAGAAAATAAGTTTTGGACAAGCGTGGAAAGGCCAGACAGCCACTTGGAAAAGCCAAAAACCACGCCCCCACTTCCAGCAGAAGAGGAATTTCTAGACCTTAGCGCCGCCGCGCAGTGCCCTCAGGTAACCTCTGACCTTGAATATGAAGCTCTCGTCTTTCAAGGTGGCAGACTCAAACATTTTTTACCAGAATGGAGAGCATTAACTAGTGACACGGAAGTCATACAGACAGTTTCTGGGCTGAAGCTAGAGTTTGATGGTTGTGTAGATCATTTGACAATTAACCAAGGGAGACAAGTAAAGCTGAATGAGAAAGAAAAAGAACTTATTACACAAGAAATTAAAAAACATTCATGAGAAAGGTGTAATATCGCGATGTGACCCTCTGCCACAACAGTGTATTTCTCACATCTTCACTACCCCCAAGAAAGATGGATCACATAGGATGATTTTAAATCTAAAAAACCTTAATGAGAACTTGACTTATCAACATTTCAAGATGGATACTTTGCAATCAGCTCTTACGTTAGTCACCAAGGATTGTTTTATGGCATCTAGTGATCTGAAGGATGCCTACTACGCAGTGTCCATTCATGAGGATCACAGAAAATTTCTTCGGTTTCGTTGGTTAGATCAACTGTGGGAATATACCTGTATGCCAAATGGACTAGCTCTTGCCCCTAGGAAATTTACTAAATTGTTAAAACCAGTGTTTGCCACCTTGAGAGAAAAGGGTCACATTTCGTCTGCCTTTCTCGACGATTCTTTGTTGTAGGCGGAATCAGTAGAGTTGTGTAGACAAAACGTTGTTGCTTCAGTGCAGCTTTTTCGATCGTTAGGCTTCACTATTCATCCCACAAAGTCAGTGTTTGAACCTACGCAAACAATACAGTTCTTAGGAGTTACCATTGACTCCAAATCTATGATAGTTAAACTCACCAAAGAAAGAGCTGATGATTTGCTGCAATGTTGTGTGAAAGCGAAAGGAAAAGAAACACTTAAGATAAGAGAGTTAGCCAAGATTATAGGCAAGTTGGTGGCTGCTTTCCCAGCAGTTACGTTTGGACCCATGTGTTATTGCCACTTAGAAGAAGACAAAAAGGATGCACTAAAGAAGCACAGAGGTGACTTTGATAAGCACTTATCACTTTCATACCATGCTAAGGCAGAGCTACAATGGTGGATTGAACATGTTCCCACAGCTTTTAAGGCAATTGTTCAAAGTGACCCTGAAATTATTGTTATGTCAGACGCTAGTTTAACAGGATGGGGCTGTGTATGTAAAGAAGAGCAGTCTGGAGGGGCGTAGTTGCCGGAGGAAACCGGATTTCACATAAACTATTTGGAAATGAAAGCTGCCTTGTTTGCTTTGAAATGTTTCAAGGAAAGACTGGTTGGGAAGCATGTTCGCATTTTGATTGATAACACAACAGCAGTGGCGTTTATAAACCATATGGGCTCAAGCCACTCATACTCTTGTAATGAGATCGCCTTTTCTATTTGGCAGTTGTGTATGTCACACCAGATATGGCTATCCGCGGCACACATTCCTGGAAAAGACAACAAAGAAGCAGATAACCAGTCTCGAAAGTTAAACACAGACGGGGGGAATGGAAGCTTGATAGTATGGCCTTGGGGAAAGCACTTGAGCAGTTGCATGTGTACCCCACAATAGACCTCTTTGCTTCTCGATTGAACAAACAGTTTGAGCCATATGTAGCGTTTAGACCTGATCCGGAGGCCTTTGCAATTGATTCGTTCTCTATTTCATGGAAGAATCATCTGTGCTATTGTTTTCCCCCTTTCAGCGTCATCAGTCGAGTGGTACAGAAGTTCAAGCAGGACAAGGCAGTGGGGGTGATCATCGTTCCCCAGTGGACAACACAGGTGTGGTGGCCAGTCCTCAGGGGCATGCTTCTCCAGAATCCAGTGCCACTTGTATCCAAACATCTGCTCAAGTTGCCCAACTAACCACTAGAAATCCATCCTCTGGTCAAAAAGAAGTTACGCCTTCTTGCATGTCATGTATCAGGGGAAAGTGCAGGAAGCAGGGCTTAACGGAGGTGGCTGCAGATCTGTTGATTAGTTCATGGAGACCAAGCACTCAAGCATCATGCAACTGTTATATAGAGAAGTGGAAAAAATATGCAGAGTTTAACAAACTTGACCATCATTCAGCATCACCTATTGAGGTATCTAATTTGTTAGCATATTTGTTTAAGGACGGAGCCAGTTAAACACTGTGAGGAGTGCGCTATCCTCGTTTCTCTCTTTAGGAGAAGGTGAACAAACTGTAGGAAACCATCCAGTGGTGCGCAGAGTGATGAATGGTGGATTTTTATTAATCCCTACTATCTATTTAACTTAATACTTACCAACACCTGAAACAACTGCATTAGCGTTAAGCGACCTGGAGCTATACCATAGCATATAGAAAAACGAAAGTAGGCCTCCGGCCCCGACCCCCAGCCGGATGTGGGGCGGGAGTGATCCCCCCCCACTGGTCCAGCAGTGGCTAGGCCAATGAGCGCCCACCTCCGCCATTACAAAATTTTACAGGAAGCATCTTTATTAGTGTGGGAGGATACAAGGGAGGGTACCTCGTTTGTTTCAGGTGTTGGTAAGTATTAAGTTAAATAGATAGTAGGGATTAATAAAAAATCCACCAATCTACTTTAACCATACTGTACCAACACCTGAAACAACTGCAGATTACCAAAGCGGAGGAGGGTAGATGCTTCAGTACCCCAACCCAACGCATGAGAGCGAGACCTGGGCGCTTTTTCCCTTAGGGGGTTTAAAAAAGTGGTAATTCCACTAGACCCCCTTCCCAAAAAGCCCCGAGTAACCCCTTTTACTCCTTTAGCCTATATGCGGCTTTAGAAAGGGAAGGTAAAAGGCCTGCTCCAAATATTGCCCCAAAACATCATTGCAATGATATACCCACTAAAGTACCATAGGGGGAGTCGTTGGGAGCTTGCCTCCGTACTGACGGTCTAGACGGAGACGGCGGTCTGGGCAACAACTATCGTCCCGGGCGACCAAAACTTTCCTGATAGAGAAAGCGTCGCCTTCGTTCCCGGCCTCGATGTCTCGGAGGTCGAGCTGAAGGAACGTGTCGCGCGACCTCCAAAAGCTTAGAGAAGCTTAGTTCCGGAAAGGAGAAGCCCGAGGGCCCCGACCGGACAGAGAAAACGGTCCGAACCGTCGGGGCCGAGGACGGAACGAAAGATGGAGATGCGAACCAGAGGCGAGGGAACGCCGCCTAGCTGATTCTAAGCCCCGAATTCTGGTAGAAAGATCAAGGTGACCGAAGAGTACTCATCCGAGAACTCTATGACGCGGGCCAGGACGCTGAGAGCGTGAAGACCGCCGATCCTTCTGGCTGAACGACTGAGGGACTCGAGAAGTCCTGGCAGGAGCTTGGAGGCGGACCGCATCCAAGAAGAGAGAGACAGGGGTGACGTACAGAAAAGCCATGGCCAAGGAAATCGTAGTGATGAAGGCTGCTCTGTACCCCGAAAGGGTCCGGGCAGAGAAATTTCCAGACCCGTGAAGAAAACGCCAAGAGTTCTACAGACTGTACCGTAGAAGGTCTTAACGGATCGTACTTCCTGTCACCACCGAAGACGAACCGAACGAAAGAGTCCTGGAAAAATCCAGGAAGGCATCTCAGGAAAGAACATGGCTGACTAAAAAAGCAGCCAGGAGATGACAAACCCCGCATGGAGTCACCTAGAGCAGCCAAGGCCGATACAAAACGGACTATGAGTGGCCGGACCGGGCCACCACACGCTGCTACGCCCTTTCGACCGGAAAAATATCGATCGGAGTGGCGAGACTGAGTCAAAAACAAATTGGCCCACATTTGGACAAGACTTGTTGAGAATGACGGGCAAGCAAACAGACGACGGGAAGAAACAGCTAGTACTAAAAGATTAAGATGAGAATCCGCAAAACAGCAGATTCAACCTCTAAACTAGCAAACTGAGAAGCCAAGGAACGAATGTGCAACTGCACTTCGTAACCAACTCTACAAGCTAAGACCGTAGGAAGGCAAAAAATAAAAAACTGCCTCTGACGTAGGGACAGACCGAAACAGCAACATAGTTGCTATCGCATGACGTCAAATCAAACCAGATGACGCGGAAATGTCCCCACCGAAAAGGAAACATGTAGCCAAAAGCGGAACAGTGTGCAAACGTGACGTAAACACACCTCGACTTAACCCATTTCAACAGCACTGACTCAAAATGGGGGTGGGGGGCCTGAAGGAAGGCCCAAAAACACCCAGTCGAACAACTTAAGTTGAAAACTGACGTTTAGTGATCTGACAGCTGGGCATAGAAGATCATGTTAGCCGGACAGATGAGTCCGATCGGGACGGAACCAGACCGAAAAGGATGGCTGGAACGAGTGAACGAGTCCACTGGATGAACAACTCGTGGTTGTAATGAGAGGAAACGAGGGTCTGAAACAGAGCAAGTAAAAACCATGCCTGCCAGAACAGACATCATTCGAAAGAACGGCGAAGCCGGGGCCGTTCAGAAGGAAGGCAACAAGGGTACGGTTGAACCACGCTCGGTTGCAACCGTGAAAGAAGGAGCGCACGCTCTGACTTCTCTCTGCAAGGGCCTTAGTATACCTTGGCAGGAGGAAGGAGCTCCGAAACTGACTCCATCAGACTAAGAAGTCTGAGGCGACGGAAAAGTGTGACCGACTTCGTACTGAGAGGACGGACACCAACAGAGAAAACGAGGACAGTGTCCTCCGAGGCTGAGACTGTGAATCCGACCGTGTCGAACCCATCTCCAGACAGTCTTTAAAGTGCCCCCAAAAGAGTCTCTGGCCAGAAGAATCACCAAGAGAAGCTAGAGCCACTCCAAAGGTTGGTTCAATCACGGACTCAAAGAGCCTGAAAACCGCAAGAGAGGTCGTTGGAGAGGTTTTGCTCAAAGTACAGCAATGAACCGAATCAACAACGTCACAAAAGCACAGCCCTTGAGGGCTTTGGACAAAGATGCTTCCAACTGTATTACGTTGGAAGGAAAAAACTTGACCGGGCAAGACTCTTGTCACAATGGAGTTTCTCCGCTACAGCCTTAGAAGGCTTGGAGAAAGAGGGAAATGGGAGGTAGTCCCATGGACACCTAGCACCGACTTGAACGGATGAATCAACAAAAAAGCCCACGGGAACTGAATCTTCCTTGGGCCAGGTAGACCTGCCCAAGGAGAAACGGTTAGTTACTGCGAGAAGCATAACAGAGTATCCAAGTGACGTCAGGATAACCGTGGAAAAATCCAATTGAACGGTACTGACTGAAAGAAACGGTAGAGGATTGAGGAACAAAAATAACCGTTTAAACGGCCATGACTTGTAACGAGTAACCCAAGTCAGAAAACAAGGCCTGACAGGCTGGGCCGAAAAAGGCCGGAAAAGTTGATAGAACGGTTGGCAGGACCGGTTGAATGAGTAATCAGGTTGAACAACCCTTGTTGTAACCAGAAAAGCATGAAACTGAATAGAGCAAGAAAACCCATGCTCGTCAGAATCGAAGAAACGGACCACAGGAGCTGTTGCAACAGACATGAATGAAACAAAGAAAAACGATGGATCATTCCCAAAAGCCACCGTGACAAACGGAAGGTCAGAATCACCATGAGGTTCTTGAAGAATCGGAACGGAACCCGACGGTCCGTTGCCCAACCCGGTAAAATGGATCGGTGAAAGCGATCGATCAGAAGCACAAGAGCTCGAGATCAGCAGATCGAAGTAGATCTAACCAGATGATTAGATGGTACAAGAGAACTCTTCTTGTGAGAAAACCCTTGAAGAGCCCGACGATGAACCAAAAACCGAAAGAAAACGGCTGGTTCATTCACGGACTCAAAGAGCCTGAAAACCACAGGAGAATTCGTAGGAGAAAAAATTTCCCCAAATTCTCTGTGATGGGCCGAACCAACGAAGCCGCAAAGCCACAGCCCTTGAGGGCTTTGACAAAGATTCCTCCAACTGCTAGAAGTTGGAAGACTTAATCTTGGTCGGGGCAAGATTCCTGTCGCAAAGGAGCTTCTCTGCTTCAGCCTTAGAAGGCGAAAGAGAAACGGTTAGCTTCTGCCATCTTCCCGGCACAAAGGAAAGCCTCTGCTTTCCGATTGGAGTGGTCCAGAAGCTTAGGAGCTTGCAAAAGACCAGAACTCCTTTCCCTGGTGAGTGGCCGGACCGGGCCAGAACACGCTGCTACGCCCTTGCCTGGATGGAGACGGACTTAGCTAAGTCCACGTCCGAATCCACTGGAGAGCGCTGACATTACGAGCCTCTGGGGTGGACTGTCTGGTCAGAACCAGGAGAAACCACCCGAGCTTTTTGAGGACGAGTACCCTGAAGCAGAACCCGGTGAGGGACCACAGGGGGACGGTGAACGCCCAAGCCGGACCGTGTGGTAGGACGGACGGACGGTGCACCGGTGACCGTCGGGGAACCGTGCGGTGAGTCACCGTGCCGCCGGCTGGACGCCGGACGGACGGGAGACCGCTGCATCTTGACGGGGGTGACGGTGGACGGGCTGAAGAACCGCTACCGTTTCCATCTTACGACGGACGGTACGGGGAACCGACATCGTGCCCTCAGGCCACGGCGGTGGCTACTGCCGGTGGCTACGGTCCACGGGCGGTGACAAAACCGCCGGTCCACGGACCGTGCGGTCCGTAGCGGACGGTGACGGAGACCGTAGCCGTCTGACCACACGGTCCGCCGAGGCCTCCCACCGAGGGAGGCCCGGGTCCGAAGGAGGCCTGAGGAAGCCGGAGAGGGCCCAGGCCCGGGGAGGCCGCCGCGCCCGGCGCCCGAGGCCTCCCACCGAGGGAGGCCCGGGTCCGCCGGGGGCCCGGTGAGGGAGGCCCGACGGAGCCCGGGGAGGCCTCCTAGGCCGCGGCCTCCGAGCACGGCGCCCGAGGCCTCCCACCGAGAGAGGCCCGGGTCCGGAGAGGCCTAGGACCGGGGAGGCCGCGGCCTCCGGGCACGGCCACCGAGGCCTCCCACCGAGGGAGGCCCGGGTCCGCCGGGGGACCGGTGAGGGAGGCCCGACGGAGCCGGAGAGGCCTAGGCCGGGAGGCCTCGTCGGTGGGGAGGCCTCCGAGCACGGCGCCCGAGGCCTCCCACCGAGGGAGGCCCGGGTCCGGAGAGGCCTAGGACCGGGGAGGCCGCGGCCTCCGAGGCCGGCCACCGAGGGAGGCCCGGGTCCGCCGGGGGACCGGTGAGGGAGGCCCGACGGAGCCGGAGAGGCCTAGGCCTAGGCCGGGAGGCCTCGTCGGTGGGGAGGCCTCATCCGTCCGTAGACGTGTCGACCGGCCTCCTGGCCGGGAAAACACTCAACCGATGTTACCCCCACTGGGGCGAACACCGGGAGACTCTCTCCTGAGAGGCACCAACAACACCATCGGGGATTTCCCGACGGGGAAGTGGTTTTAGCCTGTAGGCCTCGGCGTCCCCGGGCGGGGAGGTGTCGAGAGGCCTACGGCCTTCCGGGCTCGAGCTCCCATCGAGATCCCGGGATGTCTGCCCGAGGTCCCAGTCAAAAGACCTCGACCGGTGGTCGGAAGGGGACCTCCTTCGCCCTCTCTCCAACACTTGGTCGGAGAGGGAGGGGAGACTAGGCGGGGCCCCGAGTGCAAGCGTGCCACTCGGAGCGACAGACATGCGCGGATGCGACTTATCCAACGAAGCATTGTCCAAACGTCCGTGTAGAAGTGGAGGCCCGTGAAGAGAGGCCTCCTGGAACAGAGAGGCATGGCAGAAAAACACACGGACGAAATGGGCCTAGAGGCCTTCTGCACAACCGAAGCAGAAGGAGGGCCGAAATAAACAACTCGTGAAGACCAGTTTCTGGCTGAACGAGACGAGAACCGAAGAGGCCGCAGGAGTACTACGACCGTAGAGGCCTATAGATAGAGGCCCAGACGGATAAAGAACGTTTAGACTTTTTAGAAAAAGTTTGAACGGATGAATTTTTCTCACGAGGACCGAATCGGAACAATAAGAATAAAATCGTGGAAGAGAACGAACCGTAGGGTCCGAAAGAACTTGACTGAAAAATAGGAACTCGAGTTGAAGAGACCAAATGACGCGCACGCGCGCGTGCACTACTAGTACTACTAGTAGCAGTGCACGGTGAGTGACGAACAGAAAAACTAAAACTGTGAAAGTTCTAGCGAACTTAGGCTATAGAAACTGAGACAATCGAGACTCAGTATTACACTGAAACTGATGATAGAGAGGAACAGGAACGAACCCACCAGTTAAGAGTGTTGTAAACCAAAAAAGGTAGAAGCCAGGCAGCCCAGGTCAACAAAGAAACGCTGGAAAATTGTAATGGCGGAGGTGGGCGCTCATTGGCCTAGCCACTGCTGGACCAGTGGGGGGGGATCACTCCCGCCCCACATCCGGCTGGGGGTCGGGGCCGGAGGCCTACTTTCGTTTTTCTATATGCTATGGTATAGCTCCAGGTCGCTTAACGCTAATGCAGTTGTTTCAGGTGTTGGTACAGTATGGTTAAAGTAGATAGGAGCATTTGAGAAAAGGCCTGCACTGCCTAAATATAGAGAAACATTGGACGTGGATCAAGTTTTAGGTTACCTAGAATCACTGCCTGATTTAGAGGACTTGTCTTTGAAAGACCTTACCTTGCGTACATGCATGCTGTTGACGTTGTTGACTGGACAAAGGGGCCAGGCTTTACACACCCTAAAACGATCAGATATTAAACTAAAAGAGGACAGATGTGTAATTGTTTTTTTGGAAAAACAGAAACAATCAAAACCGGGAGTGCACCTTCAACCTGCTGAGATTTGTGCATTTACAAGTAATCAAAAACTGTGTTTAGTCTCACACCTTAGTTTATTTGGAGAAAACTAGAAACTTCCACACAGGACCACAATTGTTTACAACAATTCCAAAACCACACCTGCCTATTAGTCGTGACACATTAGTTCGCTGGGTTAAATCTGTGCTCGCAGCAGCAGGCATAAACACTGACATTTTCTCGGCCCACAGCACCAGGAGTGCATCTACTTCAGCAGCGGAAAAAAAGAGGTGTCCCGTTATCTACGATTATGAGGAGTGCAGGGTGGAGCAGTGAGAGGACTTTTGTGAGGTTTTATAAAAAAAACAGACACATGTAGCCTTCAGTCAAACAATCCTGGACAGTTTTGTGAAGAAATAATGTACATTAACATTGTGTAATAAAGTAATTTGTGTAAATATGATGGTGTTTTTGCATGGTGTACAAACAGTCTGGGCGACCTTCACGCAGACAAGTGCTTGGGGCGGAATAGAGAGGTATTCACTTCTCTCTTATGAGGTAAGACAAATGTCTTTCCAATATTAGTTGCGATCGATGGTTTCAAGTCTGTTCGCAACTTATGTACTGCAAGTTCTCTAGACAGCTCTAAAATCTCAAACTGTCCTTACCACTAAATACATTGCTAACCGAATAATAATTGATAAATTGAATGAGCCTTCCTAAGGAAGGTGAAATTTAATTGTAATTATTATGAGGTTAGTGATGTTAGTGGGAGGACAGTTCCCTCCCTTCTACAATTCCATATGTAGCAGTTCCCTCCCTGTAAATTTTATTTTTTCAGTCTAGAGAACTTGCATCTTGCTAAATCCTGAGGCGGGAAAGCTTAGCAGCGGGATCCAGATACTCAAACTGTCCCCCCACTAACATCATAATAATTACAATAAAATTTCACCTTCCTTAGGAAGGCTCATTCAATTTATTAATTACTTGTTTTTTGTTCATTTTTTTATGATTTTTGATGAAAAATAATAAGGGCTGTTGATTGTCATCCTGACTGTGTCTGCTCAAGGGTAGTGATTGTGGTTAGTGAATGAGGGATTGATTAAGTGAACAAGCGAGAGAAAGTAAATGTTTATATTATCTTTAAATTAAATAATTCTAGCCACATTCACATTCTTGACAGCTATAGTAGATTGAATATTCTGTTCTCTGATTCCAAATTGGGAGCCTTCTTGTTTGATTTTTGACATTTATTTATTTTTTAATTTTATTCTTTTTAGTACATTTTGCTGTCACATGTGACTTTTTTTAAATTTAAGTAATCATTACCATGAATTTGAAATTAGTGTTTCTTTGCTACTTTTTCAGAGTATCAAGAACATAATAGAAATGCATTTTCAGACTGAAATTATATTTTTAATTATTTTGTTAAAGTACGTACTGGTGTGAATTGCGTGAGTTATTTCCCTTGACATGGGATTTGATAGTAAGGTTAGCGTCGGGCGGCTGGGGGTAAGAGTCAGGGTTCACAGGTTTGGGGCACGAGTTAAAAAAAGCACCTTTAAAGGACTTATAAGGACCTCATCTCAATTCAAAAGGACCTTTAAAGGACTTATAAGGACCTCATCTCAATTCAAAAGGACCTTTGACAGCATGATTGTATGGAATAATATACCTAAACTGTTTTAAAGCAGAAAACTTGCACAACAGAGCTGCTTACCTTCTGATTTAGTTGTCAGTTATCTCAAACTTTCCTGTCACTAATTTGTGGCATATATCTTCAATGATTTCCAATTTTGAAGCCATGTATTTGAATCCTTGAAATTATACTTCACTAATTAAAATATAGGAGAGAAAAGAAAAGAGAGTAGAGGGAGAGTTAGTTCACATGTTGCTACAGAGGTGGGGAAAGACATGGGGGTGTAGTTGGTCCCAAACAAACTGGCCTTTGATCAATGAAAGGAGAGGGATGCGCTGATAGTAAAGTAGTCACTGCACCACCTACTCACCATCACCCTATAATAACCATTTCTTTTACTCCACTTTTTTCTTCCAAGTCAGATTGTGGCTGAGTAATCAAAAACGGTCACACACGTAATGTTCTCATCCCTTGCTGGTGGAGTTGTGTCGTAGTGTTCAAGTGCTTCGGCTGTTGGGATGATCCCTGGAGTTTTTAAGCCAGGGTATGACAACACACAAACAAACTCCACTTTTTGAGTCAAGTTTCCCTCCTCTCTCATCCAGTCTCCATGCTGCTGTATTTACCACTTTCAGAGGAATAGGAATGGGGAGTGGTAGGGGATGGAAAGGGGTGAAGGTGAAAACATCACTGTCAACAGAAGTTGTGTCTTCAGTGGGAGAGTTCAACCGGAGGTCAAGAGGTCACTGACCACCTGCCAGCCTGGCTCTTTTTTTGCCCACTGGAATTTTCCATCTTTGAAAGATCGTCTGCTACACTTCATGACATCAGCAGCTTTGCAGACTGCTGGGTTTTGTTTTTCTGTTTGTCAGAAATGATTTCATTGCTGTTCCCAGTTTCTTTCTCAACCTTTTCCTAATACAACAGGACTTAACAGTACCCTTCGAAAATTAAAAGGACCTCATGATGAAATACAAGGACCGACTTGCTGAATCAAAGCACTTAAAAGGCCTTTTGACCAAAAATCAATTCACAAGGACTTAAAAGGCCCCTACGAAACCTGTAAGAGGGTTAAAATGGTGACATGGTATGAAAGGTCAGGAATATTTTACCAAAGTCAAGTTGGATGCTCCATCCACTTGTGCCCGACGTTCATCACCCGCCATGACCGTCTGCTCCCTCTCCTCTACTGGTCGCTTCCTTCTTCCAGGACGCGGCTTGTAAAGGGGCAGGTCGGATTGAAGTTGGTCCGAATGTGCTGGGCTTTCTTCACAATTGCTCGAGGTCTCCTAAAAAATAAAAAAGCAATGACAACAGATTCAAACATGCTGGCATGCAGGAACGAACACAAACGAATCAACTCAACTCAACAAACCTTTAGTATCTCCAAAGAGTAATTACATGTGGCAGTGTCCATGATTTCAACAATTAACAAGAGGCAAAGCCTGCAAGGCTCACGTCTGATTTTTATTACTATAGCAGGCATGGGAATTCCCATGACAATTTCCATGCCTGTATAGAGAGAATACTGTTATGCAGACACTTGTGCATCTGAAAACAGAATTAATTTTTATTTTACTGTGTAAATTAAAATTATTTCTATGCACCCCTACCCCTTTCTTTAAAATTTAATTATATGTATGCGCATGCAACATAGTGGAGCCCTATTTTTATTTTTGGCAAACAAGTAAAATTGAAAAGCATATTGACCAAGCTTTCAGAAAAAACATAGTGACCAATCCCCCACCCCCCCCCCCCCCCGGGGTAAGGGGGGTCTACGGACACCTGTAGTAGGCCTAGTCTTTGCCTGTGGGTCTAAGCCTCTTACTCTTAGAAAATTAATAATTGAAGTTGCGTGATTCGTAAGGCCATACTCCTGATCTGTTACTGTTTTAAACTGATTGTTCATGCGATGAAAACTTGTTCCACATCATCTACATTTCTGTAAGATATTTTATATTAGTCCTAATATTTTATTTTCGTTTCGTTAATTCCGCCCCCCCCCCCCCCCCCCCCTCTGCCACAAAGCAAAGGTCAAGGTCACAGCCAGCAAGCTCATCCATGTTTATCTTCCCCTGTACAGTCTTTGCTCATGGTGATCAATCGTCTAGGCCTAACAAAGGATTCGTACGTCGAAGGCAGTGAAATCGACGAACCCTGGATTTTCCGTATATTTTTTTTTCAAGACTGAAATGAATGTGGGCTAAATGTTAAGTACGTCGTCTTGATTATGAGGTAAGGCATGGACTCTAGGCCTAGGCCTTGTTGCCGGAAGTGCGGTAGGTTAAGTTATGCGCAGAGATGATGTGCAAATGAACACGAACAACCGTTACTCAAAGGCGCAAATAAAGCTAAACAACCGGGCCGTCAACGCACACACTCGGTACATCCATTTGTTACAGAAAATATAAGTTGACGACGTTAAAATGTACCTATTTGTACACACCTGAAGTCTTGTGTTTCTTTTTAAAGAGCGTTTTTGTATATCTAATGGAGAGTCTTCTTTCCAGTATGTATCTCCTACTCAGTACAACACAACAGTTACAGTAATCTCTGCAACAAATGATTTTCTTTCTTTTGTTCCTTACCGATGTATCTGACTGCTTTGATCGCCATGACTTGAAGGCTCACGTCAAAATCAAGTATCCTGCTAACTTTAACCCTCTAACATCTTATGTTTTTTTGAGAAAATGACAACGTTAAAGTTTCAGTGGAGAGTGAGAGTCTTCTTTAGTTTGAAGAGTGTGACTGAGTCAAGGTTAAAGGTTGCACAACAGTAATCTCTGCAACAAATGATTATCTTTATTTTGTTCTTTATCAATGTATCTGACTGCTTTGATCGTCGTGACTTGAAGACTCACGTCAAAATCAAGTATCCTGCTAACTTTAACCCTCTTAACGCCTTTTATGTTTAGAGAAAATGACAACGTTAAGGTTTGAGTTAAGGTTAAAGGTCGGGGCCATGGACGCCACACACACACACACACACACACACAGAGACACACAACCGAACATGTACGATACTATAGACTCACTTTGTTTTAAAAAACGACATGAGCCATGTATCTGACTGCTTTGATCGTCGTGACTTGAAGACTCACGTCAAAATCAAGTATCCTGCTAACTTTAACCCTCTTAACGCCTTTTATGTTTAGAGAAAATGACAACGTTAAGGTTTGAGTTAAGGTTAAAGGTCGGGGCCACGGACGCAACACACACACACACACACACACAACCGAACATGTACGATACTATAGACTCACTTTGTTTTAAAAAACGACATGAGCCAAAAACATCATATAATTATGTGACCCAGCACCACGAAAAGGACATTAAGTGCCAAACTGACCACTCTGAGAAAATAATACATTTTAAAACTTCAGACAATTCTCTTTGAAATGATACAAGAACCATTCTTGTATCTTTTTGCATTCCAGTAATGAGCATTTAAAGTTGGTAGGGTGAGCGTCGGCCATTTTGAAAAAAAACCAGTTTAAGGTCTAGCATAGCTGAAAAAAATGCATTGACGTACTAATTTTAAGGCACTTATAAGACCATTTAGAGACCATACTAAAGATTGTATTTTATAAATATGAAAGATAAGATGTTAGAGAACACAAAAATAGCCATAACTCAAAATTGACCCAAAAACTAGATTGTTTACTTTTTTTAAAATAATGCTTAACCGCAGTTTTCAAAATTTGCGGTATTGTTTAATAATTAAAAAAAGCTAGAGTATGTTATAATTCCAGTTAATTTTTTATTATTAGCAGATTTTTTTTTAAAACATGACAAAGAAGACGAAGAGAGGGGTAGTGACTCGTTTTCATTCATTGCTGTCCTAAAAATAGACTAGAAGTCATTTCATTGGTTGAAAACTATAATTTAAGGGACCGTAGAGGAACACTTTTATACCAGTTTGGGTTGCATGGCTTCGCTGAGTTGTGAAGTGTGAATGTTTAAACACTATGTACGCTATAGCGTACATTCGTGTTTAACGGTTGTGAAGGGAAGCAATTGGCCCGTGTTGAATGAGCTAAGACAAATCAAAGCACTCGTATTATATGTTCGTCTTCTGATTCTCATCTCCTTTCCCTTCCCTACATCCGTCTCAAATCTGCTGGCCAACGTTCTTTTTCCTGTCAAGCACCATCGCTTTGGAATTCTCTGCCTTCTCCTCTCCGACACTCCAACTCAGTCTCCTCATTCAAAACCTCTCTTAAAACCCATCTTTTTCCTGCTGCACCCTAAATATTCCATCAGTTGTGTATTGTTGTGTGCACGTGAGGGAAGATTGAATAAGAGGTTTGTGCTGTGTTTTGTGGTGTGTGTGTGTGTGTGTGAGTGTGTGTGTGTGCGTTGTGTGTGTGTCAGCATGCATGTGTGCATACATGTGTGCTTGTGAGTGTTTTGGTTTTGTGGGCCGTGTGCATGTGTGTGTCTGTGTGCGTGTGTGTCTGTCTGTCTGCGTGCATACGTTGTGTGTGAGGGTGTTTTTGTATGTGGTGGTGTATGTGGTTAGTCCATGCAACTTGATTGCTGTGGCTTACTGAATGGGGGATGAACGAGTCGGTGTCGTTAAATGTGTGTGTGTGTTAGAGAGAGAGAAGAGAGAGAGAGAGAGAGAGAGAGAGAGATTTGCTTTGTATATGCGTTGTTGCCGATTGGTGTCATTCTTGAATGCTGTTTTTGTTGTCTATTTGTTGATGAATAATTGATTGTCAAGCGCTTTGGGCTCATCTGAGGTAAAGCGCTATATAAATGTACTATTATTATTATCATCATTATTATTTAGAAGATAAAGAGCACATACACACACACATACATAGGTACATAATTACTTCCATCGCATAGAACGTGTTGTATTTTATGCATTGGCTTTGTTAATTATCAACACGTTTTAGATGTTTTTTCTCTTTTGTCTAATATCACCATTGGTGAAAAGACGTTAAATCAAAGTACCAAACTGAACTTCCATTGCAAACAAATTTGCGCAAAAAAATGTCCCCCATATTTTTACCTCCTTGTTTATTCATAATCATGTCAGTCCTTTTTTTTTTTTAAAAACACACACAAAATGTCAGGAAAAGAGCAAGAATTTTGCTGAGGCCCTTTTGTTTTCTCTCTACCCATACAAGAAGAATACGTTTTCGTTCATGTCTATTTGGTTTTCTATTATTCTGTGCAGTTCAGTACTACCGTTTTTATTTTTTTTTATTGAGGGGGGTTAGGGGTGGGTGGGTGGATGCATGAAAACCTATGAATTCAACGACTGAACTGCCATGGGAGCTTTATGCGCATTAAGCACACAGGTCAGGGTGGGGTGGGGGGGTGGATGCATGAAACCTATGAATTCAAACGACTGAACTGCCATGGGAGCTTTATGCACACTAGCGCAACGCCTAGTACTGGCAAATCCCAGAACCGGTAACGCCTAGTACCGGTACCGCCAAGAACCGGTAATGATGAGTACCGGTTTCGCCGGGTCCGCAAAATATTATGTTATGAGAGAAGAGAGAGAGAGAGAGAGAGAGAGAGAGAGAGAGAGACAGAGAGAGAGAGAGAGAGAGAGAGAGAGAGAGAGAGAGAGAGAGAGACAGACAGACAGGCAGAGAGACAGACAGACAGAGAGAGAGACACATAGACATACAGAGACATGAGACAGAGAGACAGACAGACAAAGGCAGAGAGAGACAGACAGACAGAGAGAGAGAGAAACAGCGACACGCCCCCCCCCCCTCCGAGAGAGAGAAACAGCGACGCTCGCGCCATGGGAGCTTTATGCGCATTAAGCACACAGGTCAGGGGGGTTGGGTGGGTGGATGCATGAAACCTATGAATTCAACGACTTAACTGCCACAGCTTTATGTGCATTAAGAGCACAGGTCAGACTTGCTTTAAGTCCCCATCGAACTGGAATGAAAGATTGAGGCCTGGATTCTGATTCAAACCTGGGTCTGGGGCAGTGGGTGGATGCCTCGTGCCTCCATACGGGGAACTGGACGCCCCCGCCCCCTCCACAAGTCTCTTCCCATGGGGATAATGAGGGGGGGGGGGTGTCTTTCGTAAAAATAGTTTCCTCACTTTCTGGAAGTTCTATACTTATAACTTGCTCTAATCTGCCACTCTCTTTGACTCTGCCTTTTCCCTTTGCTTTCTGTCATCTACTATCTTTTTCGACTTATTGGCCCATTCTCCTGCCTTTTTTTTTTTAATTAAAAAAATCTTCAAAATAATCTTTCGCCTTTAAGCTTCTCCGAAATCGGAATGCGTTTGGCTGTACTAAGCGGGGAGACCAGTGAAAACTGAAAACCGGACACATACATACCTTACCCATTATGGCCATATGGCATGGGAACGCAGAAGAAAAAGAACCCGGGTCATTCTTGAAAAGAATTGGCGGGCGATCGCCTTAACGATCCTGCCACCTTCCTTTTTTAATGAAGTTGAAGTGCACCAAAACAAAATGAAACAAGGGGAATGGTTAGCAGTTCAGATAATTCTTCTCCACTCCAGAAAGAGGCAGAAGGAAAACATAGCAGAAAGAAGCAATACATAAAACACTAAACACTTATTCAAACAACCAATCCATCCTACCTGGTTGCCGTCTGCCTTCAGTTCCTCAGCTTTCTTCTCCCTCTTTTCTTCTTTCTCTGTCCCATCTGAGCAGAAAACACACACACACTTTTTTAACTACCAAAATTAAACAAAAACTTTGTGACAAAAAGCAGCTGCATATTTCATTATCACACACACTCACACCAGGCATGGTGGTGGGGGCAAAGCGGTTTTCAAGGAAAATGGCCGGGGGTCCAAAGAAAATTCAATAAATGAGTGAAATTTTCACTTTTTGAAATGCCATTTCAATGCATTTTTTAATAATTTTGTTTCAAACTGTTTCGCTGATTTTCCGTGATTTGCGGAGGTCTACCATACCTGACACACACACACACTCACGCACACACTCACACTTACACACCCACGCTTGCAGAAGCACACAGATCCATACATGACACAGAACAATTACAAAAACAAAATTCCTCTATTACCACTGGTGAAAAGATGTAAAATCTAACTACTGAACTGACCACACAAAACAGAACACCACACACACACACACAATACGCTCTCCCTCCCCCTATACACACCACATCTATGACCCCCCCCCCCACACACCAATTTAATCCCTCCCTCCTCCCTCACCCCACCTCCTCCTATCCCCTTCCCCCCACTCCCTCAGCACAGAAAGCACTAACCCTTTTCCCCCAGCACCTTCACAACACAGTCGTTCTGAAGCGCTGTGGTTGAGTCCTTGGCAGCGACACCAAAGGGAATAGACATGGCCGACTCCTGAAACAAACAAACCAACAGAGTCAAAACATACGGCAGACAACTGCTTTTCAATTTTTAATGTCAAGATGTAAAACAAAAAATAACTACAATACAGTTTAATTTGCATCATTGCACAATTGAGTGAGTTGTGATCAGAATTCGCCTGACAGGCTTGAATGGGACCTCTCCCAGTTTGTGACAGTTTTTCATAGAATTATTATATTTGCTTATTGAAATTTAATATCAGAAGATTCGTGATGTTCTTGGCAGCACAGTGGTGTATTTTGTTTGAAAATCGGCCAAGGACTTGGAGAAATATTTGTGTTTTTCTTACTGGATTACCATTCATCTGTTTTGCCGAGTCCGTTAGGAATCTTGGGGTACATCTGGATCGTGTACTCTCAATGGAGAACCATATAAAGCTACTGTGCAGGACCATCTATCTTGAGCTGCGCAGAATCGGTCATATCCGTCCTTTTCTTACCATTGATGCGGCCAAAAAGCTCATGTCAGCATTTGTTTTGTCCAGACTGGACTATTGCAATTTTTTGTTTTTTGGTCTCCCAAACATGCTTCTCGACAAACTGCAGAGCTCAGAATCATGCTGCACGCATAGTCCTCAGAAAACGCAAATTCGACCATGCAAAGCCTCTCTTGAGGGAGCCGCACTTGCTTCCCGTTCGAGCCCGTATCGAATACAAAATTGCCACTCTCTGTTTTTGATGCCTCCACGATCTTGCTCCCTCCTATCTTTCAGACTTAGTTGTGCCATACACACCATCGAGATCTCTCCGTTCCTGAGACGCTGGTCATTTGGCCATCCTGCGAGTTCGCCTGGAGACATATGGCAAGCGTTCTTTTTCTGTTGCTGGCCCTACTGTTTTTAATTCGTTACCTTTAGCCCTTCGTAATGCACAAACGTTTAATGCTTTTAAATCAGGCATGAAGACCTTCTTATTCCATACCTATTTTAACCATGATTAATCTGACGTGTATCAACCGTCAACCTGCTATGTCTTATCCCAAACGGTGTGTGTGTGATTGCGTGTGTGTAGGTGAGTGCGTGCGTGTGCGCGTGTGTGTGAGTGAGAAGGCGCGCGAGAGAGTGGATCATGGAGGGTGTGTTTTGTTGTGTTTTTTTAGGGGGGGAGACAGCGTGGGGTGAGGGAGGGGGGAGGGGAAGGGGGTGGAGAGAGAGTGGAGGGGCTGGGGGTATATGTTCCCTGCATGTATTAATTTTAATGTTTTCTAATGATATCTTGTTTTTACGATGTCAAAGTTATTTTTTATGTTTTAATCCTGTATGTCTCCTTTCTCTTCTTTCTTAAACCTGTTGGTTTTTATCTCTGTAATGGCGCCTGGAGCCTCGCGAGGGACAGGCGTCACTTTTTAAAAATGAATTAAATTATTATTATTATTTAAGGACTCAAAACCAGAAGTAGCTATAAATAATTACACAAATCAAAACATTGTATGCAGAGATTTCCAGCATAAGAACAATCCATGTGATTTACTAGGATTCTTTTCACCCAGATGCTAGTCACAGACAAGAGCAAAACATTCTGAAAATTAAAACTAAAGTTATTCATCAGTTGTTTTTTGTTTTGTTTTTAATCTTTCCCATGTAATGTTTACAGAAATTAAAAACTTTGCGATCAGTGTTCAAACGATTCTCTCCTATAAATAAACCACGATTGAGATGGGGAAGCCCTATATCTACCATACAGTATCACAATCATCAATTTTAAGTGTCGTTGTCTTACCTTAACTAAAAAAAATCCAGGGATAATCCCAACAGCAGAAGCACTTGAACACTATGGTACAAAAGCATCAGCTACGGATGAGAACAGAACATTACGTGTGTGACCGTTTTTTATTACCCTGCCACGTAGAGGAGTGCCACACTCTGACTTTGGGGGATTTTGGAGACTGATGATGTTATGCTAGGAGCTTGTCAAGGCTAAAGACAATTCCTGCATAACTATGCATAGCACAACATTTTGATGTAGCCTTGGTGTTCTAGCCTATGTCAATTGGTCTGACACAGCCTTAAGTCAAGGCAATCAAGTGAATCTGACTTGCCGTCACAGGCCTAATATTGCAGTTGTTTTTTGCGTCTCCATAACAACATCAAACAATTTCAAAGAACAAAAACACTGTAGAAACTCGAGGAAAACGCAAAGAACAGTAACTCTGGAGATTGCTGTTCATCCTATAATACATTGCCCCCCAGTGGGGATACCGGGGGGTCTTCTGTATAAATAGTTTCCACCTTCTGGAAGTTCTGTGCTTGTATCTTCCTCTGATCTGTCACTCTCTTTGATTCTGCCTTTTTCCCTATACTCACTGTCATCTATGATCTTTCTGCCTTACTGGTCCATTCTCCTGCCTTTTTTCATGAAACACTTTCAAAAAGATTTCCTCCAGCCGAAATCGGACTTGCTGGGCCTAATTATTTTTGTTAGGCGCATAACGGCAGCATGACGCATCTGCGCTCATAATTGACAGAAAACTGTCCTAGCAATTGAAGAAGAAGAAACGTTGTCCTTGTTATTTTGTCAAAACCTTACCAAATAGGCACCTCTCCTCTTCTTCTTCTTCCCCTGGGCCTGCTTGTTCTTTATCTTTCTGGTATGTTTCCCAGCCTGGGTCTGAGGGCCCCTGGACTCGACCCCTCCATTGTTACTCCTCTTTCTCTTCCTCTTCTTGCTGGGCACAGCAGCCCCAGCTCGGTCCTGCAGATCGACCCTCGTTGAGAGGTACATCTGGTAGGTGTAGCCTAGCCCACAATGAACTGGTTGGCTGTCCAGGAGTGATCTGGGTGGGGGTGAAGGGGGTGGAGTCTCTTTGGTCCACACAAGAGGCTTGACCTTCAGGGTTTCCCTCCCAATACACCATTCCTGCAACAAACCAATGATTTATTTCAGTGGGGTAGTTGCTACATGTTTGGTAATTGATTGTTCCGTGTGTGTGTGTGTGTGTGTGTGTGTGTGTGTTTATTTTAGATAATAAGCTCAATAGTTGGTGGGAGAGATGCATGTAGAAACAGGAGTTAAAGAATTAAATGTTACAAGCGGTTTAAGTATCCGCTTCACGCACAGACCCAATGCCAACAACAACAAAACAGACCCGATGTGAGGTTTGAACTCTGCACCTCTCGCACGGGACACAATAGCTTTATCCAGAACCCACTGGCTATCAGAGTACTTTTGACCTACTTTTGAGTAGCTTCCCCTGACTGCCTTGCGATGACTTTTCAGTAATGGCACGGATACGATCGTCTGCTCCAGACAGCTAAAATACATAATTTTCCTAACTGAATTTGTTGACAGTACTTCAATGCAAATGTGCAAAACATGACAGAACCGCAGAAAGGCACCTCAGACAGTGTGGAAACATGTATATTCTTCTTCTTCTGTGTTACCAGGCCATATGGCCATAATGTGTAAGGTACATATGTGTCCGGTTTTCACTGGTCTCCCCGCTGCATACAGCTGACACATTCCGATTTTGGAGGAGCTCAAAGAAAAACAAGAGGCAAAGTCTTCAAGGCTCACTCGAACAGGCACATGCGGGACAACAAAGATTGAGGGGGGTGTCTAAAGTACAAGATTGCCAATAAATTTTTAACGTGCAAATGAAGCTATCATTAATGGATACAACTAAAAAAAAAAAGAAGAAAAAAAGTGCCTGTGCTGAGAATCGGACCCGGAACCATTGGCATGACAGACAGACACTCTACCAATGAGCTATCGAGGTTTTCAGTGTTGATGAGTTTCTTAACTCATGTTGCCTGCTGAATGAATACTTTCTAACCCACTAATGTAAAATGTTATCTGTTTACAGTCTTGTTTTAAGTATTTAATTATTCAAATAATTATTGTTTGAAAGCTTGCATACACATCTATATGTGTGCAAAGTTTGAACAATGTATGCCTCATATTTCCTAAGAAAATGCCAACGTTAAAGTTTGGAGATTAGACCACGGACGCAACACACACACACACAACCGAACAACTATCATACTATAGACTTACTTCGTTAACACGAGTGAGCCGATGACAGTAGGCAAAAAAAAAGGTGGAGTCAAAGAGAGTGACAGATTAGAGGAAGCTACAAGCACAAAACTTCCAGAAGGTGGGGGAACTATTGTTACGAAAGACCCCCGGTATCCCCACGGGGGGAAGACATGCATACTATAAGATATCACAGAGTTGCATGACAGTAGCTTATTGGCCATAGCATCTAACACATGATTGTGTAGAATATAACACACATATTGAATACAAGATATATTAAGATGCTTTAGAATATATAAGATACATAGAATGGATTGGACAGGAAATACACAAACAGTTGGCTCCAGAAACCTAGCCACAATTATGGGATCTGATCTAGCAACAAAAAAAGTAATCTCCATCTTGCTTAATGTTCAACTGCTCTTAACAATCAAAAGCACAAAAAGGACAAACAAACAACAACAAAGAAAGATGACACAAGCAAACAAACAAATTTAAATTACGACAGAACGCAATCTAAACATTCTAATTCTCTATTCAAATTACCCGCTCCAGAACAAAGATCACCGCGGATTCATATTCAAACTCAATGAACGCCGCATTCTGCACACACAACATAACATTTTAAAGCAAAATCAACAACAAAAACAAGTCCATTGCTGAAAAACATACGAGTTTCTAAGGGTTAAAAATGTTTACACAGCCAAACAAAATTACTAGGCCAATTTGGGATTAGAAAATGAACATTTTGTACCAGCCTCTTTAGTGCATATTCTATGCTACAAAACTCACGTAAAAACAACAAATACGCAACAAAATAAGAGCCTTAGTAAATAGTGCCTTAAATCTTCTGTAGAAAGTCTCTGCTGAATTTTTTGGTCTTTACAAGCTCGCTTATTGCGGTTTGTTTTTTTCTCTCACATAAGCGGCATCTGATCTTAAAGAGTACCGCCATGGAGGTGTAAACATGCTTAGATATATCAAATTTTGATTGTGTTGTTTAAATGAACAAGAGAAAATGCTTGAAAAGAAGTGAAGAGACGAATTTTCAGGATTATTATTTAGTTTTTTTAATAAAACGATGCTCAGAAATTGAAAATAATTGTTTGATAAACGAGACTTAAACTAGAGGTGGGGAGAAAAACGGTTTGAACCGAAAAACCGGTTCAAGTTGCTGTGAATCGGTTTTTTAACCGCAAACTAAAACTTAGTAAAAGTAAGTTTTTTTCATAGAATAACGTATTCTTTTCGAAAAAATAACTCTGATTCTCAGCACAGATTGGGTGTTTGTAAACCAAGAGAGTAGCTGTTTCTAGTTTGTGGTGGTGTATGGCTTTGACTGAGTGTTGAGTTGAGTGTGTGTGTGTCATAAGTCATAAGTTTCTTTATTGTGTGTGTGTGTGTGTATGTGTGCGCGTGCGTGCATGTTTGTGAATATTCTGACAAATAAATATGTGTTTGCATAGGTGAAACCAGTGATGCGAGTACTGGTTAAAAAGAATGGTTCAGTAAAACCAGTTCGAAGAGGAAAAAACGGATTAAAACCGGTTCAGATTATTTAACCGGTTCTCAACTCTAACTTAAACTGAGTGGAACTAGGAAATGCTGACATAGGCCTTGAATGTGAAGTAAGTACAATCACATGATGCCGATGTCCATGCGCTTGTGTTGGAAGCATAACTGCAGACATGTGTCAAACTGTAGGCCTACCTTCCATTGATTTCCGCTACAAGACCCTGTCTACTTAAAAATGGCTGCAAAAGACAAAGGACTGAACTCAACAACCACAAAAACTCTGAGAATTAACCATGGTGGTGCCCTAATCAGTATTCAAACTAGTTTCTTAGTTAATCTAAATCATGACACAATATATTTCTTGATGTGTTTTTGTAGTCCCAGTTCCATACGAGGGCTGTGTGTTTCTCTACTGTCTGTCTGTATGTACGTGTGTGTGTGTGTGTGTGCATGTGCATCTGAGTGTGACCAAAGATGTTCCCTTCCATAGCACCTAAACCACTGAACCATCTGAACGAAACTTGGCAGACTTATTCTTAGACCATGCAGATGCTGCTGTCCACCATGTCAGATTCACAGAACGACAAGCCATATCAATGTAATTCCAGTGAGAAATCTTGAATATTAAAAAAACATTGATTATTTGAAAGATAAAGGGTGGATTTAAACCAAAAGAGGTACACTGAAAAGGGGTTGCTTAATACTATTTTTTGGCAAAATTACTTATTTCTAAACAATTTTATACCAATACAGGAAATTATTAAACACAAAAATACACAATGACCATAGACTCCAAAATTAACTCCCCTAAATTTCATCAGTTGGTCTTAATTAATTAAATTCAGGGGAGATCATTCTAAATTTACAAAAAGTGTCATAGTTTATTTACCCTTTGTGTGTGTGTGTGTGTGCGTGTGTGTGTGCGTGTGTGTGTGTGTGTGTGTCTAAGGGGGAGTATGTGTGTGGGTGTTGCTGGTAACTGGGACTACGTTAATATGGCGTTGCCTTCTTGTTTTTATTTACATCAGGCGACATGTTGCGTCACAAGTAAAATAATTCTCAATTTCTTCTTGACCTCAACTTCGCAGAGCGAGGCCACAATCAAACCCTGCACTTAAAATAAAAAATATTTCAATTATGGCTTCAGATCAGTTGGAGACGAAAAAGATATCGCCAAAATAGGTGAGAGAACCGTATTCTTCAAACTACAGCAGTCAACTAAAGCGTGTTTTTCGCTAAGAGCCAATTTGAAACGATTTTTCAGCAACAAGAGGCCGGATATACCCTTTAATCTCTTCTATCAAAAGATATTTTTTTTATCTCTTCTAGTGACCCAATGGGAAATCATTCTCCTGCCTTCCCTTCATCAAAATCATGTAGAGAACTAGAAGGCATAATCTATTTTTGCATGCATGCACGGAAAGAGAAAGTGCTTGCCCTCGCTAACCTTCAACTGCACTAACTGTGCAAAAGGGGAGATAAATCCACTTTAAAGTAAGCATTCATCATTCTGGTGTCAACATTTGCTAAATTGAACAAATACAGTATTTTTCTGCCTATAAGGTGCACCTCATTATGAGGCACACACAGCACGTTGTGTACAAAATTCTGATATTATTATAATACTTTCTTACTGAATAACATTATTTGCCATGTCAGAAGGCACAAGGATCTCCTTATAAGTATCACCTTATACAGTAGTGTGTAAAATACAGTGAAGTAATTATTTTTTCTAATGGTTATGATTCCTGACAACACTACAGCAGAGCTTCAGATCGTTTTGAGACTTGACCCATGGCTGCACAAAATGAAGGGTTAATATGTGGCGTATTGATTTTTACGTGTGCACACGTGTGTCTGTGTAGAACATAAAGACACCCAGGTAGTTTATCTAGCAAAACGACTAGACATTAGCAAGATACCTTGGAAAAAGCGAAAACGGACAGCTTTTCAAATCAAGTTTAAAACTTTTCTTTCATTGTCTCAATGGAATTCTCATGGAATGGCATGTCATCACAAGGTGTTCACACGCGCCATTATTAAAGGATGGGTCAATGACGCGGGCACACCGACAATCTGAAGCTCTGCAACACATGTGCAAGAAGAATGCTTCATAGGGGAAGACGGGGTAAAAAGCGCATGGGCGGGTAAGAAGCCCACCCCAATTATCTCATGAAATAAAGCAAAATTTCAGTCAAATTTGCCCATGAGACGAATGCTAGACATTAACGCTCGTCTCATGGGCAAAATAAGACTGAAATTTGCTTCATTTCATGAGATAATTGGGGTGGGCTTCTTACCCGCCCATGCGCTTTTTACCCCGTCTTCCCCTATTATGTTAAAAAATAACACTAAGGTTACTTTGTTCACCTTATGGTAGAAATCAGGGGAGAGAGATGGATTGATGATGTAAAAACGGTGAAACAGACATGACGGAACACTAGAGAAACAAAAACAGAACCATTCCATTTAAACTGACATTGAACAGAGGAATCACCTACCTTGTCAGGGGAAAAGCTCACTTCTCGCACCTGGCCCACTGCAAGATAGCAAACAAGCGGTGTGTAAACAATCTGCACATAACAACAGACAGACCTGTGTGTATTGTATGTTGCCACTCTAATTTCTGACTATGACTGCCAGATAGCAGAGGGAGCAGCTGCTATTCTGAGTGGCTGGGCTAGAATTTGTTTATAGTGGAGAAGCCTTGCCCAGGATACATTGCCACTAGTGGCCCCAAGAGATTCGAGGACAGCTGGCATTGGGGAAGGTCCCCAAAGATCAAGCAATCCCTTTCGATGTACAGCTAAGAGCAAGGCAGTGTTTCCCATAACGCACATTTTTGTGTTTCCCTGAAGCACTAAAATCCAGAAGGGACCCTTTAATTGCAGAGCTGTGCATCCCAGGAACACGCGCATTTTTACTGACCAAGTTTAATCTCAGTCTCACTCAGCAGATATTTTAGGAGAACGCCCTGTTTTAGGCTTTAGGTCTCTACTGTGTGCTGAGTATCTGTGGACCAGGAATAAGGAGAACGCCCTGTTTTAGGCTTTAGGTCTCTACTGTGTGCTGAGTATCTGTGGACCAGGAATAAGGAGAACGCCCTGTTTTAGGCTTTATGTCTCTACTGTGTGCTGAGTACCTGTGGACCAGGAATAAGGAGAACGCCCTGTTTTAGGCTTTAGGTCTCTACTGTGTGCTGAGTACCTGGGGACCAGGAATAAGGAGAACGCCCTGTTTTAGGCTTTAGGTCTCTACCGTGTGCCGAGTACCTGGGGACCAGGAATAAGGAGAACGCCCTGTTTTAGGCTTTAGGTCTCTACTGTGTGCTGAGTACCTGGGGACCAGGAATAAGGAGAACGCCCTGTTTTAGGCTTTAGGTCTCTACTGTGTGCTGAGTATCTGTGGACCAGGAATAAGGAGAACGCCCTGTTTTAGGCTTTAGGTCTCTACTGTGTGCTGAGTACCTGGGGACCAGGAATAAGGAGAACGCCCTGTTTTAGGCTTTAGGTCTCTACTGTGTGCTGAGTATCTGTGGACCAGGAATAAGGAGAACGCCCTGTTTTAGGCTTTAGGTCTCTACTGTGTGCTGAGTATCTGTGGACCAGGAATAAGGAGAACGCCCTGTTTTAGGCTTTAGGTCTCTACTGTGTGCTGAGTACCTGTGGACCAGGAATAAGGAGAACGCCCTGTTTTAGGCTTTAGGTCTCTACTGTGTGCTGAGTACCTGTGGACCAGGAATAAGGAGAACGCCCTGTTTTAGGCTTTAGGTCTCTACTGTGTGCTGAGTATCTGGGGACCAGGAATAAGGAGAACGCCCTGTTTTAGGCTTTAGGTCTCTACTGTGTGCTGAGTATCTGTGGACCAGGAATAAGGAGAACGCCCTGTTTTAGGCTTTAGGTCTCTACTGTGTGCTGAGTACCTGGGGACCAGAAATAAGGAGAACGCCCTGTTTTAGGCTTTAGGTCTCTACTGTGTGCTGAGTACCTGGGGACCAGGAATAAGGAGAACGCCCTGTTTTAGGCTTTAGGTCTCTACTGTGTGCTGAGTATCTGTGGACCAGGAATAAGGAGAACGCCCTGTTTTAGGCTTTAGGTCTCTACTGTGTGCTGAGTATCTGTGGACCAGGAATAAGGAGAACGCCCTGTTTTAGGCTTTAGGTCTCTACTGTGTGCTGAGTACCTGTGGACCAGGAATAAGGAGAACGCCCTGTTTTAGGCTTTAGGTCTCTACTGTGTGCTGAGTACCTGTGGACCAGGAATAAGGAGAACGCCCTGTTTTAGGCTTTAGGTCTCTACTGTGTGCTGAGTACCTGTGGACCAGGAATAAGGAGAACGCCCTGTTTTAGGCTTTAGGTCTCTACTGTGTGCTGAGTACCTGTGGACCAGGAATAAGGAGAACGCCCTGTTTTAGGCTTTAGGTCTCTACTGTGTGCTGAGTATCTGGGGACCAGGAATAAGGAGAACGCCCTGTTTTAGGCTTTAGGTCTCTACTGTGTGCTGAGTACCTGGGGACCTAAGGAGAACGCCCTGTTTTAGGCTTTAGGTCCACTGTGTGCTGAATAAGGAGAACGCCCCACCCCACCCCTTTTTTTAAATTGAGTGCGAGTGTGTGCATGTGTGTGTGCCTGCGCGTGTGTGTACGTGCGTGCATGTGTGTGTGAAAATTCAAAAAGGGCAAACCAGTGGGGTTCTGACAAAAAGAAGTACATAAGGTATGTAAGTAGCTTGTGTGTTTTGCAAATTTACCTTAATTAAAGTGGATTTTTAAGCATTGCTTGGGGAGCCTTAAGAAATTGAAAAGGGTCCCTAAAGTTTTGCCCAGAGGGTCCCTGCAACCCTCACATGTTATCTGCATGGGAAACACTGGCCAGTGCAAATGCGTCCTTATTGGAGCATCATACTCCTCAGTCTGCCACTGAAAAACTAAGCTGCATCATGATTGTCCATTACTGTAGCTCTTACCTTACTTCTAGCCTATATTACAGGCTAATGTCAACCCATGAAAAAAGCCATTTGAGTACAAGGACAGATTTACAATAAATAAATAAACAACAAAAGCACTGCATGCAAATAATCAGTAGATAACTAGAACAATATAACTGGGAAACAATGAAATGTTAATGGTTAGTAATTGAATAAAAAATACGGAGTTCTAAACAATGGCATGCAAATTATTTGGAAAAAAGAAAATCACTATGTTTCATTTGATAAGTGGATTTCAACAACTCATATTCTGCAGATAGGTGTTTACAGTCATTTAGCTTCTATTCATAAAGTTTGAAAGGTGTCCATAACATCACACATTTCCAAATTCGTAAAGTTTTGTTCAACGTGTTCTTCAATCAATAATAGTTAACACTGACTTCATCATTTTCATGTGACTGTCGTTTAAGCAATGATTCAAAACCAGTTCAAAAGACATTCCCAGTACAGTGGAACCTCCCCAATAGACCTTGATAAATCACCCCAAAAAGGTCTTAATAGGGAGGTGGATTTGTGGCGAAATCAACAGGTGGATCACAGACTTTATCAGAGACAGACACCAGGCAATGGTGGTAAATGGGGTCTCTTCCAGCTTTACTGATGTCCGCTCAGGAGTACCACAAGGCTCAGTCTTAGGACCCTGCCTTTTCTTAGCGTACATTAATGATCTGCCTGAGAAGCTGACATCAATGGCACGGCTCTTTGCTGACGATACTGCTGTCTACAAGGTTGTTGCGGCGCCCCAGGATCATGACCAGCTACAGGATGACCTCCATCGACTCGCTGAGTGGGAGAAGAGCTGGGACATGGTTTTACACCCTGGCAAGTGTAACACCTTGAGCGTATCAAGAAGCAGAAAGCCCCGGCAGCATCATTACCAGCTGCATGGCCACAACTTGCAAGCAGTCGACTCCATCAAGTACCTTGAAGCGACTCTGACAAAGGAGCTGAGCTGGAAAAAACACGTCGAGAACATCTGCACGCAAGCCAGCAAGACTCTAGGCTTCCTGAGAAGAAATTTGAAAGTCAGCTCCCAGACCATCAGGGAGTTGGCATACAAATCATTCGTCCGTCCGGTCCTAGAGTATTCATCATCAGTCTGGGACCCTCACCAACAACAGGACATCAACAGACTGGAGGCAGTCCAGAGGCGCACAGCACGCTTCGTCCTCAGACGTTTTCGGAACACGTCCAGTGTCACTTCAATGCTTGAACAGCTTGGATGGCCCTCACTGCAGCAGCGCCAACTTTCCGCAAGGTTTGTGATGCTCTTCAAGCTGCAATCAGGTGGTGTGCATGGACACTCAGACAAAAAATCATCCCACTGCCAGCATGTCAGCCATGGCAGCTCTCTCAGGTCTTCTGTTGAACTCGGTACTTGGTACAGGCCAGCTTCCTCCCACGCACCATCCGGGACTGGAACGAACTGCCCCAGGAAGCTGTGCAGGCCAATGTCGATCATGGTCTTCAAATAAATACCCAGCAACCTCCCCCCCCCCCCGCTCCCCTCCATTTTTTCCCCTCTCCCCTGTATTAACCCTTTCAACGCCAATGTCGCATTTTTGCACCACAATGGTTTAACACCCATGTCACTAAAAGGCATCAAATCAGGGCCTGTTATCCAAAGACCCTATTTTTCTTAATTTTGGGAGGTAAGGACAGGCCTAATGTTATACATGTCACAGAGGAATTCGCAATATTGCAGATATTTTATTTTCTCTACCCAGTTAAGTTTAAAGGTATTTTTTGCCTGAAAAATGTCTGGCACGAAAGGGTTAAGGCGCTCTTCCGTCAAATCCCCAGTTTCTAAAGTGACAGAATAGTCAGGTGTGACTGCAGTCACACACAGAAAGGAAGAAGGAAGACACTCAGTAGTCCGTCAAATCCCCAGTTTCTAAAGTGACAGAACAGTCAGGTGTGACTGCAGTCACACACAGAAAGGAAGAAGGAAGACACTCAGTAGTCCGTCAAATCCCCAGTTTCTAAAGTGACAGAACAGTCAGGTGTGACTGCAGTCACACACAGAAAGGAAGAAGGAAGACACTCAGTAGTCCGTCAAATCCCCAGTTTCTAAAGTGACAGAACAGTCAGGTGTGACTGCAGTCACACACAGAAAGGAAGAAGGAAGACACTCAGTAGTCCGTCAAATCCCCAGTTTCTAAAGTGACAGAACAGTCAGGTGTGACTGCAGTCACACACAGAAAGGAAGAAGGAAGACACTCAGTAGTCCGTCAAATCCCCAGTTTCTAAAGTGACAGAACAGTCAGGTGTGACTGCAGTCACACACAGAAAGGAAGAAGGAAGACACTCAGTAGTCCGTTAAATCCCCAGTTTCTAAAGTGACAGAATAGTCAGGTGTGACTGCAGTCACACACAGAAAGGAAGAAGGAAGACACTCAGTAGTCCGTCAAATCCCCAGTTTCTAAAGTGACAGAACAGTCAGGTGTGACTGCAGTCACACACAGAAAGGAAGAAGGAAGACACTCAGTAGTCCGTCAAATCCCCAGTTTCTAAAGTGACAGAACAGTCAGGTGTGACTGCAGTCACACACAGAAAGGAAGAAGGAAGACACTCAGTAGTCCGTCAAATCCCCAGTTTCTAAAGTGACAGAATAGTCAGGTGTGACTGCAGTCACACACAGAAAGGAAGAAGGAAGACACTCAGTAGTCCGTCAAATCCCCAGTTTCTAAAGTGACAGAATAGTCAGGTGTGACTGCAGTCACACACAGAAAGGAAGAAGGAAGACACTCAGTAGTCCGTTAAATCCCCAGTTTCTAAAGTGACAGAATAGTCAGGTGTGACTGCAGTCACACACAGAAAGGAAGAAGGAAGACACTCAGTAGTCCGTCAAATTGGTGAACATTGAGTCAAGTGTTAAACAAGTCAGCCACTTACCTCTGGAGAACAGACGGGATAACTCCTCCCTGGTCTCTGGTCTGTGAGAAAAGCCTGTCACCTTCACTGTTCTGCCTCTGAAACATTCAAAAGAAACAGGCATAAGATCACTGCTAGAGGAAAACTGAGAAATTATGAGATTTTCTTATTATAAAATTTAAAAGAGACAAGTTAGACTCAATCTGAGAAATTGGTCTAGAGATATATATCTTTCCTGTCTTGTTTAAACCAAACGCCATCACTCCAGGGCTATGGCATCAAAAGTTATGACATCCTCAATTACATCATCCATGATGAAGGTTGGTCAACAGAGCAGTGAAGAGGTTAAGGACTTCTGATTGTGGCTGAAAAGTGGCGGTCATTTGGGTCCGGGGCCGCAGAAGGCTCACGCTGAAAATGTTTGTAATCTGAGCCTTAAAACCGGCATTGGAATGGATCGTTCATTGTGCATTAACTCATTAAAAAGTAGTTTTCAGTTGCTCTCTTTTTCATCACAGTTTATCTTTTTTCATAAGTTTACTGACACTTCCCTCACTTTCTTTTTATAGTTCTCAATGGATTTACACTGATCTCAAAAATGACCACTGGGGCCATTTATTAACTCTCTCAATGCTGTAGAACCGAAATCCGCCCGATTTTTTTTCCTTCCCTGGTGACCGATGACGCCGATTGCGCCCGCTGAACGCCAGGTCTAGTACGTTCACTTTCACTTTCTCCCTACCCACAATGCAATATACTAGGTTAGTTCTTCCTGTTCCTGACACTCACTGATCCGTTTTTGGTCTTTACAGCAAGGGAAAGCACCCAATAGTCTTTTTGAACGGATTTTTCGAAGTGACCCCAATTTTTTTTCTTCTTTCCACGTGACGTGTGCAGTATTGACTCGGCGTGATGCTCGGAGCGCCATTACGGATTTTTTCTTCTAATTCATGGTTTGTTGTGTGACATTGTGTTAGCTTTCGAATGAAAATATCATCATTGCTATTCAATATGCATCTTTCAGAAATTAAATGTGAGTTCGACTTTATTCTGGGTGATTTTTTTAGATAAAAGATTTGGTGTGACGTTCGGAGTTACTCCCCTTCTCTTATGCAATAGGATCGATTCTCGGTTCGATTGATTGGGAGGCATAGGGTTAAAATAAAGCTGAAATCAGTCTAAAGGCTGAACAATCTCACGCCATTTTTGTACACATCACACAAGGAAACATGACAGAAACGTTTCAGTTTACTGGTCTATGATTGAAGCCCCATGCTTCTGTGTATCATTGTCAATTGCTTTTGATACATGTACATTTTTATTAAGCCACAAAATTGCTTTGAATGTCAACCTTCCAGTGACTGGAAAATCAGAAGAACTGGTCAAAATCAAAATGTTAATAAAATTCTGTTTTCAGTGTTCTATCAAGTTACGTTAAAGATACCATAAGGCTTTAACAAATTGAATTTGCACAAAAATAGCATTACACCTGTCCCTGTTTTCACACACTGCCCAATCTATCTGGGGGGGGGGGGGGGGGGGGGAACTACCAAATGTAATGTTTTTGAATTGAGTGAAATAACAACTCACTTGTGGCAGACTGTACCAGCACGAGACATGCCGAGTGTCGTCCCGTAATCAGACCCGGTGAAGAATGGACGCACAAACGCTGCTGTGACGCTAGGACACTATTTAACCAGAAGTGGTTTTCTGCCAACGTACCCGACTTACAAAACTGCAGAAGCAGTCTCAATGGACTCCTGTCAACATAAAAACACAACAATGCTGTTTGAATGCTAAACATTTCACCTTCTCTTGTCATGGGAGCTTCTTCAAAATCCTGAAAACCCAGGGCTCAAGAGGCTGCATAGTCTACAAATCCCCGGCAAGGTAAAACACCCCCTGTAGTTCATGAATTTGTAAATCCAGTCAATCTTACATGCATCCAGTGTTCACATGTCTAATCTTTACCTTGGCTTAAGGCTGTGTCAGATCAACTGACATGGGCTAGAACACCAATGCTACATCGCTATGCATAGCTTAGTTATGCAGGGATTGCCTTTAGCCATGACAAGCTCCCAGCATAACATCATCAGTCTCCAAAATCCCCCAAAGACAGCGTGTGGCTGCCCACGTGGTGGGGCAATCAAAAACGGTCATACATGTAATGTTCTCATCCCTAGCTGATGCATTTGTACCATAGTGTTCAAGTGCTTCGGCTGCTCAGATGATCCCTGGAGTCTTTTAGCCAGGGTACAACAACATGTCTAATCTAACGGATTTGACAGGCTCTGCTAGGCAAACCTAAAACATGACATAAAGGTTGCTATGCTAAGATTTTAAGTTATCTAACACAATATATATATAATAATCTGGTTAAGGTCAAGATGTGCCACCCCCCTACATTTCTCGGTTAATTCCATTTTTCCGTTTTTGCCTCTTTTTTTTTACCAAACATGAAGCTGTATTTTATGAACATTTTCAGCTAATTATCTTTGATCAATAATTAATTGCAGTCATGATAAAGGCCATTATCAAATAGGACCCCCCCCCCCTGTACTGCAGTACACCACAGCATTTGTCAGTCCTGGTTCATTGCGCTTTTCCGTCTTATAGGGGGGGGGGGGCCTATTAGATAATGGCCTTGATATCATGATTGCGATTAATTATCCAAAAATATAATTAGCTCAAGTGTAGAATTGCCTCCCTGTGTCAGCTTCAGCAGCACCATCTCTGACAACCTTTGAAACCAGGCTGCCATTCCACCTTATCGTCTCCAGAGCTTAATCTAGGATTTCTGAAAAAGGGGGGCAGTCCCCCCCTCATATCAAAAAAGGGGGGCACTCCCCCCTATCCAGCCCCACATCACATACATAAGAACCAGTACCTCCCCCACCCTCGTACACAGACTTCGTCAGCCTCGGCCACTTTTTCAACCAGTCATTTTGGAACCGATGTTCCTTTGCACTGCCACTGTTGTCATTCTGTTCCGACGTTTTAGATGTAGAAGCCTTTTCTTCGAGGTCTTCACACTCGCTTGGAACAGGATTTTTTTTTCACTTTGCCTCCGCGAAAATCAAAATCAAACAGGGTCCCTGCCCGCTTCATTTTGAAGAACATTCAAGATGGCGGCCGAAACTCTCGCAACTTCCTGTCGGTAGAACGAGAAGAATGCGATTGGTTGATTAACACTAACATTTTGTCAAGAACCAATGAAATGTCGAGAAATCCTTCACTCCTGCTCGATACTTTTAGTTTGTCCAGACAACGGGTTTAGCAGACAACGAAGGTCTTCCCGCATCGATCAGTAAAAACTGCAGGCCGTTCTGCAAATGTGCGGGACTCGGCCCGCTCCCCGCGCCGATTATCGCGGGAAGGAACAAAATTTTGGGGGATTTTACCAATCCCGCGCTCTAGATTAAGCTCTGGTCTCATGTTCTGGGCTTTTACGATTAAGATTAAAATGATAACCTCATCGACAACTAAGGTCATTTCAGAATTCAGGGTAGTCTTACCACATATCTTAAAAAAGATAAAATCACAAAAACAGCCCAAGTCTTAAATTAAAATGCCCAGTTAAAAATATGTAAATGTATTTTAAAACTAGATCTAACCAAGTAAAATTAAAACAAGTCTAAGACAAAACCATCACAATATACAATCCATATCAAATGATAAATATTTATTTCCCTTGTTCTGGGTGAGAGCCAGCACCTGTATGTTGATGTACTATAACCAGAATTGGTTTTCTGCCTACATACTCCACAACAACACGCCATGCGAGAACATTGTGATAACAGTATAAGTTATTTGGTTTGGGCATGGTACATGACTTTTGTGATGTCGAGACCTTGTTCTTTAGCATACGAGAGCTTCAGCTCGAGTATGCTAAAGAACACGGTGTCGAGACATCACAAAAGTCATGTACCATGCCCAAATCCAAATAACGTATATATATCGATCTTAGTATTCTTACCATTTATATAAAAACAGCAGAAAATCACAATACATTGAAGAGGCGAGATGCCTCCATGTAGATCTGAGTCATAGCAACCGCTGCACCAACATATCAAAATCCATTAATCCTCAAAGAATAGTCCGCAGTTTACAAGGTTGAGAGCTATTTTAATGCAAATTGAGCAAATCTTCGTAATAGCAATTGTCATGTCCCGAATGATATTTAGTGTTTAAAACTCTTATTGCACAGATTAAGACCATAGTTGAACCATAGTTTCGGGGTGGAAAATAAAGTAAACTTACTGCATTGAAAATAGGGGAGAACGGAGCTGGTCCGCCTACTTTTTAGCTTTTCTCGCCATAAAAGGTAAGCCAACTGAAGTAGAAGCTCATTTTTAGACCACTTGTTGAGTAAATGTATGGACATGTCGACAACATACGTTTATAGAAAATTCAGTTGATTGAGATTCATTCGTTACAAATAATAGCAAAAATTAGACTTTTTCTGCTCTCAACTTTTCTCAAATTAATGGACACTTTCCAATCTTACACAGGACACGGCAGGAGGACAGCATGAGGCTTTCACAAGATCAAAATAATTCTACAGCAAAACACTTAGCAATAAAAATGAAATGAGGAACCTGTCGAGGGGTCTGACAAGCCCTGATATCCCCTACTTTTGTCACACATCTTTTGTTTGATGAGTAAAAGTGAGTAAGCAAGACAAGATCTTTTGGCTTTCTTCATAACAAAAGCGCCACGAACGCTCGGGTGGAAATCTAGTCGACTTTTGTACATCAAAACTTCAGAAGCTAATGATTACCAACAAAAATAGATAACAGTTGTAAATATCGTGTTGGTGTTGACAAACGGTAAATACATTCTAATGATATTAATTATGTTTGAATGCACGGACCTAATGATATTCATTATGTATTCTTGCACAAATTCTTGCACAAAAACAAGGATCCAAAAACTTAATGCGATAATTAGATGTTGCAATAAGTGTTTTGGTGGAACTCGGCTGGGCCTTCTTTCTCATGTTTGGAGATCTGTATATACTCTGTCATCACAATGTCCTCGCAGAGGGAGGAGTCCTGAAATTGCTGCAAGAGCTGGATCCAACCAACTTTTCCAAGGCCAGTGGCCCGGACGGCATCAGCCCCCTGTCCTAAAGGAAGTGACAGCAGAAATAACACCAGCTCTCTCACTGCTGTTCCAGACATCTCAATTTAAATTTTGTACTCCAATTTAATTGTTAAAATGTCTCACTTTAACCTATAATTAAGTATAAACACGTTTCTTTCTTGGGGGCTCCACTGGATGGTCAGCATCTGCAGTAGAGACATCAGGGGTATATGAAATATTAAACTGAACATTTATATTTCACATATATATTAAAAACAACACCACATGAAGTGGAATACTGATCTAGCCTTGATCAAGGGAGACAACTACACATAACCATCAACACAGAACTGGCACCTGTATGAAGAAAAACAAGGCATGTACATTAAACAATGGAATCTGTTGTATTGAATAACTATGACAATAATGATAAAGAAAAATACTAATGGGTTTATCTAAGGTTGTGTAAACCATTAACAATAATGAAAGAAAGATTGCTTTATTCTCCAACAATAAACGTTGAGTCATCAGTTTTTAAAAAAAATCCTACTGTCTGTAAAAGGTAACAAGAATAAGATTTTCAGACTGATTGTCCCAGATCCAACGTATGTACTATACCTTAAAAGGCTTACGTCATGATTATAAATAAAAATTCTCCTGATTAGAGTAATTTTAAATGAGACTTTGCCACTTGTTCGACTTAGTAGCAATAGTACATTAACAATAACAAAATAAAAAATGTAAAATACTACACGTCATTACAGACACAGGGCTCCCAATCATCCCGCAAAACAAGGGGTTCCAGGGACTCCTTCACTTACAGTATAGAGGGTCCTAGAGGCGGGATAGAGGGTCCCACTCCCAGTGGCATTACGAATGCCAAAAATAATTGTTCTAGTGCATCCCTGGGACCCCCTGCACATTCTTTTAGAGGGTCCTGTAGAATTTTAGTGCTTCATACAATCATAGACCCCAAAATGGGGGTCCCTGGGAGCCCTGAGACAGGAGTGCTAAAACTGAAACTGTGAGTCATCAGAACAAAGAACAAAAGCCCGCGAAAAGTAGGTGCCAAGGAGAGCAGGGCCAGGGGTGGCCAATGGCAATGAAACGTCTCCTTTGACTCCCCTATGTTGGGGCTACATAACGTTTTGGGGGGAATTTAGGAAATATCAACTCCACCAGCCAACCACCCAACAAGATCAACACGCTCCCTGCATGCTCAGTCTGCTTGGCGCGGCATCATGTTAGGGACCGATTAGCGGGACCTGGCTGGCTGGGCCAAACTTTCTATATTTCTTCTTTTTCTCCTATCCACTTCCTTCTTCTTGATAGTTTGTTGTCTTACGCATTCCCGTAGATCCTCCCAAATACAGCGACATAATAGTCTGCGGAAAAGAAAGAAAGGCTCAAAGCCTGAGAGTGAGAAGAAACTGAAAAGTTAGGCCTTAGAGTTAGACAGAAGAGGGACAGATAGACTCATAAAAGAAATAAAGGCTTAATCAAGTTAATGCTTGTAGTTTTTTAGTTGTGCTGGGTTAAGAACTTAAGACCATTAAACCCCCCAGTTCACCTGGAAAGGAACAGGCCCCACTTCCAGCAACAAGAAATTATAAATTAATTTAAGCAGAAGAGTCTCTCTCCAGGAGAAAGGGAACAAAAAAAACAACTCTGGAACTGCTCAGCTGCGAGTGACCTCTTCGTGACGAGAGCTCTCAGTCTCACAGACTCTGTCTCTGAGCAGTCAATAAAAGCTATAAAAAATGACTGAAATATCATCTGCTTATAATTATGTCCAGCTACATTATTACAAAGGCTAGAGATTAAATCAAACTATATCAACAACAAACATTGTCCATGTCCTGAATGATCGAGACAAAAACTCCTGACTTGCTGATCGAGGCAATGGCTCCACACCACAGGCACAAATCAGCAAAAACCGCTTTACCAAAATCCACCAAAATCGTTTTTTAGACATGCCCTGCTCACATTTCTCTTCTTTTTTTTACAGGATTTTCTTAAGCAATGTCTAAACTACCAGAAATATATTATCACGACCGGGTGAGTCGTGCCGTAGTAGGAAATAGCGATACAAAGACGTGTATTTATCAACTTTTCAACTCCTTCCCGCGATTTCAGCCGACTCTAATGTTGATTCACCGAAGCTTTCATGTCTTCTCGAATTTTATTGGTTGAGTTTTCAGCTCTTTGACCAATAGAAAAGCTGTTATCTGAGCCAGAAATAACCCATCAGAACACGTTTTCACAAAACCGGATTTGGGGATAACTCTTGGCAAAAACACGTTCGATAACTCTTGCAGTTGGGCCTTACTGGGACCGTTCGGGCTGTGTCTAGAGATGATCTCTAGACACAGCCCGAACGGTCCCAGTCTGGCCGGTTGTCTACCCACCATAGCTCTCTCTCTCTCTCTGGTTTTTAGTTTTTTTCTTCTTTTCTTTGTTTTCTCTCTCTTCACCCTTTTCAGTTGAAATAATGGTCAGAACTGACTTTGTCAACTATATTGGAAGAAGTCACACTCACAGGTACGGTTCCGTCTGACTAGACTAGTAGTACTAGTAGAGGGAAGCGCTCGCCACCCCGATTTCCAAGAAAGGAGAGAAGAAACAACAAAAATGCGATAGGGAAACAAACCATGAACTATCAGAAAGGTATCAAAACGAACGAACATGAATGTAGGCCATCAATTTACCGTCAACTTGATGATAGAGATCAAAGGGAATCAAAGAAGGCTCTATGTTGATCGGTGCCCGTCGAGAAAGTGTTGCGCCAAAAAAGTTCTTGAAGTGTTGCGCCGTGCTGATCAGGTGACGCTAACTTTTTTGTTCTAAAGGACACATAAACTCAGTTTTGGTTCAAAAATCGTTTTAAATCGCTTATCTGTATAAAAAAAGCTTTATATTAATTAAGTATTTCTTTGAAATAAATTGCCTTTCGGAACCGCCTTGGCATAGCCTATACGAGATGAAAGCGTAAAAATAAAAAAGAGACAAAATTAAGTCATTTACACTGCGCAGTTGTCTGCTGTCATCAAAGCTTGACAGCTACGGTGGCGATTTTATGCAGAAGCGTTGGGATACACAGAAAATTCTACGTCATACTATTTTGGCGCTGTGCTCACGGCGTCGCTAACAACCCGTAGTAGCCTACTCTGGATCTGGATCTGGATTCATACGTCGCAGACGCCATTTCTGACGATAAACGCGACGGAACTAGGAGGGCGCATTTCCTATTAAAATTAAAAGAAAAAGATAGAAAGGAGAAAGACCTACTGCTTACCCTGGTTAAGACCATTAACTCAGCATCATATGACATCCCCAGCCATAGAACTCAGTACAGAAAATCCACCTTCTTTCCCCGCACTACTATCCCTCAGTGGAACAGTCTTCCCGAGCAAGTTGCCTCCAATCAGTCACTGGATGCATTCAAAACAGCCCTCCATAAACACCTCCACCAGCCCACCCTAGCCTGTCTCAGTCCCCCCCCCCCCCCCTGCCCCCCCCCCACCCCCCTTGCCCCATCCTCACATCATATCATCATATAGTAATTTGGCAAGTGTCCGTGTGTGTGTCTGAAACACGAAACGGGCTGTGACATATTTTTGTTACCCCCTAAACTTATAACTAAAGGTTTTGGCCAGATTTACGACCTAGAAATAGAAATCACTGCATGTTGTAGGCCCTAGGAATGAAAGTTAGCCTTAAAACTTAATTGTCCGTCACCGAAGGTAACAGACTTTGCGATGGGCTGGTTTGTATTTTTGTTTGTTTGTTTGTTTGTTTGGGGTTTTTTTGGTTTGTTTTTCTGTCTGTCCCAAGGATATCTCCCGAACCGCTTGACCGAATCGCGTCAAATTTTGTGTGAAGGTGTGCCTCCTTAATAGGAAGAGATCGGCGCAAACCATTTTGCCGTCGTGACCTTGACCTTGACGTACGACCTTGAAAACCGAAAATCTATTTTTAGCCATATCTCGGGCACCGATCAACATAGGATGTTGAAACTTGGTATGAAGGTGGTTTGGCTTATGCCCGTTCTGATGATGGCATACCAATCAAGGTCAAGGTCAAGGTCAAAAAGATCGCTGGAGCCTGAAAATCGGAGGGTCATTTTTTTCTCCTTCTGTCTGTCCCAAGGATATCTTTCGAACGGGTTGACAGAATCACGTCAAATTTTGTGTGCTGGTGTGTCACCATGAGAGGAAGGCATCCGCGCAAACCATATTGCCGTCGTGACCTTGACCTTGGCGTACGACCTTGAAAACCGAAAATCTTTCAGGGGCCATAACTCCCACACCGTTAGTGTTAGAGTCTTCAAATTTGGCATGAAGGTACTTTGGCTTATGCCCGTTCGGATGGTGGCATACCGATCAAGGTCAAGGTCACGGTCCGGGAGATCAGTAGGCCTTGAAAGTGGTAGGGGTCTACATATTGGGTTTTAAGCCATATTTTCCACATTCGTACTTGACAGAAGCGCTTCAGATTGTGTGTGGTACTGTATACCCTAGAGAAGAAAACATCCGAGCATAAATTATCACCATGCTGACCTTGACCTTGAAGTGTGACCTTGAAAACCGAAATTTCCTTCTTTGCGCTATATGTTTCTTTTTCAAGCTGTATCTCGTGAACTAGAAGACAGAATCCCTTCCAATTTTGTGTCAGGATGTGACACTCTACGGGGTGTCGCAAGTGCGTGGCATTGCTGGTGATGTCATACACCATGCAGGAGCTTTCATTCCCATGTCATACACCATGCAGGAGCTTTCATTCCCATGTCATACACCATGCAGGAGCTTTCATTCCCATGTCATACACCATGCAGGAGCTTTCATTCCCATGTCATACACCATGCAGGAGCTTTCATTCCCATGTCATACACCATGCAGGAGCTTTCATTCCCATGTCATACACCATGCAGGAGCTTTCATTCCCATGTCATACACCATGCAGGAGCTTTCATTCCCATGTCATACACCATACAGGAGCTTTCATTCCCATGTCATACACCATGCAGGAGCTTTCATTCCCATGTCATACACCATGCAGGAGCTTTCATTCCTAGGCCTTACACCATGCAGGAGCTTTCATTCCTAGGCCTTACACCATGCAGGAGCTTTCATTCCTAGGCCTTACACCATGCAGGAGCTTTCATTCCTAGGCCTTACACCATGCAGGAGCTTTAATTCCTAGGCCTTACACCATGCAGGAGCTTTCATTCCTAGGCCTTACACCATACAGGAGCTTTCATTCCTAGTTCCTATACATTTTCTCTGTGGGACAGATATGTTTTTCTCACTTTATTGTATCTTGTAACATACAACGAATATTCTCCACTACTCATATTTACGCAATCAGTTAGGCCTGCTTGGAAACATGTATCGTACTAAAAAATCTAGTTTTGAGTATATAATATCAATATGTGTATGTCCCTAAACTCAAGGCAGATTACAAAACCTCGTTGTCAGAACTACTGAGATCCAAACTGTAAACTTCATAATATAAAAGAATCCATGGCGAGTATTACTGAGAGGTACTAGATATCCTTACAGGCAATACTCACTAAATCAATTACCCCCCACCCCCACACACCAAAAAAAAAAAAAAAAAAACCCACATCAATTATCCACAAAACAAATTATAAAGAACACGTTTTGATTGACACTGTTCCCACCCCCACTCCTTCCTCCTCACCCCTACCCCATGCATGACATCAGGTTCCGGGTTCTGTAGACTTCTGAGCATGTTCCAACATTGTTCCGCTATCAGACTGAGGTCTCTGGATCGGGCAGGTTACCTCATATGGACGATGGTCTCTTGCTACAGGGACGCATAGACAACCCTTGCACCACGAAAAGGTGCATCATCATCCATGAAGACGACGTCATCTCAGATCGTACCTGCAGAAGGTTTGGAGACGACATCGAAGAACTCATCCCTGTAGTAAACAGCTATCAGAGATTCATTTCGAAGAATTCGTGACACTGTTTTCCCGACTGTGCTGATACAGGCCCAAGCCGTCAAAGACCCACCCAAAGATCTGTCGTGCTCTCTGACTCATGTTTCAAGGTAACACTCTCTTGAGAACCTCCACACCCTGGCAAATAAAATCAGACTTTTTTTTTTTTTTTTTTTTTTTTTTTTTTTTTACGTCCTCTCGGAAAGTACCATGTGGGACATTTCTTTTTATGAAGTTAAAGTTTTTATTTTAGTGCAGTTAAAGAAAAAGAAGTTGTTTAATTTGTACTTTTAGTTTAGAGTATTTTTTATAAATAATTTATTGAGTTCCACCATGTCTGGTCTGGCCTGCGGTTAAAAGAGTTTGTTGGGATAAAATACTTTATTTTAAAAGGAATTTTCCTAAGCTAACTTAGGGGGATGAGTTGAGATTAAAATTTCAGGACCACCTTTTTTTTAAGAACAACAACAAAAATTTTAAAACTTCAAAGAAGGTCTATGTAAAAAAAATATTTACATTGTGTTTACAAAACACAAATCCTTTTTATTTTTAAAAGATATTTATTGTAACCAATGTTACACTCCTAGAAAGGCCGAAGCCATAGAACGAGGTTATTATTTGAGTAAAAAAGTGACTGGTCCCCACTGAACCAATTTAAAAAATGCTGTCTTATATTCCTGGGCTGTCGGCCCACAAAGCCTAATGGCCCAGCCCAGGAAATTTTTGTTTTTTAAAAAATGGGGTTATTGTACACGGGAGATTTTTAATTGGCCGAGAGGGGAAGAGGGGCGGGGGGACAAAGTCCCTCCCGCCCCCCATCCCCCCCAAGCTGAGATCCGGTGGGGATTAGGTGCTATTTATACTTAGAATCACCTATAAAATACTAATTTAAAAGAGCAAACGATTCACTCTATATCCTACCCTGGGGAGGGAGGGAGAGGGACCCCTCCTCCTTGGGTAGGGCAGAGGGGTGGCGTAGTCAGGGACCTTAAGCGGGGGGACCCTAGGCTATCCCAATAAATTTATATGGGCAGCGTGACTACTACGTAGCGGTTTTACCATAAAATATTTATACTGGTGGCGTTTGCACACCTTAGAACTGGTTAAAAGATTAAAACAGATGGCCAAAGGATGCCTTGGAGAGGTCCTCGATTAACCACAGCAGAGGGGCCCATCCCTCAGAATTGTTATTTAAAATATATTTCTCTTGAAACGGAACCTTAAGAGTGCCTGCTCTCTGCAAGCACTCCCCCAGCTCCGCTTCAATAAACCTTCATGAGTTGAATAAGTGTTTTATATCTATAATTTGTCCGCAAAGACAGTGTCTAGGGTTGTATTTGGAGAGAATTGCGTTTGTTCTTAGTCTAAAGATGATAGATTGTACTGGGAAAGAGACGTTAAGGAATAATCCTTTCTTAACGATGTTAAAATCTACTCCTTTGGAGGCAGCATACGTTTTAAGTTGTTCTTTCCATTCTTTTGAAGTTGCAAGTTTTAGTTGGGCTTTAATTTCTTCTGTGGATAGTTTTATATTTGTGAAGGGACCGTCCTTATTTTGTGCTGCTGCCTTGGCCTCGCGGTCAGCGAGGTCATTACCGTAGACCCCTGCATGTGAGGGGATCCACGACAGCAGCATCTCTATTCCTTTTAACTTTAGTTGATGGATTATGAGTCTTATTTCATTAATAATGTCTAGTCTTTTATTTGTATTGCCCTCAAGGGCCTTTATAGAGGATAAAGAGTCTGTGAACAAGACTACACTTCTTGGATAATTTGGTAAGTTGTTTAGATATTGACAGGACTCCAGTATGGCCCAGAGCTCTGCACTAAAAATTGATGTGTTCTTATTTAATTTATAACGTTTTGAGATCTTTAGAGATGGGATTGTAAAAGCGCATCCTGTGCAGCCATTTATTTTAGAACCGTCTGTGAAAATTTGTAAGTGATTTTTGAAACTATAAACTTGTTCTTTTGCTGCTGCTGAAATAAGGTTAGGATTGTTTTGTTTAGAATATCTAAGATGCAATGAGGTATCGTACGTGGGGGGACTCTAGTTCCCACTGTGGGAACACTTGCTGGGACTGTTCCGTCACCTCCTCCACTGTAACCCCTGCATCTTTAAATAGTGTGTTCGTATAGTCGAAAAGGTCGACTACCTTAGAATATTGAGTTTTGTTTTTGTCCAATTTTAATCTGCCTTGGACTATGCTGGAAGTTTCTTTGTAATCCGCATAGAACTCTTCTGCGGAGCCCTGTTTATTAGAGTATAATCTTGTTAGGGTGCAAGCACAATATAATTTCATGAATTTATCTAAGGGCAGCCAGTCTACATCCCTATAGACTAGCTTATTATTGGCATACCGGGGGATACCCATGGCCAATCAGATCCTGAACTCGTTGGTGAAGAGAATTCATGTCCAGTCTCATAATGTCCTGGTGACGTGGTTCTGGGCTCTCAAAAGACAGCACTGCTCATGAGCTGGAATGAGCAGGATGCCCAAACATGCCCAGAGGGAGTGAAGGCAGCATCATGGAGTCTATTCCTCACAGTTTGGGTGGAAATGTTCCGCATTGAGGCATTCAGCCAATCAAAATACTGCCAGAGAGTGTGTGTGAAACGATTTTGGCAGGCCTGGAAAAAAAAGCAAAAAATGGCCATTTGTATTACCCGTCGCCCCATTTCTGCCACCTTCACGACGTGTATCAACAGTACCAAGCACATGGCAGCGAGTCCAAGCTCTGGAGGCAACGCTTTGCGATATTCCGAACACTAAGGACACAAATCACTCGCATTTGTTTGCTCTCTCTCTCTCTCTCTCTCTCTCTCTGTATGTGTGTGTGTGTGTGTGTGTGTGTGTGTTTTAAATGTGCACATTTCTAAGTTGATGTAATGAATTTAACTGATAATTATTTGGTTGGTATTATTTCGTTTCACACGTTGATCAATGTTCTTTCAGTTATGTTGTATTTTTTATCATGTTGTTGCACCTAACCTGAATTTCTCTTTTGGATATATTAAAGTATACTTGAACTTGAACTTGGACTTGAATGAGTCTGTGTACAACTGTTCTCCAGCATACCAACACAGAAAGACAACTCTTTGCCTGTCAAATGACGTCATTATCTCACTTCCGTCATGAAACTTTGTCTCTTGTACGACGTTTATGATGTGAGCAAGAAATGCCGTTGATTCTGACAATTTTACTCACTTTTATGTTTTTGATCCGTTTCAGCGAAATGACACTTTTCGGGGGGGGGGGGGGGGGGGGGGGCGGGGGGGGCTCGATATTCACGTAATGCACGTGAACAGGAAGTTGGATAAAACAAGTTTGAGTGATTTCTCTCTCGGGTCATATAATATGTATTGCTTACAATTACACCACCTCTTAGTAATCAAGGTTACAAAACAATATCCTTAGCGAATTTTGAGCAGTGTATGTGATTAGCATCCCCGGAGAAATGCAGTGGAAGACATTTTGAAAGAGTCAATAATTATAACAACGAGAGTGTGAGCTGAGTGTCCTCCCAAAATAAGTGAAAGCCAATAAGAAAGTGAGAGTGAGAGCCGAGCAGCACTTCCAGACAATCCAGTAGCCACAGTTTGACAACCGTTCACTGCACACCCCTATAACCATATTATATTCGTAATCACCTTCATTCCAGAAATGCAGTGGAAGTGGGCCCTATGTTTTGACTGCTATTTTTCTGGGGACTTTGGTTGTCCAACAACAAATGGCTGTAGTTTGAACACCATTGGCTGGGGACCCCTGTCACCACAGCTATTTGTAATCAGCATCACTAGAATGCCACGAAGCACTATTCTGGTGACTGCTATTCTAAACACCCGGGCCATCTGAAAACAAGCGGCTGTAGTTTGGAAACCATTGGCTGGGGACCCCTGTCACCACAGCTATTTGTAATCAGCATCACTAGAATGCCACGAAGCACTATTCTGGTGACTGCTATTCTAAACACCTGAGCCATCTGAAAACAAACGGCTGTAGTTTGGAAACCATTGGCTGGGGACCCCTGTAACCACAGCTATTTGTAATCAGCATCACTAGAATGCCACGAAGCACTATTCTGGTGACTGCTATTCTAAACACCTGAGCCATCTGAAAACAAACGGCTGTAGTTTGGAAACCATTGGCTGGGGACCCCTGTAACCACAGCTATTTGTAATCAGCATCACTAGAATGCCACGAAGCACTATTCTGGTAACTGCTATTCTAAACACCCGGGCCATCTGAAAACAAGCGGCTGTAGTTTGAACACTATTGGCTGGGGACCCCTGTAACCAGATATATTCGTAATCAGCATCATTTGGGCAATGCAGTGAAGCACACTTTGCTGCTTTTCTGGTAACTGCTTTTCTGAAAACCTGGGCTTTGCTCTGATTGGTTGCTCTTCCGATGGAAGTCCCCCCCAAATCTAATGCAAGGAACAGCTGACGAAGGCTGGCACGCTTTACTCTTCTAGAAATCTAATAGAGCTTGGGCTGATCGTAGCTTAAACGGCCTACTGTTCCCTTTATCTCCTTGTTTTAGATTGTGTATCTTCCCTTCACCGATCGGCCCCTTTCCAAACTGGGAATTCACGCAGGCAGAGTACAAAGTCCGGTTCATCCTGACAAACGTAACCGTTGGGCCGTTGTACTCTGGCTCTGGTATATATGTGGGGCGAGCAGGCCTCGAGGAGGGTGAGATCTTACAATATAATAAAACAAGAAAATTCAGTTGATAAATATCAACTGAAAGGAGGCCAAACAGTGTTAACATTATGTAGAAGAGTGTATTGCACTTCAAATGTGTATGAACATGTATGTCTTTTCAAAATATCTTCAAGGTGATGCAGTTGGCTACTTTAGAAAAGAAGAAGAAAAAAAGTTATATAAAATATGAACGTGTCATGAAATACGTTCGTCAGCGACCGCTCAGACAAGAACAAAAAAGAAGTTCAACACAGTAAAGTGCTGAAAATGACGGTTTAGTTCTGTAAGCAGATGAGATTCGTCTTCCAAAGTATTTGTGATCCTAATGTTGTCATGAAACTGAAAGAAACCAGACTTCGACTTTTGAGATAGAGAGTTATGAACACAAAGAGAGTAGGGTAGGCTCTGTCTCAGCCTACGGTTGTGTGAATAAAACTGAAAAGAACCAACTTATTCATCTTTCACTGTCAACTGATTGTGTCCGTCTGCTAACCTTTGTACTAGGCCTAGGCCTACAGGGACTGACCCTGCTTCCATAGCTCAACACCACAGCACAAAGAGAGTCGCATCACTAAGCCTACCTAACGGTTTTGGTCAGTTGCTAGGCTAGCGCATATTCATGAGTCTCTCAATGGTAGTGTGTGCATCAATGAAAAAGAAAGGGAGGGGGAGGGTTCAAGGAATAGTCAACTGATAAATGAACGTGAGGATAGAAGAATGTAAAATCCATCCGTAAGTATTTCTTCAAAATAAAGGGTTTGCAGCCAGAAGCGCGCCACCGTTTTTTTTAAATTTTTTGCATGCGATTATTGTCACTGATGAGGGAGGAAGGGGAGGGCAGAAATTTTGACCAAATGACAACTTTTTCGTTGCCACTGGGATTTAACGTATGCTAAGTGCATGGGCACACGGGACCTCGGTTTATCGTCTCATCCGAAAGACTCCACATTCAGACCGTTAAGGCCTAGTGCAGAAGTGAGAAGAAAAAATCCCTTGTACCCAGGTTCGAACTCGGGTTTACTTGACACGAAGCGAACGCAATACCACTGTGCCACTCTACACCACCTCAGTCATTGTGGTTGAAGCGTTTTTTGTTTTTTCTGTAGTGCAGTAAAAAAAATAATTGAGCTGGTTCTTTTGTTGTGAGTAAAACTCAGCGTGTTTCTTACAATAACTCATCCGTCAGGGTGCCCCTTTAACGTTGTGCCATTTGAGGCCCTGTACAGGTTTTTCCCGCCTAAAAGGCGAGGACGCAAAATGTTATGTGTGCAGTCCTTTTATTTTTTGTTGTCATTTTTATGATGAATGCAGTTGTTATTATTTGACAATGCAATTGCTGTTGTTTTGCAAAAGTTTAACAATGCACTTCTGTGATTTTGCAAAGGTTTCGTAATGGTGGTTGTACACTTTTTTAAAAAAATGCCGAAATGAGGATGAAGCCCTGTCAAGTGTTTTATCATCATACAATTCACGCCTGGTTTTTACTATAAGACAACACCAAATTTGTTTTCTTCACAATACTCTTTGCAGAAGCGTAATACACAACTTTAATGCAAAATCGTTTGGCTTTCAAAATTCTACAAATCTTTTGCATGCTACTCATATGCTATGCATCATAAAAATGTTTTTTTAGCAGTGTGGTGTATGCAAGTTTAAGCAGACAACACGAACTCCAGTGGATGCAACGCTGTTTACGCGCACACGCACGCATTGTTGTAAGCTATAAAGAGACTTAGGCATAGAAAAAGCATGGCACAACATCACAGCACAGTAGGCTAACACCTACACAGGCACACACCCAGGGTGGGTAGGGGGGGGGGGGGGGGGGAGAAAGAAATAGTTTTGTTTCTGTGCAATGAAACAAAAGAACCTGAGAGACAGATGGAGACATTGCTGAGAGAGAGAGAGAGAGAGAGAGAGAGAGAGAGAGAGAGAGAGAGAGAGAGAGAGAGAGAGAGTGACTGAAAGCAGAGACAGAGACAGAAAGCGACAGAAAGAAAGAAACAGATAAAAAGAGATAGTATGTGGGAGAGAAGGGCAATGAAAGTGCGAGTAAAGCACACAGAGAGAGAGAGAGAGAGAGAGAGAGAGAGAATAATGAGGTTTAGCAGACGACACCAACTCCAGTGGAGAAAGTGTGCTGGAAGCAATAGACTACTGCTAACCACGCAGCACACACTAGGCGCTACTAGCCTAGCCTAGTTAAGAGAGAGAGAGAAAGAGAGAGAGAGAGAGAGACAGACAATCAGACAGACAGAGATATAGAACAGGGAGAGAGGCAGGGAAAAACAGGGCGAAAGACAGAGACAAAAAGAGATAGTATGTGGAAACAAAATTGGAAGCTGTGCAAGGCAGAGACAAAACAAACAGAGAGAGATAGATAGATAAAGAGAGAGAGAGAGAGAGAGATAGAGAGAGAGAGACGCAAACGCAAACATTTTATTGGCAATAGCTTACATAGCTCTTCTGCCAAGGAAGTGCATTGGTACTGAAAGTACTTCTAAATTAATAGCGACAAAACAATGGAAAGTTACGATATCCTTTGAGAGAGAGAGAGAGACGCAGTCACAGCCTAACTCTGTAGGTTAACATGTTCTGGTCACCAGTCTGTTAGGTTGATGCATATTCATGAGGTTCTCAATGATCCACCAGCGCGTCGCACCCACGGACTTACATTACATGTAGAGTCGCACGCTCAATTAAAAAGGGCAGACAACTGCAATGACAAAGGGAAGACAACTCTGATGCGCCCAGCAGGCCACGTGCTCTTCCACAGTCCATGGAACTGGCCGAAATCACGTGACCATCACAGGCAAAAGTCACATGATCCCTTACCCGACACTAAAGAGGAGGCGACCTCTTGGTCGCCTCCAATAAAGAAGGCATATCGACACTTTCTCTTAACTTAATTATTCCCACATGGCCGAAAGGCCAAAGAGGGCGTTAAGCATTATTTTCTCTTAACTTAATGAGGTTTAACCGGGGCGTGGTTACCGCTACACCTATCTATGTTGTTAAAAACTCGGGACTTTACTGGTGTTGCACTGCCTCCGGGCATTGCAGCCAGTATTGTTCCCACCATCTTTGTATTTACAAATGTCCCATATGTGTCTATGACCGAGAGGACGTAAAACATCATTTTCACCTCATATCGACGCTTTTGAAGATCAGAAACTTCATATTTTTTGCCTTGGCAGTAGGCCTATGTGTTCAAGAAACGAATATGTCTTGAGATATGAGACAAAATCGACATTTAAGTTCATAGACGATAATCTTACTATGAAAGAAAATGTCGAGTTTTTTCTCCACACGAAAAAAGACACATTGCAGCCATTACCAAAACAAATCAAAAGAATGCAAACGAATCATAATTTATAAAAACTCAAATAAATTAACAAACTGAAGAACAGACTTCCCAATTATTACACAAACTAAGGTGAATTTATGCATGTTAAAATTGTGGCCTTAAACTATGAATACCAATCAACCACACCTACATAGACGATTCATTCAGTCGCGTCACAACTAACTGGAGTTCTAAAGAATTAATACCTAGGAAATATTTCTTGGAAAAAAAGCACACCCAACGCTCTATTTAGGAAATATTTGCGCCAAACAAGAAACTGTTTCAAATTGTACACATACCAGTGTTTCTTACTTAAACAGAACCTTAAAGGTGGACCCTGACGGATGAGTTTTGGCAAGAAACACGTCAAGATCACCAGAAAGACAGCCTTTTCAAGGATCGGAACATTCACTTTGCCCTGGTTTCCTATAAATCAAACCGTCAAAACGGCGATTCCTCCTTGGCGGAGATGCCAGAAAGAGAAACCATTTTGGATGGAGTGGGTGGAGGACACTCATTGTTGTTGAAGCGTTTTTTTTTTTTTGTAGTGCAGTAAAAAAAAAAACATTGGAGCTATTTCCTTTGTTGTGAGCGAAACTCCTGTAGATAAACTGTATAAAAATGTATAATTTAAAAAAAAGGCTTGCATTGCGAAAATTTCGTGCAAACGATTTGGAGGTCAATAGAAAAGAGACAGCACACGCCTTCTCTTTGGGTGAAAGAATTTGACTTCCAGCACCTCCGCCAAGGAGGAATCGACAATTTGACGGTTTGATTTATAGGAAACCAGAGCAAAGTGAGTGTTGCAATCTCTGTAAAGGGTGTTTTCCTGGTGATCTCGACGTGTTTCTTACAAAAACTCATCCGTCAGGGTGCCCCTTTAAACTTAATGATCTTCCTGAAAGATCCACGCATGTAGCTCCTGCAATAGTGAACCATTTGTTGCGCTAACGCGGAACAAACCCAAAGGAATACAATTGTATGTATGCGCACAGCAACATTTTAGATAGTGAATATAGGTGAAGACGGGGTAAAAAGCCCATGGGCGGGTAAGAAGCCCATGCCAATTATCTCATGAAATGAAGCAAATTTCAGTAAAATTTGACCCATGAGACGAGTGTTAATGAGACGAGTGTTAATGCTTAGCATTCGTCTCATGGGCAAAATTTGACTGAAATTTGCTTTATTTTATGAGATAATTGGCATGGGCTTCTTACCCGCCCATGGGCTTTTTACCCCGTATCAGGATCATGCCCGTTGCTGATAATGCCATTCTCCTCGCATGCGAGGATTTGTAGGAAGATTTGGGTCTCCTCACCTACAAGCCCTCTGGTGACTGAAGTGGCCACGGCGTAAAAGGCATGCTGTGTTACAGCCGGTGTTGCATAAAATATTTTACCCATGAAATAAGTACTCTTTTCCTCATTCAAATTGTTTGCTGTTTGGGAAAGATTCAGAGGCGTCTTGTGGCATGCAGGAAGAACAGAAGAGTCATCATTAAATATTGAGAAGTCAGGGATATTTTTCTAATATTTATTAGCAGTCGCGAAGCGAGACTGGTATTGTTTTCACTTGGTCCGTCCGTCCGATTTGTTTGTTTGTCTGTCTGTAACAGCGATAACTCGAGAACGCTTGGATATATCAACATGAAAATTTACAGGTGGATACTAGGGGTCACAAGCTTGGACCAGTTCGAATTGGGGCAAAATCGGGTTAGCGGTTAGGGTTTGGATTATGATTAGGTTTCGTGTTAAGGTTAGGGGTGCAAGCGCGTGTCGCGACTGGGTCAGTTTATGCAAGTATTCTAGTTATTATTTATTTTTGTTTGCACGGATGGTTGCTTATATCGTCCGCCATTTTCAAAAATACGAAACTAAGTCAGTGACATGGCTTTGCATACCTATATCGATTTCTCGGCAAAAATGTAGATTTACACCCTCCCGCTCTATTACTTGGTTCTTTCCGTGTATATTGAGCACTTAAATATCAATATCTTAAATAATAGTTGACTTATTTATCACATGAAAGAAGAATGATTCTAGTGCGCTTTTAATGGGTATTATTCCACGGTAGGTAGCCTACTTATTTCCGCTCATGACACCGGGGCAGACGAAGACTGGAACTGCTGCAGCATGGTCTCCTGCTTTTTCCTTTCGTCTCGGACACTTCTCAGTAGCAACGTTGTTCTCATTAATTTTTTCTAATTTTCTGCTGGCTTTTTTGATGATGTAGCGCCATTTGTTACATTTTGCCAGAAGCAGGCGAGAAAGATCACCTGACCTGACAGCAATAACATCATTCTCATAATGAAAAGTTACCGACTCAGACTACAATTATCTCCCTTCTCTATTTCCCCACCCGTCGTTTGAAAAGCAGCGAACATGTCTTTCGGAATCTGGATCCCATAATGAAGTACACGAATATGTTTGTACACGAATTACAGTGATAGAAAATTTTCAAGATCAACAAACAGAACTGGTACAAATTTTGATGCCGTCTACCCACATTCACCTCTGGAAAGAAAAGCGAGACGACACGAAAGACGGCATTGGGGGCCACACAGACAATGAACAGCACAGAGGTTCCAATCAGCGTCTTGGTCAGATGAATTTCCTCAACTGAAATGGAAGAAGTTGTTGTAGAACGCCATGCCACAACTTGGCGAAGTTTAACCATCGTTATTGCTGTTGCTATCGTTACTACAGTCATCGAGAACATGGGTATGAATGCTCCATAGAAGAAAACGTCCAAATTGTTGACAAGCTTTTTGTGAGATTTGTAAAATTTGCCTTCGACGTATGTATAAAATGTGGAGTTAGTTAAAGGGTTGTAAACACACGCGATCATATACCGCGATGCGACAAGAAAATAGGGACCAGTTACGAAGATGAAGACGCTCAATAAGATGGCACCAGTTGCTTTGGTTTTCAGCAGGGATTGGAACTGGAGAGGCATGGCAACACACAAACATCTCTCAGTGGCAATGATCGCAGACAGGATTTGGGATGTCATCAAAAAGGCAAAGAAGCCAGTAAGATAATGGTTCGTTATAAATTGGGTTATAGGTGAAAAAGACGAGCCGGTCAGGTTCAACTTGAAATATCTCAGAATAGTTTCGCAATAGATTAAAAATGACAATATTATGAACAGCTCGTCGGCTAAAGACAAGGCAAACAGGCACAATTGTACTCTTTGTCTTAGACCCTGTTTGCAAAACACCGCCATGTTTATTAGGTTTGCGGGTATACCAATGAGGAATAGCATAGGGATGATGCTCAGATTGGCAACGCTACTGGCGATTCTCTCCACATCAGCACTGATGATGTTATCAGGATTGTCCCAGGCTACAAACTCCTTTGGGTTAAACCTCAGTTCAATGCAGCCTTCTGGGATAGACACATTTCCCCTCGTTGTTTGAGAATGAAAGGTTGAAGAAAAACCTTCATAGTCTGTGACGCTGAATGTCATGTCTATTACAAGATCTGTAGGGTAAGACGGGGTAAAAAGCCCTTGGGCGGGTAAGAAGCCCATGCCAATTATCTCATGAAATGAAGCAAATTCAGTCACATTTTGCCCATGAGACGAGTGTTAATGTTTAGCATTCGTCTCATGGGCACATTTGACTGAAATTTTCTTTATTTCATGAGATAATTGGCATGGGCTTCTTACCCGCCCATGGGCGTTTTACCCCATCTTCCCCTATAATTCTGTTAATATTTGGTTACTTGTCATGCCAAATGGTTGCCAGTTAATCTGATTTGGCTTTTCAGACCGATATTGTTTGTTTGTCTAGTTATAAATTGGTGCATGATGTATTGATATCTTTGCTTAGTTATTTTTCTTATTCCAATTGTATTTTTCTCATAGCTATTCAA
>CM065707.1:2061011-2071549 GCA_017654935.2 Phymorhynchus buccinoides
GACATTCACTTCAGATCATGGCTGTCCGACACAGGTAAACACTGTGTCATGCCTTAGCCCCCTCCCCCCCAAAAAAAAAGTCTGTTTCCGGTAACCCGACCGAGCCTAGTTTTTTGCTGCCGACCCTAATTTTTTTGTTGTTGACGAGTTTAAAAAAAAAAGAAAAAAAAAAGCAATTTGAGCAGACGATGCAAGGGAAACAACCATTGCACTCTCACTCGGCGTAGTCAAGGACCGTTACTCACGCAGACTTTCGTGATCAACATCCGCCAACACAATGGCGGGCGCAAGGCACGCGATTGCCATTTCTATGTCTAAATGCGATCGCAGTCAAAATCGTCGCTCGTTCAAATCGGGCGCCCGCTACTATGAGAGTGTGTATTTGCCAATGTCACATTGAGCATGAACCACAGGAATTTCACTTTTTTCCGTAAAATTATGAAATATGAACGATTGGAGTATGGAAAAATGGTTCAAGTAATTTAGAAAGAGTGAAATTTGTGGTTCATGCTCAATGTCGCAAATACACACTCTCATAGTAGCGCGGGCGACCGATTTGAACGAGCGACAATTTTGACTGCGACAACATGTTTCAGCAAATACAGCAAAAATCTTGCACCGCGAAGAAAAAGAAAAAAATATGAAAAAAAATTTGAAAGCCTACCCACCTACCCTATTTTTTTTTTTTACCATGTTCCCAGAAACAGACATATTTTTTTTGCTTGGCCTATGTGAAATTCTGCTTAACGTCCTCCCCGGTCTGGAACAGACACATATGGGACATTAGTAGATATAAAGATGGTGGGAAACGATCCTGGAGGCAATGCTCGGAGGCAGTGCAACACCAGTACAATACAGGTATGTAAGTAAATGTGTGTCATGCCTGTCTGTTGTTTCCAACAATGACTGACAGTGACAAATGGCTAGTGGACATTTGAACGTGATTCGCTGTGTGCAGGCTAAATTAGGCATACACCCGTTGGGTTTAGACTAAGGATTAATCCTCTGTTTGTTTTTGCGTATGTTTTGGCAGTATGACTGTTTTTCTTATCCTGTCAAATTGATATATCTGGATGATGGTTTACATCATTACTTGATTTATTTCCCTTCATTTTGACAGTGACAGTCAGCTGTTTTAGAACAGTTTTTTTGTTGATAGATCCGCCTCATGTTCTCGCCTTCCAATGTCAACATATCTTTCTTTCTGTTTCATGAAAACAACCATAACTTAATCCTAAACCTATCCCTTACCTGAGCAAGGCAGGATGTTGCTTCTTAACGAGCTGATTGCGTTTGTGTTGACGGTCTGCCACTAGCCAGTTGTCTGCAAGATGAGATAGTAGAGGGCAGGTTGGGCTAAAGTTTGTCAATTATTTGTTTATAGTTATTTTATTACCACAACAACCCCCACCAAAAAACTCAAACAAAAAAAACCCACAAAAACACCCCAAAACTCATAAACCCCAAAAAACAAAATAAAGAACAACCCCCAAACACAAAAAAAAAAACCAACCCCGCCACCACCACAAAACCCAACCAAATAAAAACGCATATAAACACACCCAAAAAACAAATAAAAAACAAACAACGAAAAATAATCAACCACCTACAAACTAAACAACAACACAACACCCCAAACCCCCAAACAACCCACTATACAAAACCCTAACTAAGAAAAACCCAACCACGACCTACAACAATACACACATACACCAAACCAAAACCCCCCGCAACCAACACACCCCCGACCCCCAAACCAACCCACTTACCAAAAAAACCCAACAACCCATCCACACCGCACACCCACACAACAACCCAACAAACCACAACGCCCTCACGCAACCCAGCCCCCAACCACCCCTCAACCCCCAAACACCACTACCAAAAAACCCCCCCCACCCCCCACCAAAACCCCTCACCCCACTACCCAACCAAAGCCCACCGCCCACCACCCCAGCCCACCCCCCCCCCAAAACAAACCATCCACACCCGCCCCCAAAACACCCTCCAAATCAACCCACCACCCAAACCCAAACACAAAACACAACACAAAACAAACACACACCAAATAAACAACAACAACCCAACAAACAAAAACACATCAAAAACAACTACGCCACACCCAAAAACGAAGCATCCCGCACCAAGGATGGGGGGTTACACACTGAGGAAGCGCACCCCCCAACACAAACTAACCCCGCCCCCCGCACCAACCAAACACCCCCCAACACCCAGCTAACACCAAACCACCAAACAACCCCCCCCACCACCAACCACCACTCCCCAAACAACCCAACACGCTAAACCCAAACCCCAACACCACACAACCAACAACAACACCACCACTCCAACCACCCCACAAACCCCAGCCCACCACAACTAAACCAAACACACCAAACACCAACCAAGACAGACAAAATAATAGCAACAAAACAAACCCTACCCAAAGCCAACCAACAAAACCCACCCAACCACACACACACAAAACAAAACAAGAGCAACCCACATCAATACACGTCCTAAATTCGACCAACACCCATACAACCACTATAAAACTACCAAAAGCTGATTATAAATGAAACCCTTTGCCCAGAAGTTACACGTTGGCCCCGTACCACGAGTGCCAATTATCAACCATGAATGCATGATAAAGGCTAGTTGGAAGAAGGGGCCGCACGGCTAAAGACTAAGAGAAAGCAAAATCCCCCCATCAATTCAAATAACCACATACTGTAGCCCACACTTAACATGTCATTAGGCCCTAATGAACATGGAACTAATACCCCTAGTTATAGGATAAACGAAACGGGTTAGCCTGTGATTCCTGACCGCCATTACGGATACGAGAGAGGTGGATTAGTTTATAGGCTCCCACATACTTCGCCGGATGGTCGTGGTGCACCGGCCTACCGCTCATCTCCATTCCTTCTTTTCTCAGCTCATGAGTTTAACACTCTGGACTTGCCTTTTACCACTTTTTTGATTGCTAATTTGTCTTTGAACTTTCTCTGGTGGGTTTGTTCTTCTCACTGTCTTTTATTTCACCTGCGTGACCAGTTAGGTTTCTGCGGCTGTTCTTATGTTTCCTTGACGTTCTCAGTTGGTGTTTGAATGCTTATTGCAGGTTATTCTGTCCGTCATTGTTGTGTTGGAGCCCCATTTTGGCCTCTTCCTCTTCAGTCAGTTTCAGTTTCGAGTCAGTAAACGCTTTTCTTCTTTCTGTACGTTTAGTAGTACCACAATCATCAGTTTTGATTTTATGTTACTTATTAGGGTGAGGGTCTCGAAGTCGGGCCTAAAGCTAAAGGTTACGGCCAGTCCAAAAATTCTCCCCAACAAAACGTATACTCATATGAAATATGACGCCAAGGCCTAGTCGGGTCTGCACTGATCGAGCCTGGTACCTTTGCGTGTTCTTCTTCGACTTCCGAATAACTATTCTCAGCTATACGCGACCCTATACGGGATGGTATCGCGGGGTTTTCAAAACATTCCTCTAGCAGTTCTAACTTGATCGAAAGATCTTCGTCCTCCAATTCAGCTTCAAGACAGTTTAACTACTCGCGGTTTCAATCGAACCGGTCCAATCCGTCTTTAAGGCGCTTTTTTTATTATCCTTCGGTGGCTTCCACCTAGTCATTTTTCATACTCGGTCATGTTCAACCGCTTTCCTCCTGCCGAGTTACTTTTTCTAAGTCGATTCGTCCGATCAGTCACCCTGTCCTCTTCTTCTCGAGTCATACAGGTCGACTCTCTCATGGCCGCACCACTGGTCACAGTTTGGCTGATCAGCAGGCTCTGCTCTACTTGGGGCCAGTGTTTCATCAGGTCCTGTCAGAGGCGGACCTACTCTACTAGGTCGGTTTGGCTGTAGGAAACCTCCAAGCGCCATGAGGGCCGCCTTTTTTTGTTCTGCTCCCCCCAGAATCGTAGCTATTTATGTTGGGGGCTCGCTACACGGTCGCTGAGAAGGGTGTCCTTTTTGACCGTGGGTTCACTGTAAGGGTGATGTCCTCCCCTCCTGTCAGGAAGACAGTGTCTTAGAACAGGAGAGTCTAGAGGGGACGGAGCGGCTGGTGCTTCCCTGGGCACCCATCCTGATATTTGGAGGGCTCTGCGTGCCTCCAAAGTTTCAAGGTCTAATCACCCGTGGCTTCATTCGCCTCTACAGCATGGGTGCGGTTGCAGCCGTAATCCTCAGTAGAGGGATGAAACGGCTCTCCTCGGTTCTTCATTTGCAACCGCAGATCATTCCCGCGGGTGCATGCATACCGGCAGATCTCCAACCGGATTAAACAACCCGGCAGATCTTTACTCGGTGGGGCTGAGGCGGTACCGTGCCAATAATAAAAAATAAAAGAAAAATAAAAAGAAGTCTGCTCAACGCGGGAAGAATGCAACGGCTAGATATGCAACCGGGAAGGAATGCAACCTGGCTAGGATTAAACCGCAGATCTGCAACCGGTGCTTGCGGCACGCGGCTAGACATTGGCTATCCGAGCAAATGTCTACGAACCGTTTTTGCAGTAACCGGCAGTTTTGGCAAACCGGGCAGATATCTCAACCGGGAGATAGGCGCAGTGGCGCTTATCTCATACCGATTTTTTGCGGACAACCTGAGCAGATTTTCTAACCGGAGTGATCGAGCAAGGCTTGTCACCGTGTATGCCTCCTTTCAGACGATGATTCTGATGGTAAGTTTGGGTTATGTCTTGTTTCCACTCTAACGTTGCTGAGTTGAGAGAAGAGTAAGCAGCAGAGAATCCTTATTGGGTCTGTAAAGGGGGGGTGATAAGGCCTGAACTATTTCCCTATGTCCCGTGCCTGCGTCAGCCCAGCTTTCGCTTCACGGTTCGTTTTCGAGACACTGGCGTGTCCGTTCAAGGCCTTCTCTATATTCTGGCCTGAACTCATGCCCAGACGTGGTCCATTGGTTCCGTCACACTTGTCATGGTCCCAGTCTAGCCTTCTTATCGTTCGGTGGGGTCTTTTCGGCACACAAGATCACTTGTCTGACAGGCCCCAACCTTGGTGTTTAGCTATATGGCCAAGTCGGAGTACTTTGCTCGTAAAGGGAAGCTTGTTCATCCGGGCAGGTGTTCCTCCCCCTCCGTCTATAGCGATGCTAGAGGAGAGTGCCTTTGCCGGTAGGGCTCGTTCTCGATCCCTAGGTTTAAGCTAGTGTGGTCCTCTGCCTGGAGGACTACCTCCCTTTGTGTATTCGTCGAAACCTATCAAGATGGATGAGAATTGAGTATTCTGTAAGTCCGGTCACTCAGTTCCACTGTGTTCATGTTAACCGGATGTGTTTTTTCAGGCTAGTTCTTAGAGAGCATCATCTCTCCGGGACTGTCTGCAGTCTAGGACTGTGGCTGAGGTCACTTGGAAATCTCTTCGACTGGAGTGGCGACTGTTGACATAGGGGCATGGTGTTTTTCTCCACGCGGTTTTTATGGTATATCTGCCGGAGGCGAGGTGCCTGGTTTCTTGGGGTGTGGTTGTGGTTTGGGTGATAGCCATTCAGACCTTACAGAGACAGTCTTGGGCTCCTCAAGGTTGCAAACTAGAATTAGCCTTAATAAACTAGATCAAATACATTGTTTAACATGTCTCTTTTCCCCACTGGGAGATTAGTCAACGACATATGCTTTTCTCCGCGTACAGTGCGAATTTGGCTAGTATCTTGTTTTTAAGGCCGCTGTAGAAAACCGGCAGATCGTCTACGAATTAGATAGGATTTGCGTCTCGAGGATGGGGGCATTCTTTTCAAGCGGTTTTATATTAGGTCAAGCCCCGTCAGATTCTTTGCCAACTCGGGAGGGAATACAACGCGTTCAATTTCTTTTTTCTCTCGTAAAGGTGAATCGTGCAGATCTTGCGCCCGTTAGATCTGACGATCTTCACAGTATAGAAGTCATTTGGGCAGTCTTATCCGCTGTGGAATAGAAAAGGTTATTCGAATCATTTTCGGAAACTGCTGTTTCGTGGTCGTTGCAGGGGTTGCTCATTTTTCGGCTCTATTGTTGGTCCTGACGTTTGTTCATGTTCTACTCTGGCATGTAATGCTTACCGGTTGTCTCCTATGCAGAGCACATCTTGGTTGTGCTGTTACCTTTGGTGCAAACTGGGAATTTTTGGTTCGTCTGGACAACTTAAGAGACGAGGCCTTGCCGGTTTGGTCGTTTCTCTATTCTAGGTTCAATACTGCCTTAGTGTTCTGCATTACGGAGAACTACCTCCTCCATTTGGACGTTTTAATCTTTATATCGCATTTTGCGGATCCAAGGTTGGTAAAGGAGAGCACGACTTTTCTGGTCCAACTTTCATGCCTTCTTAGACATGCTGGTGGGTTTTTTCCAGGCAATCTAGATATTTTTTCCTCACGGACTTCTCTGTTTCATGCTTGAGGGACTAGATATTGTCCTCTGACCTTGTGTCTGAATTTTCTGTTTTATACTCGTTCATATGTGGCTGTCCGGCGCTTTCTGATACTTTTTGCGCTCTCGAGAATGTACAGGCTGTGTTCTTACTCTGAGATTCCTATTTTCCGTCTCTAAGACTCTCTGTTTAGGTAGAAAGAAAGTTCTCATTGAGTTTTTCCACCGGATTGCTGTGCGAGCTATTTAAATGCGTTTTTTAGTAGACGTGGCTTCTTAGACGGCGAGGCGTATCACACGCTGGTAGAATGCCTCGACATCCGAAGCGATATTTTCTACATAGTTATTAAGGCACGCTAGGCTAGGTTTTTTTAGCCAGGGGGTGATAGACGGCGTAGGCAGTTATATCTAACTGGTTTCTTATTTTTATCTGTCAGATTCTCGACTCGGTTTGTTAATGTCACCGGCAGGTTTTTTTCTACGGTGTGCTGAGGACAGCTATGACTTTTCTCACAGAACGGTTTTTTAGACCCTACCCTTATCACAACCATGGGTATTTATTTACCCTACTTATCACAACTGGGTTTTTTACTCCTTGACCTATTTATCCCAACTGGGTTTTTTTTATACCCTACCATTATCTCACTGGGTGTTTACAACCACCATTCTATCACAAATGGTTTTTTTACCCTACCTTATTTCACTAACTGGTTTTTTTTTTAACGCGTCTATCCTATTCACAACTGTGTTTTTTACCTAGCTTTATACTCTGTTTTATTTTACCCTACCCTTATTCACTTTTAACTGGTGTTTTACACCCTACCTTATCATCACTTAGTGGTTTTTACCAACTCACTCGGTACAAGATGTTATTCGGGAGTGTCTTTGGCGATACTTGCTGCACATCAGCTCGCACCTCCGCATTCGGATAATATGTCCGAGAGGGTTTATATTGACGTTCGTCGTCATCAACTCGTTGATTATCAAAGTTTAACCTGAGGGAGTGTTTCGAATTCGTCTTCCGTCCAATAATTTTCTCAGTGCGGGGGCTGCAGTCGGGGCTCACGGGTCTGTTCTTCTTTTCTGTGCTCATCAGCATCCTTTTTGCTAACGTTTGCTCGTTTTTTCAATGTGGTCTATCAACGCGTTTTTAATTTACATCCCAAAGTCATCACACATCTCCAAGCTACACAGCGTCTCACTTTCTTTTTCTTATGCTGTTATATATATGAAAGTTCACTGTTTTTGTTTCTTTTTCAAGTGTCGTATGTCAAGAAAGAAAGCATCGTGTAAATGGTCTTTCAGCTCGCTACTAGTGGAGACTTAGCATTTGCGCATTGAAGCGAATTATTTAGATAATTTTCACTTTGTTCCGTTGAATGTTATGGAGGAGTAGTGGAGCCGATTGAGTACGGAAAGTGTTTCAATGAGCTGGCATAATAAGTTCGAGTAATTGTCAATATTCCTTAAGGTCGGCAAATGCTTAACTCATAGTATACGAGCGAAGTATTTTAAACCGATGCTAATTTTTTGGCTATTACTACAGGCTTTACCTATTAAGTACTTACAGAACTAATGGTCTGGTTATCCTGCGTGCTGGATTGTTTTGCTGTGGTCTTTTCATCGACTAATTCTAGGGCTTTTTTATGTCAGTTTTCATTGACTTTTTGGGTCTGTGTATATTTTAGAGATAAAAGGATTTGCTCTAAAATGAAATTATCGTGGACAGCACTTTCATTGTCTGTACAACTGTTGTTATGTCCTGGCTGCTAGTCCACCTATAGTATCTTCAGTCTTAGCATAGTTCTATATATTGGTGATCGTTAGGCTATCTTATTTTTTGGACGTCCACTAGTATAGGACTGGAAGTTCTAGAGTTAACGTCGCGTATCAGGCTATTCCAGGGGGGGTACAACTTATCGACGGGCTGAGTCAAACCAACCATGGTTATAAAGAAATTTATGTTTCTCCGGAATTCCACTGTCCTTTGTGCGGCGCAAAGGGCCGAGAGCTATCAGAAATCATTCATAGACGTAGTACGAAAATGGATTTTTTACGTCCTCATCTTGGTCCCTGAATGGTCAGACAGCATATGGTACATTTTTACAATAGCAAATATGGTGGGAACTAATACTGGAGGCCAATGCCCGGAGGGCAGGTTACGAAACCAGTAAGTCCGATATAAAAAAAATTTATACAGATACGTAGCGGTGACTCCACGCCTCGGTTTAGGCCTCATCGGGGCTATGGCGACCGCTCCAGTATTAAATAATTTTAAATATTTCATATTCTGTCGCTTGTACACTATAAGAACATAGAATTGAGCATATACATAGTTGCCATTTAGCCGTGATATTACTACATACTTAGATATTATGATTAACATAAGTGTAGTGGAGAGAGACATGAGAGAATGAGAGAGGTTAGGGAGATATATTATGATGAGGATAGTTAGAAGAAATGACAGAGTAAAGTAAGAGAGTAGAGAGTAGGAGATGAGAGTTAGAGAGAGAGAGAGAGCGGATTGTGTGAATTTAATTTGATGACTAGAGAGAAGAGATAAGAGAAGGCGGGAGGGGGAGAGAGACGGAATTGTAGACAGAGTAGAGATTGTATAGGAGGGATGAGAGATTCACAGGATGGAGATGAAGGAGGAAGAGAGATGAGAGCCGGACTATACGTAGAAGGGTGAGGAGAGAGATGACACAGAGTAGAGACTTGAGAACGAGACTAAGAGGCAAGAGAGAGACAGATAGAGGATAAGAAGGAGAGAGTATCAGAGGGAGAGAGTTACAAGAATCTAGTTTAATGGATCTTTAAAACTTCTAGAGAGTCTAGAGAGAGATGTAGTGGGTTGATAAAGGTTAGGTGAGGGCAGATAGGATGATCTGGAGAGAGAGAGAGTAGAAGTAGAGTAATGAGGGAGAGAGAACAGAGAGAGTGAGTAGTAGTTAGCAGGGTTTAGATAGTTTAGGTATATAATGAGTGAGTAGAGATGAAGGTTAGGGTTGTGATGAGATGGTCGAGAGCTCAGAGAGAGGGTTAGAGAAGGAGGGAGAGAGAGAGGAGGGTGAGTGAGAGAGAGAGGACAAGCAGAGAAAGAGATAAAGAGAGAGAGTCTAGAGTGACAGTAGTAGTAGATGTAGAGAGTATTAGGTAAGGAGTAGAGTAAGTGAGGTAGAGGTTACTTACAGAGAAGATGAGAGACGTTACACATTGTTATGTAGAGTAGAGACCACGACACCGTTAGGAGAATGTGGGTAGAGATGAAAGAGCAGGTAAGAGAGAGAGAGATTAAGTAGAAGAATATAGAGGAGTAGTAGAGTAGTAGAGAGAGAGGAGAGGAGTTAATGGAGAAGGAAAAGGTGAATGAGAGAGAGCAGGGAGAGAGAGAGGGAGAGAGGAATGGAGCGACAGAGATAGAGAGAGAGAGTACGAAAGAGTGTTGAGAGTAGACATAGTGAGTACCCACCGAGATATATATTATAGAGAGAGATAAGAGACGAGAGCGAGAACAGAGATAGAGATGACGTGATCTAGAGAGAGATGGAGTAGAGGAAAGGAGAGGATGAGTAACTAGCAATAAATGGATTCTGTAGGCCTGCGGGGGTTTTAGTGCTTTAGTGACGAATATTCCTGGGATAGATAATTTTCAGTATAAAGCCTCAATTTGTTTTCAATTTGTCGCACTCTTTTTGTTGCGATCAGTTTGGTAAAGAAGGACTCTTTTGACGTTATCTTTACTGTTTTGTAATTAAATTCGTCGTACCCACTTCACTCTGTACTCTCTTTACTTCTCTACGTCAGACTTTTCGTCTTGTTTCACGGTATTTGGGTTTTTTTTAGAAAAAAGATGTCAATGGCGGCCTCTCTCGACGGAAGGTTAGTTTCTTCTTCTTCCAGTTCAAAATGTTTTTTCACCGTGCTATGTGAATTCGTGTGAAGTGATTCTCATCCTTGGTAAACTGTTGCCTAGCTGCAAACAACACCAACAACCAACTACAACACTGTCGAAGCGGCCTCTAGTCTCTCACAACAGTAGCTGATGACCGTATTTTCACAAATATTTTGTGCATCTGACACAAGTTACGTCCTTTGTTTTAACCCTTGACTACTGACCATTCGAACCGAGAATCGAACCCAGTCCCCGAACCGGGCATT
>CM065707.1:2072049-2074549 GCA_017654935.2 Phymorhynchus buccinoides
GTAAAATTGTCAGAATCAACGACATTTCTTGCTCACATCGTAAACGTCGTACAAGAGACAAAGTTTCATGGCGGAAGTGAGATAATGACGTCATTTGACAGGCAAAGAGTTGTCTTTCTGTGTTGGTATGCTGGAGAACAGTTGTACACAGACTCATTCAAGTCCAAGTTCAAGTTCAAGTATACTTTAAAATCTCCAAAAGAGAAATTCAGGTTAGGTGCAACAACATGATAAAAAATACAACATAACTGAAAGAACATTGATCAACGTGTGAAACGAATGTATACCAACCAAATAATTATCATTTAAATTCATTACATCAACTTAGAAATGTGCACATTTAAAACACACACACACACACACACACACATACAGAGAGAGAGAGAGAGAGAGAGAGAGAGCAAACAAATGCGAGTGATTTGTGTCCTTAGTGTTCGGAATATCGCAAAGCGTTGCCTCCAGAGCTTGGACTCGCTGCCATGAGCTAGGTACTGTTGATACACGTCGTGAAGGTGGCAGAAATGGGGCGACGGGTAATACAAATGGCCATTTTTTGCTTTTTTTTCCAGGCCTGCCAAAATCGTTTCACACACACTCTCTGGCAGTATTATGATTGGCAGAATGCCTCAGTGCGGAACATTTCCGCCCTGCAAAATGTGAGGAATAGACTCCATGATGCTGCCTTCACTCCCTCTGGGCAAGTTTGGGCATCATGCTCATTCCAGCTCATAAGCAGTGCCGTCTTTTGAGAGCCCAGAACCACGTCACCAGGACATTATGAGACTGAACATAAATTCTCTTCACCAACGAGTTCAGGATCTGATTTTATTTGCCAGGGTGTGGAGGTTCTCAAGAGAGTGTTACCTTGAAACGTGAGTCAGAGAGCACGACAGATCTTCGGGTGGGTCTTTGACGGCTTGGGCCTGTATCAGCACAGTCGGGAAAACAGTGTCACGAATTCTTCAAAATGAATCTCTGATAGCTGTTTACTACAGGGATGAGTTCTTCGATGTCGTCTCCAAACCTTCTGCTGGTACGATCTGAGATGACGTCGTCTTCATGGATGACGATGCACCTTTTCGTGGTGCAAGGGTTGTCTATGCGTCCCTGTAGCAAGAGACCATCGTCCATATGAGGTAACCTGCCCGATCCAGAGACCTCAGTCTGATAGCGGAACAATGTTGGAACATGCTCAGAAGTCTATAGAACCCGGAACCTGATGTCATGCATGGGGTAGGGGTGAGGAGGAAGGAGTGGGGGTGGGAACAGTGTCAATAAAAACGTGTTCTTTATCATTTGTTCTGTGGATAATTGATGTGGGTTTGGTTTGGTGGTTGTTTGGGGGGGGGGGGGGGGGGGGGGGGGGGGGGGGGGGGGGTAATTTGATTTAGTGAGTATTGCCTGTAAGGATATCTAGTACCTCTCAGTAATACTCCCCATGGATTATTTTATATTATGAAGTTTACAGTTTGGATCTCAGTAGTTCTGACAACGAGGTTTTGTAATCTGCCTTGAGTTTAGGGACATACACATATTGATATTATATACTCAAAACTAGATTTTTTAGTACGATACATGTTTCCAAGCAGGCCTAACTGATTGCGTAAATATGAGTAATGGAGAATATTCGTTGTATGTTACAAGATACAATAAAGTGAGAAAAACATATCTGTCCCACAGAGAAAATGTATAGGAACTAGGAATGAAAGCTCCTGCATGGTGTAAGGCCTAGGAATGAAAGCTCCTGCATGGTGTAAGGCCTAGGAATGAAAGCTCCTGCATGGTGTAAGGCCTAGGAATTAAAGCTCCTGCATGGTGTAAGGCCTAGGAATTAAAGCTCCTGCATGGTGTAAGGCCTAGGAATGAAAGCTCCTGCATGGTGTAGGACATGGGAATGAAAGCTCCTGCATGGTGTAAGGCCTAGGAATGAAAGCTCCTGCATGGTGTAAGGCCTAGGAATGAAAGCTCCTGCATGGTGTATGACATGGGAATGAAAGCTCCTGCATGGTGTATGACATGGGAATGAAAGCTCCTGCATGGTGTATGACATGGGAATGAAAGCTCCTGCATGGTGTAGGACATGGGAATGAAAGCTCCTGCATGGTGTATGACATGGGAATGAAAGCTCCTGCATGGTGTATGACATGGGAATGAAAGCTCCTGCATGGTGTATGACATGGGAATGAAAGCTCCTGCATGGTGTATGACATGGGAATGAAAGCTCCTGCATGGTGTATGACATGGGAATGAAAGCTCCTGCATGGTGTATGACATGGGAATGAAAGCTCCTGCATGGTGTATGACATGGGAATGAAAGCTCCTGCATGGTGTATGACATGGGAATGAAAGCTCCTGCATGGTGTATGACATGGGAATGAAAGCTCCTGCATGGTGTATGACATGGGAATGAAAGCTCCTGCATGGTGTATGACATGGGAATGAAAGCTCCTGCATGGTGTATGACATGGGAATGAAAGCTCCTGCATGGTGTAGGACATGG
>CM065707.1:2079549-2138889 GCA_017654935.2 Phymorhynchus buccinoides
GAAAAAAATGACCCTCCGATTTTCAGGCTCCAGCGATCTTTTTGACCTTGACCTTGACCTTGATCGGTATGCCATCATCAGAACGGGCATAAGCCAAACCACCTTCATACCAAGTTTCAACATCCTATGTTGATCGGTGCCCGAGATATGGCTAAAAATAGATTTTCGGTTTTCAAGGTCGTACGTCAAGGTCAAGGTCACGACGGCAAAATGATTTGCGCCGATCTCTTCCTATTAAGGAGGCACACCTTCACACAAAATTTGACGCGATTCGGTCAAGCTGTTCGGGAGATATCCTTGGGACAGACAGAAAAACAAAACAAAAAAACAAACAAACAAACAAACAAACAAACAAAAATACAAACCAGCCCATCGCAAAGTCCGTTACCTTCGGTGACGGACAATTAAGTTTTAAGGCTAACTTTCATTCCTAGGGCCTACAACATGCAGTGATTTCAATTTCTAGGTCGTAAATCTGGCCAAAACCTTTAGTTATAAGTTTAGGGGGTAACAAAAATATGTCACAGCCCGTTTCGTGTTTCAGACACACACACGGACACTTGCCAAATTACTATATGATGATATGATGTGAGGATGGGGCAAGGGGGGGGGGGGGGGGGGGGGGGGGGGGGACTGAGACAGGGTGGGGTGGGCTGGTGGAGGTGTTTATGGAGGGCTGTTTTGAATGCATCCAGTGACTGATTGGAGGCAACTTGCTCGGGCAGACTGTTCCACTGAGGGATAGTGCGGGGAAAGAAGGTGGATTTTCTGTACTGAGTTCTATGGCTGGGGATGTCATATGATGCTGAGTTAATGGTCTTAACCAGGGTAAGCAGTAGGTCTTTCTCCTTTCTATCTTTTTCTTTTAATTTTAATAGGAAATGCGCCCTCCTAGTTCCGTCGCGTTTATCGTCAGAAATGGCGTCTGCGACGTATGAATCCAGATCCAGATCCAGAGTAGGCTACTACGGGTTGTTAGCGACGCCGTGAGCACAGCGCCAAAATAGTATGACGTAGAATTTTCTGTGTATCCCAACGCTTCTGCATAAAATCGCCACCGTAGCTGTCAAGCTTTGATGACAGCAGACAACTGCGCAGTGTAAATGACTTAATTTTGTCTCTTTTTTATTTTTACGCTTTCATCTCGTATAGGCTATGCCAAGGCGGTTCCGAAAGGCAATTTATTTCAAAGAAATACTTAAATTAATATAAAGCTTTTTTATACAGATAAGCGATTTAAAACGATTTTTGAACCAAAACTGAGTTTATGTGTCCTTTAGAACAAAAAAGTTAGCGTCACGTGATCAGCACGGCGCAACACTTCAAGAACTTTTTTTGCGCAACACTTTCTCGACGGGCACCGATCAACATAGAGCCTTCTTTGATTCCCTTTGATCTCTATCATCAAGTTGACGGTAAATTGATGGCCTACATTCATGTTCGTTCGTTTTGATACCTTTCTGATAGTTCATGGTTTGTTTCCCTATCGCATTTTTGTTGTTTCTTCTCTCCTTTCTTGGAAATCGGGGTGGCGAGCGCTTCCCTCTACTAGTACTACTACTGTACTAGTCTAGTCAGACGGAACCGTACCTGTGAGTGTGACTTCTTCCAATATAGTTGACAAAGTCAGTTCTGACCATTATTTCAACTGAAAAGGGTGAAGAGAGAGAAAACAAAGAAAAGAAGAAAAAAACAAAAACAGAGAGAGAGAGAGAGCTATGGTGGGTAGACAACCGGCCAGACTGGGACCGTTCGGGCTGTGTCTAGAGATGATCTCTAGACACAGCCCGAACGGTCCCAGTAAGGCCCAACTGCAAGAGTTATCGAACGTGTTTTTGCCAAGAGTTATCCCCAAATCCGGTTTTGTGAAAACGTGTTCTGATGGGTTATTTCTGGCTCAGATAACAGCTTTTCTATTGGTCAAAGAGCTGAAAACTCAACCAATAAAATTCGAGAAGACATGAAAGCTTCGGTGAATCAACATTAGAGTCGGCTGAAATCGCGGGAAGGAGTTGAAAAGTTGATAAATACACGTCTTTGTATCGCTATTTCCTACTACGGCACGACTCACCCGGTCGTGATAATATATTTCTGGTAGTTTAGACATTGCTTAAGAAAATCCTGTAAAAAAAAAGAAGAGAAATGTGAGCAGGGCATGTCTAAAAAACGATTTTGGTGGATTTTGGTAAAGCGGTTTTTGCTGATTTGTGCCTGTGGTGTGGAGCCATTGCCTCGATCAGCAAGTCAGCAGTTTTTGTCTCGATCATTCAGGACATGGACAATGTTTGTTGTTGATATAGTTTGATTTAATCTCTAGCCTTTGTAATAATGTAGCTGGACATAATTATAAGCAGATGATATTACAGTCATTTTTTATAGCTTTTATTGACAGCTCAGAGACAGAGTCTGTGAGACTGAGAGCTCTCGTCACGAAGAGGTCACTCGCAGCTGAGCAGTTCCAGAGTTGTTTTTTTTTGTTCCCTTTCTCCTGGAGAGAGACTCTTCTGCTTAAATTAATTTATAATTGCTTGTTGCTGGAAGTGGGGCCTGTTCCTTTCCAGGTGAACTGGGGGTTTAATGGTCTTAAGTTCTTAACCCAGCACAACTAAAAAACTACAAGCATTAAGCCTTTATTTCTTTTATGAGTCTATCTGTCCCTCTTCTGTCTAACTCTAAGGCCTAACTTTTCAGTTTCTTCTCACTCTCAGGCTTTGAGCCTTTCTTTCTTTTCCGCAGACTATTATGTCGCTGTATTTGGGAGGATCTACGGGAATGCGTAAGACAACAAACTATCAAGAAGAAGGAAGTGGATAGGAGAAAAAGAAGAAATATAGAAAGTTTGGCCCAGCCAGCCAGGTCCCGCTAATCGGTCCCTAACATGATGCCGCGCCAAGCAGACTGAGCATGCAGGGAGCGTGTTGATCTTGTTGGGTGGTTGGCTGGTGGAGTTGATATTTCCTAAATTCCCCCCAAAACGTTATGTAGCCCCAACATAGGGGAGTCAAAGGAGACGTTTCATTGCCATTGGCCACCCCTGGCCCTGCTCTCCTTGGCACCTACTTTTCGCGGGCTTTTGTTCTTTGTTCTGATGACTCACAGTTTCAGTTTTAGCACTCCTGTCTCAGGGCTCCCAGGGACCCCCATTTTGGGGTCTATGAATGATTGTATGAAGCACTAAAATTCTACAGGACCCTCCAAAAGAATGTGCTGGGGGTCCCAGGGATGCACTAGAACAATTATTTTGGCATTCGTAACGCCACTGGGAGTGGGACCCTCTATCCCGCCTCTTGGACCCTCTATACAGTCACTAAGTGAAGGAGTCCCTGGAACCCCTTGTTTTGCGGGATGATTGGGAGCCCTGTGTCTGTAATGACGTGTAGTATTTTACATTTTTTATTTTGTTATTGTTAATGTACTATTGCTACTAAGTCGAACAAGTGGCAAAGTCTCATTTAAAATTACTCTAATCAGGAGAATTTTTATTTATAATCATGACGTAAGCCTTTTAAGGTATAGCACATACGTTGGATCTGGGACAATCAGTCTGAAAATCTTATTCTTGTTACCTTTTACAGACAGTAGGATTTTTTTTTAAAAACTGATGACTCAACGTTTATTGTTGGAGAATAAAGCAATCTTTCTTTCATTATTGTTAATGGTTTACACAACCTTAGATAAACCCATTAGTATTTTTCTTTATCATTATTGTCATAGTTATTCAATACAACAGATTCCATTGTTTAATGTACATGCCTTGTTTTTCTTCATACAGGTGCCAGTTCTGTGTTGATGGTTATGTGTAGTTGTCTCCCTTGATCAAGGCTAGATCAGTATTCCACTTCATGTGGTGTTGTTTTTAATATATATGTGAAATATAAATGTTCAGTTTAATATTTCATATACCCCTGATGTCTGCAGATGCTGACCATCCAGTGGAGCCCCCAAGAAAGAAACAGTGTTTATACTTAATTATAGGTTAAAGTGAGACATTTTAACAATTAAATTGGAGTACAAAATTTAAAAATTTTTTATGGATGGACAGCTTGATCAAACTGAAAGTTGTTGAATGCAAAGAGGACATTAAAGTACACATTGTTCCATAATTATAAATGAATTATTGTCTTTGGTTTTCTCATGCCCACGGAGTGACGCGTTTTCTAAAAATGGTACCCAAAACGTCAGTTTCGTGTTGCTTAACTTGTTTGTTTTTTTAATTGATTTCTTGATATTTCATAATAGTTTGAATTGAAATGTTATTTAAACACCTTACAGAAGTATTTTATAAAGATTTTGTTTTGTTTTTTTGTTTGTTTAAATTTTGTTGGTTCTTCCTAACTGAGATGTCTGGAACAGCAGTGAGAGAGCTGGTGTTATTTCTGCTGTCACTTCCTTTAGGACAGGGGGCTGATGCCGTCCGGGCCACTGGCCTTGGAAAAGTTGGTTGGATCCAGCTCTTGCAGCAATTTCAGGACTCCTCCCTCTGCGAGGACATTGTGATGACAGAGTATATACAGATCTCCAAACATGAGAAAGAAGGCCCAGCCGAGTTCCACCAAAACACTTATTGCAACATCTAATTATCGCATTAAGTCCTTGTTTTTGGATCTCAAATCGTGAGTTTTTGTGCAAGAATTTGTGCAAGAATACATAATGAATATCATTAGGTCCGTGCATTCAAACATAATTAATATCATTAGAATGTATTTACCGTTTGTTAACACCAACACGATATTTACAACTGTTATCTATTTTTGTTGGTAATCATTAGCTTCTGAAGTTTTGATGTACAAAAGTCGACTAGATTTCCACCCGAGCGTTCGTGGTGCTTTTGTTATGAAGAAAGCCAAAAGATCTTGTCTTGCTTACTCACTTTTACTCATCAAACAAAAGATGTGTGACAAAAGTAGGGGATATCAGGGCTTGTCAGACCCCTCGACAGGTTCCTCATTTCATTTTTATTGCTAAGTATTTTGCTGTAGAATTATTTTGATCTTGTGAAAGCCTCATGCTGTCCTCCTGCCGTGTCCTGTGTAAGATTGGAAAGTGTCCATTAATTTGAGAAAAGTTGAGAGCAGAAAAGTCTAATTTTTGCTATTATTTGTAACGAATGAATCTCAATCAACTGAATTTTCTATAAACGTATGTTGTCGACATGTCCATACATTTACTCAACAAGTGGTCTAAAAATGAGCTTCTACTTCAGTTGGCTTACCTTTTATGGCGAGAAAAGCTAAAAAGTAGGCGGACCAGCTCCGTTCTCCCCTATTTTCAATGCAGTAAGTTTACTTTATTTTCCACCCGGAAACTATGGTCAAACTATGGTCTTAATCTGTGCAATAAGAGTTTTAAACACTAAATATCATTCGGGACATGACAATTGCTATTACCAAGATTTGCTCAATTTGCATTAAAATAGCTCTCAACCTTGTAAACTGCGGACTATTCTTTGAGGATTAATGGATTTTGATATGTTGGTGCAGCGGTTGCTATGACTCAGATCTACATGGAGGCATCTCGCCTCTTCAATGTATTGTGATTTTCTGCTGTTTTTATATAAATGGTAAGAATACTAAGATCGATATATATACGTTATTTGGATTTGGGCATGGTACATGACTTTTGTGATGTCTCGACACCGTGTTCTTTAGCATACTCGAGCTGAAGCTCTCGTATGCTAAAGAACAAGGTCTCGACATCACAAAAGTCATGTACCATGCCCAAACCAAATAACTATACTGTTATCACAATGTTCTCGCATGGCGTGTTGTTGTGGAGTATGTAGGCAGAAAACCAATTCTGGTTATAGTACATCAACATACAGGTGCTGGCTCTCACCCAGAACAAGGGAAATAAATATTTATCATTTGATATGGATTGTATATTGTGATGGTTTTGTCTTAGACTTGTTTTAATTTTACTTGGTTAGATCTAGTTTTAAAATACATTTACATATTTTTAACTGGGCATTTTAATTTAAGACTTGGGCTGTTTTTGTGATTTTATCTTTTTTAAGATATGTGGTAAGACTACCCTGAATTCTGAAATGACCTTAGTTGTCGATGAGGTTATCATTTTAATCTTAATCGTAAAAGCCCAGAACATGAGACCAGAGCTTAATCTAGAGCGCGGGATTGGTAAAATCCCCCAAAATTTTGTTCCTTCCCGCGATAATCGGCACAGGGAGCGGGCCGAGTCACCGCACATTTGCAGAACGGCCTGCAGTTTTTACTGATCGATGCGGGAAGACCTTCGTTGTCTGCTAAACCCGTTGTCTGGACAAACTGAAAGTATCGAGCAGGAGTGAAGGATTTCTCGACATTTCATTGGTTCTTGACAAAATGTTAGTGTTAATCAACCAATCGCATTCTTCTCGTTCTACCGACAGGAAGTTGCGAGAGTTTCGGCCGCCATCTTGAATGTTCTTCAAAATGAAGCGGGCAGGGACCCTGTTTGATTTTGATTTTCGCGGAGGCAAAGTGAAATAAAAATCCTGTTCCAAGCGAGTGTGAAGACCTCGAAGAAAAGGCTTCTACATCTAAAACGTCGGAACAGAATGACAACAGTGGCAGTGCAAAGGAACATCGGTTCCAAAATGACTGGTTGAAAAAGTGGCCGAGGCTGACGAAGTCTGTGTACGAGGGTGGGGGAGGTACTGGTTCTTATGTATGTGATGGGCTGGATAGGGGGGAGTGCCCCCCTTTTTTTTATATGAGGGGGGGACTGCCCCCCTTTTTCAGAAATCCTAGATTAAGCTCTGGAGACGATAAGGTGGAATGGCAGCCTGGTTTCAAAGGTTGTCAGAGATGGTGCTGCTGAAGCTGACACAGGGAGGCAATTCTACACTTGAGCTAATTATATTTTTGGATAATTAATCGCAATCATGATATCAAGGCCATTATCTAATAGGCCCCCCCCCCCCTATAAGACGGAAAAGCGCAATGAACCAGGACTGACAAATGCTGTGGTGTACTGCAGTACATAGGGGGGGGGGTCCTATTAGATAATGGCCTTTATCATGACTGCAATTAATTATTGATCAAAGATAATTAGCTGAAAATGTTCATAAAATACAGCTTCATGTTTGGTAAGAAAAAAAGAGGCAAAAACGGAAAAATGGAATTAACCGAGAAATGTAGGGGGGTGGCACATCTTGACCTTAACCAGATTATTATATATATATTGTGTTAGATAACTTAAAATCTTAGCATAGCAACCTTTATGTCATGTTTTAGGTTTGCCTAGCAGAGCCTGTCAAATCCGTTAGATTAGACATGTTGTTGTACCCTGGCTAAAAGACTCCAGGGATCATCCCAACAGCCGAAGCACTTGAACACTATGGTACAAATGCATCAGCTAGGGATGAGAACATTACATGTATGACCGTTTTTGATTGCCCCACCACGTGGGCAGCCACACGCTGTCTTTGGGGGACTTTGGAGACTGATGATGTTATGCTGGGAGCTTGTCATGGCTAAAGGCAATCCCTGCATAACTAAGCTATGCATAGCGATGTAGCATTGGTGTTCTAGCCCATGTCAGTTGGTCTGACACAGCCTTAAGCCAAGGTAAAGATTAGACATGTGAACACTGGATGCATGTAAGATTGACTGGATTTACAAATTCATGAACTACAGGGGGTGTTTTACCTTGCCGGGGATTTGTAGACTATGCAGCCTCTTGAGCCCTGGGTTTTCAGGATTTTGAAGAAGCTCCCATGACAAGAGAAGGTGAAATGTTTAGCATTCAAACAGCATTGTTGTGTTTTTATGTTGACAGGAGTCCATTGAGACTGCTTCTGCAGTTTTGTAAGTCGGGTACGTTGGCAGAAAACCACTTCTGGTTAAATAGTGTCCTAGCGTCACAGCAGCGTTTGTGCGTCCATTCTTCACCGGGTCTGATTACGGGACGACACTCGGCATGTCTCGTGCTGGTACAGTCTGCCACAAGTGAGTTGTTATTTCACTCAATTCAAAAACATTACATTTGGTAGTTCCCCCCCCCCCCCCCCCCCCAGATAGATTGGGCAGTGTGTGAAAACAGGGACAGGTGTAATGCTATTTTTGTGCAAATTCAATTTGTTAAAGCCTTATGGTATCTTTAACGTAACTTGATAGAACACTGAAAACAGAATTTTATTAACATTTTGATTTTGACCAGTTCTTCTGATTTTCCAGTCACTGGAAGGTTGACATTCAAAGCAATTTTGTGGCTTAATAAAAATGTACATGTATCAAAAGCAATTGACAATGATACACAGAAGCATGGGGCTTCAATCATAGACCAGTAAACTGAAACGTTTCTGTCATGTTTCCTTGTGTGATGTGTACAAAAATGGCGTGAGATTGTTCAGCCTTTAGACTGATTTCAGCTTTATTTTAACCCTATGCCTCCCGATCAATCGAACCGAGAATCGATCCTATTGCACAAGAGAAGGGGAGTAACTCCGAACGTCACACCAAATCAAAATCACCCAGAATAAAGTCGAACTCACATTTAATTTCTGAAAGATGCATATTGAATAGCAATGATGATATTTTCATTCGAAAGCTAACACAATGTCACACAACAAACCATGAATTAGAAGAAAAAATCCGTAATGGCGCTCCGAGCATCACGCCGAGTCAATACTGCACACGTCACGTGGAAAGAAGAAAAAAAATTTGGGGTCACTTCGAAAAATCCATTCAAAAAGACTATTGGGTGCTTTCCCTTGCTGTAAAGACCAAAAACGGATCAGTGAGTGTCAGGAACAGGAAGAACTAACCTAGTATATTGCATTGTGGGTAGGGAGAAAGTGAAAGTGAACGTACTAGACCTGGCGTTCAGCGGGCGCAATCAGCGTCATCGGTCACCAGGGAAGGAAAAAAAATCGGGCGGATTTCGGTTCTACAGCATTGAGAGAGTTAATAAATGGCCCCAGTGGTCATTTTTGAGATCAGTGTAAATCCATTGAGAACTATAAAAAGAAAGTGAGGGAAGTGTCAGTAAACTTATGAAAAAAGATAAACTGTGATGAAAAAGAGAGCAACTGAAAACTACTTTTTAATGAGTTAATGCACAATGAACGATCCATTCCAATGCCGGTTTTAAGGCTCAGATTACAAACATTTTCAGCGTGAGCCTTCTGCGGCCCCGGACCCAAATGACCGCCACTTTTCAGCCACAATCAGAAGTCCTTAACCTCTTCACTGCTCTGTTGACCAACCTTCATCATGGATGATGTCATTGAGGATGTCATAACTTTTGATGCCATAGCCCTGGAGTGATGGCGTTTGGTTTAAACAAGACAGGAAAGATATATATCTCTAGACCATTTTCTCAGATTGAGTCTAACTTGTCTCTTTTAAATTTTATAATAAGAAAATCTCATAATTTCTCAGTTTTCCTCTAGCAGTGATCTTATGCCTGTTTCTTTTGAATGTTTCAGAGGCAGAACAGTGAAGGTGACAGGCTTTTCTCACAGACCAGAGACCAGGGAGGAGTTATCCCGTCTGTTCTCCAGAGGTAAGTGGCTGACTTGTTTAACACTTGACTCAATGTTCACCAATTTGACGGACTACTGAGTGTCTTCCTTCTTCCTTTCTGTGTGTGACTGCAGTCACACCTGACTATTCTGTCACTTTAGAAACTGGGGATTTAACGGACTACTGAGTGTCTTCCTTCTTCCTTTCTGTGTGTGACTGCAGTCACACCTGACTATTCTGTCACTTTAGAAACTGGGGATTTGACGGACTACTGAGTGTCTTCCTTCTTCCTTTCTGTGTGTGACTGCAGTCACACCTGACTATTCTGTCACTTTAGAAACTGGGGATTTGACGGACTACTGAGTGTCTTCCTTCTTCCTTTCTGTGTGTGACTGCAGTCACACCTGACTGTTCTGTCACTTTAGAAACTGGGGATTTGACGGACTACTGAGTGTCTTCCTTCTTCCTTTCTGTGTGTGACTGCAGTCACACCTGACTGTTCTGTCACTTTAGAAACTGGGGATTTGACGGACTACTGAGTGTCTTCCTTCTTCCTTTCTGTGTGTGACTGCAGTCACACCTGACTGTTCTGTCACTTTAGAAACTGGGGATTTAACGGACTACTGAGTGTCTTCCTTCTTCCTTTCTGTGTGTGACTGCAGTCACACCTGACTGTTCTGTCACTTTAGAAACTGGGGATTTGACGGACTACTGAGTGTCTTCCTTCTTCCTTTCTGTGTGTGACTGCAGTCACACCTGACTGTTCTGTCACTTTAGAAACTGGGGATTTGACGGACTACTGAGTGTCTTCCTTCTTCCTTTCTGTGTGTGACTGCAGTCACACCTGACTGTTCTGTCACTTTAGAAACTGGGGATTTGACGGACTACTGAGTGTCTTCCTTCTTCCTTTCTGTGTGTGACTGCAGTCACACCTGACTGTTCTGTCACTTTAGAAACTGGGGATTTGACGGACTACTGAGTGTCTTCCTTCTTCCTTTCTGTGTGTGACTGCAGTCACACCTGACTGTTCTGTCACTTTAGAAACTGGGGATTTGACGGACTACTGAGTGTCTTCCTTCTTCCTTTCTGTGTGTGACTGCAGTCACACCTGACTATTCTGTCACTTTAGAAACTGGGGATTTGACGGAAGAGCGCCTTAACCCTTTCGTGCCAGACATTTTTCAGGCAAAAAATACCTTTAAACTTAACTGGGTAGAGAAAATAAAAATATCTGCAATATTGCGAATTCCTCTGTGACATGTATAACATTAGGCCTGTCCTTACCTCCCAAAATTAAGAAAATAGGGTCTTTGGATAACAGGCCCTGATTTGATGCCTTTTAGTGACATGGGTGTTAAACCATTGTGGTGCTAAAATGCGACATTGGCGTTGAAAGGGTTAATACAGGGGAGAGGGGAAAAATGGAGGGGAGCGGGGGGGGGAGGTTGCTGGGTATTTATTTGAAGACCATGATCGACATTGGCCTGCACAGCTTCCTGGGGCAGTTCGTTCCAGTCCCGGATGGTGCGTGGGAGGAAGCTGGCCTGTACCAAGTACCGAGTTCAACAGAAGACCTGAGAGAGCTGCCATGGCTGACATGCTGGCAGTGGGATGATTTTTTGTCTGAGTGTCCATGCACACCACCTGATTGCAGCTTGAAGAGCATCACAAACCTTGCGGAAAGTTGGCGCTGCTGCAGTGAGGGCCATCCAAGCTGTTCAAGCATTGAAGTGACACTGGACGTGTTCCGGAAACGTCTGAGGACGAAGCGTGCTGTGCGCCTCTGGACTGCCTCCAGTCTGTTGATGTCCTGTTGTTGGTGAGGGTCCCAGACTGATGATGAATACTCTAGGACCGGACGGACGAATGATTTGTATGCCAACTCCCTGATGGTCTGGGAGCTGACTTTCAAATTTCTTCTCAGGAAGCCTAGAGTCTTGCTGGCTTGCGTGCAGATGTTCTCGACGTGTTTTTTCCAGCTCAGCTCCTTTGTCAGAGTCACTTCAAGGTACTTGATGGAGTCGACTGCTTGCAAGTTGTGGCCATGCAGCTGGTAATGATGCTGCCGGGGCTTTCTGCTTCTTGATACGCTCAAGGTGTTACACTTGCCAGGGTGTAAAACCATGTCCCAGCTCTTCTCCCACTCAGCGAGTCGATGGAGGTCATCCTGTAGCTGGTCATGATCCTGGGGCGCCGCAACAACCTTGTAGACAGCAGTATCGTCAGCAAAGAGCCGTGCCATTGATGTCAGCTTCTCAGGCAGATCATTAATGTACGCTAAGAAAAGGCAGGGTCCTAAGACTGAGCCTTGTGGTACTCCTGAGCGGACATCAGTAAAGCTGGAAGAGACCCCATTTACCACCATTGCCTGGTGTCTGTCTCTGATAAAGTCTGTGATCCACCTGTTGATTTCGCCACAAATCCACCTCCCTATTAAGACCTTTTTGGGGTGATTTATCAAGGTCTCTTGGGGAGGTTCCACTGTACTGGGAATGTCTTTTGAACTGGTTTTGAATCATTGCTTAAACGACAGTCACATGAAAATGATGAAGTCAGTGTTAACTATTATTGATTGAAGAACACGTTGAACAAAACTTTACGAATTTGGAAATGTGTGATGTTATGGACACCTTTCAAACTTTATGAATAGAAGCTAAATGACTGTAAACACCTATCTGCAGAATATGAGTTGTTGAAATCCACTTATCAAATGAAACATAGTGATTTTCTTTTTTCCAAATAATTTGCATGCCATTGTTTAGAACTCCGTATTTTTTATTCAATTACTAACCATTAACATTTCATTGTTTCCCAGTTATATTGTTCTAGTTATCTACTGATTATTTGCATGCAGTGCTTTTGTTGTTTATTTATTTATTGTAAATCTGTCCTTGTACTCAAATGGCTTTTTTCATGGGTTGACATTAGCCTGTAATATAGGCTAGAAGTAAGGTAAGAGCTACAGTAATGGACAATCATGATGCAGCTTAGTTTTTCAGTGGCAGACTGAGGAGTATGATGCTCCAATAAGGACGCATTTGCACTGGCCAGTGTTTCCCATGCAGATAACATGTGAGGGTTGCAGGGACCCTCTGGGCAAAACTTTAGGGACCCTTTTCAATTTCTTAAGGCTCCCCAAGCAATGCTTAAAAATCCACTTTAATTAAGGTAAATTTGCAAAACACACAAGCTACTTACATACCTTATGTACTTCTTTTTGTCAGAACCCCACTGGTTTGCCCTTTTTGAATTTTCACACACACATGCACGCACGTACACACACGCGCAGGCACACACACATGCACACACTCGCACTCAATTTAAAAAAAGGGGTGGGGTGGGGCGTTCTCCTTATTCCTGGTCCCCAGATACTCAGCACACAGTAGAGACCTAAAGCCTAAAACAGGGCGTTCTCCTTATTCCTGGTCCCCAGATACTCAGCACACAGTAGAGACCTAAAGCCTAAAACAGGGCGTTCTCCTTATTCCTGGTCCCCAGGTACTCAGCACACAGTAGAGACCTAAAGCCTAAAACAGGGCGTTCTCCTTATTCCTGGTCCACAGATACTCAGCACACAGTAGAGACCTAAAGCCTAAAACAGGGCGTTCTCCTTATTCCTGGTCCACAGGTACTCAGCACACAGTAGAGACCTAAAGCCTAAAACAGGGCGTTCTCCTTATTCCTGGTCCCCAGATACTCAGCACACAGTAGAGACCTAAAGCCTAAAACAGGGCGTTCTCCTTATTCCTGGTCCACAGATACTCAGCACACAGTAGAGACCTAAAGCCTAAAACAGGGCGTTCTCCTTATTCCTGGTCCACAGATACTCAGCACACAGTAGAGACCTAAAGCCTAAAACAGGGCGTTCTCCTTATTCCTGGTCCACAGATACTCAGCACACAGTAGAGACCTAAAGCCTAAAACAGGGCGTTCTCCTTATTCCTGGTCCCCAGGTACTCAGCACACAGTAGAGACCTAAAGCCTAAAACAGGGCGTTCTCCTTATTCCTGGTCCACAGATACTCAGCACACAGTAGAGACCTAAAGCCTAAAACAGGGCGTTCTCCTTATTCCTGGTCCACAGGTACTCAGCACACAGTAGAGACCTAAAGCCTAAAACAGGGCGTTCTCCTTATTCCTGGTCCCCAGATACTCGGCACACAGTAGAGACCTAAAGCCTAAAACAGGGCGTTCTCCTTATTCCTGGTCCACAGGTACTCAGCACACAGTAGAGACCTAAAGCCTAAAACAGGGCGTTCTCCTTATTCCTGGTCCACAGGTACTCAGCACACAGTAGAGACCTAAAGCCTAAAACAGGGCGTTCTCCTTATTCCTGGTCCACAGATACTCAGCACACAGTAGAGACCTAAAGCCTAAAACAGGGCGTTCTCCTTATTCCTGGTCCACAGATACTCAGCACACAGTAGAGACCTAAAGCCTAAAACAGGGCGTTCTCCTTATTCCTGGTCCCCAGGTACTCGGCACACGGTAGAGACCTAAAGCCTAAAACAGGGCGTTCTCCTTATTCCTGGTCCACAGATACTCAGCACACAGTAGAGACCTAAAGCCTAAAACAGGGCGTTCTCCTTATTCCTGGTCCCCAGGTACTCAGCACACAGTAGAGACCTAAAGCCTAAAACAGGGCGTTCTCCTTATTCCTGGTCCCCAGGTACTCGGCACACGGTAGAGACCTAAAGCCTAAAACAGGGCGTTCTCCTTATTCCTGGTCCCCAGGTACTCAGCACACAGTAGAGACCTAAAGCCTAAAACAGGGCGTTCTCCTTATTCCTGGTCCCCAGGTACTCGGCACACGGTAGAGACCTAAAGCCTAAAACAGGGCGTTCTCCTTATTCCTGGTCCCCAGATACTCGGCACACAGTAGAGACCTAAAGCCTAAAACAGGGTGTTCTCCTTATTCCTGGTCCACAGGTACTCAGCACACAGTAGAGACCTAAAGCCTAAAACAGGGCGTTCTCCTAAAATATCTGCTGAGTGAGACTGAGATTAAACTTGGTCAGTAAAAATGCGCGTGTTCCTGGGATGCACAGCTCTGCAATGAAAGGGTCCCTTCTGGATTTGAGTGCTTTAGGGAAACACAAAAATGTGCGTTATGGGAAACACTGCCTTGCTCTTAGCTGTACATCGAAAGGGATTGCTTGATCTTTGGGGACCTTCCCCAATGCCACCTGTCCTCGAATCTCTTGGGGCCACTAGTGGCAATGTATCCTGGGCAAGGCTTCTCCACTATAAACAAATTCTAGCCCAGCCCGCCAGAATAGCAGCTGCCCCCTCTGCTATCTGGCAGTCATAGTCAGAAATTAGAGTGGCAACATACAATACACACAGGTCTGTCTGTTGTTATGTGCAGATTGTTTACACACCGCTTGTTTGCTATCTTGCAGTGGGCCAGGTGCGAGAAATGAGCTTTTCCCCTGACAAGGTAGGTGATTCCTCTGTTCAATGTCAGTTTAAATGGAATGGTTCTGTTTTTGTTTCTCTAGTGTTCCGTCATGTCTGTTTCACCGTTTTTACATCATCAATCCATCTCTCTCCCCTGATTTCTACCATAAGGTGAACAAAGTAACCTTAGTGTTATTTTTTAACATAATAGGGGAAGACGGGGTAAAAAGCGCATGGGCGGGTAAGAAGCCCACCCCAATTATCTCATGAAATGAAGCAAATTTCAGTCTTATTTTGCCCATGAGACGAGCGTTAATGTCTAGCATTCGTCTCATGGGCAAATTTGACTGAAATTTGCTTTATTTCATGAGATAATTGGGGTGGGCTTCTTACCCGCCCATACGCTTTTTACCCCGTCTTCCCCTATGAAGCATTCTTCTTGCACATGTGTTGCAGAGCTTCAGATTGTCGGTGTGCCCGCGTCATTGACCCATCCTTTAATAATGGCGCGTGTGAACACCTTGTGATGACATGCCATTCCATGAGAATTCCATTGAGACAATGAAAGAAAAGTTTTAAACTTGATTTGAAAAGCTGTCCGTTTTCGCTTTTTCCAAGGTATCTTGCTAATGTCTAGTCGTTTTGCTAGATAAACTACCTGGGTGTCTTTATGTTCTACACAGACACACGTGTGCACACGTAAAAATCAATACGCCACATATTAACCCCTCATTTTGTGCAGCCATGGGTCAAGTCTCAAAACGATCTGAAGCTCTGCTGTAGTGTTGTCAGGAATCATAACCATTAGAAAAAATAATTACTTCACTGTATTTTACACACTACTGTATAAGGTGATACTTATAAGGAGATCCTTGTGCCTTCTGACATGGCAAATAATGTTATTCAGTAAGAAAGTATTATAATAATATCAGAATTTTGTACACAACGTGCTGTGTGTGCCTCATAATGAGGTGCACCTTATAGGCAGAAAAATACTGTATTTGTTCAATTTAGCAAATGTTGACACCAGAATGATGAATGCTTACTTTAAAGTGGATTTATCTCCCCTTTTGCACAGTTAGCGCAGTTGAAGGTTAGCGAGGGCAAGCACTTTCTCTTTCCGTGCATGCATGCAAAAATAGATTATGCCTTCTAGTTCTCTACATGATTTTGATGAAGGGAAGGCAGGAGAATGATTTCCCATTGGGTCACTAGAAGAGATAAAAAAAATATCTTTTGATAGAAGAGATTAAAGGGTATATCCGGCCTCTTGTTGCTGAAAAATCGTTTCAAATTGGCTCTTAGCGAAAAACACGCTTTTGTTGACTGCTGTAGTTTGAAGAATACGGTTCTCTCACCTATTTTGGCGATATCTTTTTCGTCTCCAACTGATCTGAAGCCATAATTGAAATATTTTTTATTTTAAGTGCAGGGTTTGATTGTGGCCTCGCTCTGCGAAGTTGAGGTCAAGAAGAAATTGAGAATTATTTTACTTGTGACGCAACATGTCGCCTGATGTAAATAAAAACAAGAAGGCAACGCCATATTAACGTAGTCCCAGTTACCAGCAACACCCACACACATACTCCCCCTTAGACACACACACACACACACACGCACACGCACACACACACACACACACACAAAGGGTAAATAAACTATGACACTTTTTGTAAATTTAGAATGATCTCCCCTGAATTTAATTAATTAAGACCAACTGATGAAATTTAGGGGAGTTAATTTTGGAGTCTATGGTCATTGTGTATTTTTGTGTTTAATAATTTCCTGTATTGGTATAAAATTGTTTAGAAATAAGTAATTTTGCCAAAAAATAGTATTAAGCAACCCCTTTTCAGTGTACCTCTTTTGGTTTAAATCCACCCTTTATCTTTCAAATAATCAATGTTTTTTTAATATTCAAGATTTCTCACTGGAATTACATTGATATGGCTTGTCGTTCTGTGAATCCGACATGGTGGACAGCAGCATCTGCATGGTCTAAGAATAAGTCTGCCAAGTTTCGTTCAGATGGTTCAGTGGTTTAGGTGCTATGGAAGGGAACATCTTTGGTCACACTCAGATGCACATGCACACACACACACACACGTACATACAGACAGACAGTAGAGAAACACACAGCCCTCGTATGGAACTGGGACTACAAAAACACATCAAGAAATATATTGTGTCATGATTTAGATTAACTAAGAAACTAGTTTGAATACTGATTAGGGCACCACCATGGTTAATTCTCAGAGTTTTTGTGGTTGTTGAGTTCAGTCCTTTGTCTTTTGCAGCCATTTTTAAGTAGACAGGGTCTTGTAGCGGAAATCAATGGAAGGTAGGCCTACAGTTTGACACATGTCTGCAGTTATGCTTCCAACACAAGCGCATGGACATCGGCATCATGTGATTGTACTTACTTCACATTCAAGGCCTATGTCAGCATTTCCTAGTTCCACTCAGTTTAAGTTAGAGTTGAGAACCGGTTAAATAATCTGAACCGGTTTTAATCCGTTTTTTCCTCTTCGAACTGGTTTTACTGAACCATTTTTTTTAACCAGTACTCGCATCACTGGTTTCACCTATGCAAACACATATTTATTTGTCAGAATATTCACACACATGCACGCACGCGCACACATACACACACACACACACACAATAAAGAAACTTATGACTTATGACACACACACACTCAACTCAACACTCAGTCAAAGCCATACACCACCACGAACTAGAAACAGCTACATGTACTCTTGGTTTACAAACACCCAATCTGTGCTGAGAATCAGAGTTATTTTTTCGAAAAGAATACGTTATTCTATGAAAAAAACTTACTTTTACTAAGTTTTAGTTTGCGGTTAAAAAACCGATTCACAGCAACTTGAACCGGTTTTTCGGTTCAAACCGTTTTTCTCCCCACCTCTAGTTTAAGTCTCGTTTATCAAACAATTATTTTCAATTTCTGAGCATCGTTTTATTAAAAAAACTAAATAATAATCCTGAAAATTCGTCTCTTCACTTCTTTTCAAGCATTTTCTCTTGTTCATTTAAACAACACAATCAAAATTTGATATATCTAAGCATGTTTACACCTCCATGGCGGTACTCTTTAAGATCAGATGCCGCTTATGTGAGAGAAAAAAAAACCCCGCAATAAGCGAGCTTGTAAAGACCAAAAAATTGAGCAGAGACTTTCTACAGAAGAAGGCACTATTTACTAAGGCTCTTATTTTGTTGCGTATTTGTTGTTTTTACGTGAGTTTTGTAGCATAGAATGTGCACTAAAGAGGCTGGTACAAAATGTTCATTTTCTAATCCCAAATTGGCCTAGTAATTTTGTTTGGCTGTGTAAACATTTTTAACCCTTAGAAACTCGTATGTTTTTTAGCAATGGACTTGTTTTTGTTGTTGATTTTGCTTTAAAATGTTATGTTGTGTGTGCAGAATGCGGCGTTCATTGAGTTTGAATATGAATCCGCGGTGATCTTTGTTCTGGAGCGGGTAATTTGAATAGAGAATTAGAATGTTTAGATTGCGTTCTGTCGTAATTTAAATTTGTTTGTTTGCTTGTGTCATCTTTCTTTGTTGTTGTTTGTTTGTCCTTTTTGTGCTTTTGATTGTTAAGAGCAGTTGAACATTAAGCAAGATGGAGATTACTTTTTTTGTTGCTAGATCAGATCCCATAATTGTGGCTAGGTTTCTGGAGCCAACTGTTTGTGTATTTCCTGTCCAATCCATTCTATGTATCTTATATATTCTAAAGCATCTTAATATATCTTGTATTCAATATGTGTGTTATATTCTACACAATGATGTGTTAGATGCTATGGCCAATAAGCTACTGTCATGCAACTCTGTGATATCTTATAGTATGCATGTCTTCCCCCCGTGGGGATACCGGGGGTCTTTCGTAAGAATAGTTCCCCCACCTTCTGGAAGTTTTGTGCTTGTAGCTTCCTCTAATCTGTCACTCTCTTTGACTCCACCTTTTTTTTTTGCCTACTGTCATCGGCTCACTCGTGTTAACGAAGTAAGTCTATAGTATGAAAGTTGTTCGGTTGTGTGTGTGTGTGTGTGTGTGTTGCGTCCGTGGTCTAATCTCCAAACTTTAACGTTGGCATTTTCTCAGGAAATATGAGGCATACATTGTTCAAACTTTGCACGCATATAGATGTCTATGCAAGCTTTCAAACAATAATTATTTGAATAATTAAATACTTAAAACAAGACTGTAAACAGATAACATTTTACATTAGTGGGTTAGAAAGTATTCATTCAGCAGGCAACATGAGTTAAGAAACTCATCAACACTGAAAGCCTCGATAGCTCATTGGTAGAGTGTCTGTCTGTCATGCCAATGGTTCCGGGTCCGATTCTCAGCACAGGCACTTTTTTTCTTCTTTTTTTAAAAAGTTGTATCCATTAATGATAGTTTCATTTGCACTTTAAAAATTTATTGGCAATCTTGTACTTTAGACACCCCCCTCAATCTTTGTTGTTGTCCCGCATGTGCCTGTTCGAGTGAGCCTTGAAGACTTTGCCTCTTGTTTTTCTTTGAGCTCCTCCAAAATCGGAATGTGTCAGCTGTATGCAGCGGGGAGACCAGTGAAAACCGGACACATATGTACCTTACACCATTATGGCCATATGGCCTGGTAACACAGAAGAAGAAGAATATACATGTTTCCACACTGTCTGAGGTGCCTTTCTGCGGTTCTGTCATGTTTTGCACATTTGCATTGAAGTACTGTCAACAAATTCAGTTAGGAAAATTATGTATTTTAGCTGTCTGGAGCAGACGATCGTATCCGTGCCATTACTGAAAAGTCATCGCAAGGCAGTCAGGGGAAGCTACTCAAAAGTAGGTCAAAAGTACTCTGATAGCCAGTGGGTTCTGGATAAAGCTATTGTGTCCCGTGCGAGAGGTGCAGAGTTCAAACCTCACATCGGGTCTGTTTTGTTGTTGTTGGCATTGGGTCTGTGCGTGAAGCGGATACTTAAACCGCTTGTAACATTTAATTCTTTAACTCCTGTTTCTACATGCATCTCTCCCACCAACTATTGAGCTTATTATCTAAAATAAACACACACACACACACACACACACACGGAACAATCAATTACCAAACATGTAGCAACTACCCCACTGAAATAAATCATTGGTTTGTTGCAGGAATGGTGTATTGGGAGGGAAACCCTGAAGGTCAAGCCTCTTGTGTGGACCAAAGAGACTCCACCCCCTTCACCCCCACCCAGATCACTCCTGGACAGCCAACCAGTTCATTGTGGGCTAGGCTACACCTACCAGATGTACCTCTCAACGAGGGTCGATCTGCAGGACCGAGCTGGGGCTGCTGTGCCCAGCAAGAAGAGGAAGAGAAAGAGGAGTAACAATGGAGGGGTCAAGTCCAGGGGCCCTCAGACCCAGGCTGGGAAACATACCAGAAAGATAAAGAACAAGCAGGCCCAGGGGAAGAAGAAGAAGAGGAGAGGTGCCTATTTGGTAAGGTTTTGACAAAATAACAAGGACAACGTTTCTTCTTCTTCAATTGCTAGGACAGTTTTCTGTCAATTATGAGCGCAGATGCGTCATGCTGCCGTAATGCGCCTAACAAAGAAATAGGCCCAGCAAGTCCGATTTCGGCTGGAGGAAATCTTTTTGAAAGTGTTTCATGAAAAAAGGCAGGAGAATGGACCAGTAAGGCAGAAAGATCATAGATGACAGTGAGTATAGGGAAAAAGGCAGAATCAAAGAGAGTGACAGATCAGAGGAAGATACAAGCACAGAACTTCCAGAAGGTGGAACTATTGATACAGAAGACCCCCCGGTATCCCCACTGGGGGGCAATGTATTATAGGATGAACAGCAATCTCCAGAGTTACTGTTCTTTGCGTTTTCCTCGAGTTTCTACAGTGTTTTTGTTCTTTGAAATTGTTTGATGTTGTTATGGAGACGCAAAAAACAACTGCAATATTAGGCCTGTGACGGCAAGTCAGATTCACTTGATTGCCTTGACTTAAGGCTGTGTCAGACCAATTGACATAGGCTAGAACACCAAGGCTACATCAAAATGTTGTGCTATGCATAGTTATGCAGGAATTGTCTTTAGCCTTGACAAGCTCCTAGCATAACATCATCAGTCTCCAAAATCCCCCAAAGTCAGAGTGTGGCTGCCTACGTGGCAGGGTAATAAAAAACGGTCACACACGTAATGTTCTGTTCTCATCCCTAGCTGATGCATTTGTACCATAGTGTTCAAGTGCTTCTGCTGTTGGGATGATCCCTGGATTTTTTTTAGTTAAGGTAAGACAACGACACTTAAAATTGATGATTGTGATACTGTATGGTAGATATAGGGCTTCCCCATCTCAATCGTGGTTTATTTATAGGAGAGAATCGTTTGAACACTGATCGCAAAGTTTTTAATTTCTGTAAACATTACATGGGAAAGATTAAAAACAAAACAAAAAACAACTGATGAATAACTTTAGTTTTAATTTTCAGAATGTTTTGCTCTTGTCTGTGACTAGCATCTGGGTGAAAAGAATCCTAGTAAATCACATGGATTGTTCTTATGCTGGAAATCTCTGCATACAATGTTTTGATTTGTGTAATTATTTATAGCTACTTCTGGTTTTGAGTCCTTAATTAATAATAATAATTTAATTCATTTTAAAAAGTGACGCCTGTCCCTCGCGAGGCTCCAGGCGCCATTACAAAGATAAAAACCAACAGGTTTAAGAAAGAAGAGAAAGGAGACATACAAGATTAAAACATAAAAAATAACTTTGACATCGTAAGAACAAGATATCATTAGAAAACATTAAAATTAATACATGCAGGGAACATATACCCCCAGCCCCTCCACTCTCTCTCCACCCCCTTCCCCTCCCCCTCCCCTCACCCCGCGCTGTCTCCCCCCCTAAAAAACCACACAACAAAACACACCCTCCATGATCCACTCTCTCGCGCGCCTTCTCACTCACACACACACGCACGCACGCACTCACCTACACACACGCAATCACACACACACCGTTTGGGATAAGACATAGCAGGTTGACGGTTGATGCACGTCAGATTAATCATGGTTAAAATAGGTATGGAATAAGAAGGTCTTCATGCCTGATTTGAAAGCGTTAAACGTTTGTGCATTACGAAGGGCTAAAGGTAACGAATTAAAAACAGTAGGGCCAGCAAAGGAAAAAGAACGCTTGCCATATGTCTCCAGGCGAACTCGCGGGATGGCCAAATGACCAGCGTCTGAGGAACGGAGAGATCTTGATGGTGTGTATGGCACAACTAAGTCTGAAAGATAGGAGGGAGCAAGATCGTGGAGGCATCGAAAACAGAGGGTGGCAATTTTGTATTCGATACGGGCTCGAACGGGAAGCAAGTGCAGCTCCCTCAAGAGAGGCTTTGCATGGTCGAATTTGCGTTTTCTGAGGACTATGCGTGCAGCATGATTCTGAGCTCTGCAGTTTGTCGAGAAGCATGTTTGGGAGACCAAAAAACAATTGCAATAGTCCAGTCTGGACAAAACAAATGCTGACATGAGCTTTTTGGCCGCATCAATGGTAAGAAAAGGACGGATATGACCGATTCTGCGGAGCTCAAGATAGATGGTCCTGCACAGTAGCTTTATATGGTTCTCCATTGAGAGTACACGATCCAAATGTACCCAAAGATTCCTAACGGACTCGGCAAAACATGAATGGTAATCCAGTAAGAAAAACACAAATATTTCTCCAAGTCCTTGGCCGATTTTCAAACAAAATACACCACTGTGCTGCCAAGAACATCACGAATCTTCTGATATTAAATTTCAATAAGCAAATATAATAATTCTATGAAAAACTGTCACAAACTGGGAGAGGTCCCATTCAAGCCTGTCAGGCGAATTCTGATCACAACTCACTCAATTGTGCAATGATGCAAATTAAACTGTATTGTAGTTATTTTTTGTTTTACATCTTGACATTAAAAATTGAAAAGCAGTTGTCTGCCGTATGTTTTGACTCTGTTGGTTTGTTTGTTTCAGGAGTCGGCCATGTCTATTCCCTTTGGTGTCGCTGCCAAGGACTCAACCACAGCGCTTCAGAACGACTGTGTTGTGAAGGTGCTGGGGGAAAAGGGTTAGTGCTTTCTGTGCTGAGGGAGTGGGGGGAAGGGGATAGGAGGAGGTGGGGTGAGGGAGGAGGGAGGGATTAAATTGGTGTGTGGGGGGATGGGGTCATAGATTGTGGTGTGTAGAGGGGGAGGGAGAGCGCATTGTGTGTGTGTGTGTGGTGTTCTGTTTTGTGTGGTCAGTTCAGTAGTTAGATTTTACATCTTTTCACCAGTGGTAATAGAGGAATTTTGTTTTTGTAATTGTTCTGTGTCATGTATGGATCTGTGTGCTTCTGCAAGCGTGGGTGTGTAAGTGTGAGTGTGTGCGTGAGTGTGTGTGTGTGTCAGGTATGGTAGACCTCCGCAAATCGCGGAAAATCCGCGAAACAGTTTGAAACAAAATTTATTAAAAAATGCATTGAAATGGCATTTCAAAAAGTGAAAATTTCACTCATTTATTGAATTTTCTTTGGACCCCCGGCCATTTTCCTTGAAAACCGCTTTGCCCCCACTACCATGCCTGGTGTGAGTGTGTGTGTGTGTGTGTGATAATGAAATATGCAGCTGCTTTTTGTCACAAAGTTTTTGTTTAATTTTGGTAGTTAAAAAAGTGTGTGTGTGTTTTCTGCTCAGATGGGACAAAAAAAGAAGAAAAGAGGGAGAAGAAAGCTGAGGAACTGAAGGCAGGTCACGGCAACCAGGTAGGATGGATTGGTTGTTTGAATAAGTGTTTAGTGTTTTATGTATTGCTTCTTTCTGCTATGTTTTCCTTCTGCCTCTTTCTGGAGTGGAGAGGAATTATCTGAACTGCTAACCATTCCCCTTGTTTCACACACACACACACACACACACACACACACACACTTTCTCATTCCTCAAACAGAAACATCGTCCACTGTGAGGTAGGCCAACTAATTTATACTCTGTAAAGTAACTCTCTCTCTCTCTCTCTCTCTCTCTCTCTCTCTCTCTCTCTCTCTCTCTCCTCTCTCTCTCTCCCTCTCTCTCTCTCTCCTCTCTCTCTCTCCCTCTCTCTCTCTCTCTCTCTCTCTCTCTCTCTCTCTCTCTCTGTCGCACACTCACACACACAGCACAGCACACACACTCACACACATAGTCGAAAGTATGGATTTTTTTCACCAGTTCTGTAATGATGGTTTACAAAATCAATGCTCACATGTGTATGTATGCTTCAAATAATGTTTTATGTGTAAACTGTATGTTGCTCGTGCTTGTATGTGGTCCTGGAAAAATGCTTTTGGGGACATGGAAAAGGTATGGAATTTTGTTTGGTCAAATTGGTGGGAACCCTGTATTTGTATGTCTTGGTCAGACGCAATTTTCTGGCGCTCGGTCACATACATGAAAAGTTTTTCAAACTAATATGTATGTTGTATTGTGTTTAGTTTTAACAGGGGTGATTCAGATTGAACATCAAGATAGTATTGTTGCTTGACTTATTGTGAGGAGTATGCAATGCATACCTGCCAACCCTCCCGGTCTTCCCGGAATTCACGTGAAACTCCCGGATTTCGAAATTTCCAGCTTAGATGACCTTAGAAACGAGTGTTATGATTATGAAACCCGAAAACCGAAACTGGGTTTCAGGAAGCTTCGCGGAGCAGAGTTCGTACTGCGCATGTCGGAAGCGGGGGCTACTTCCTCCTGCAATCCTTTGTTTGGCGGTCTTTAGGCCTGTCTCACGCCGCCATTGAAGTAACCTCACCACGATGCCGAAGGCAAAGGAGAAGACGAAGAAATGGAATACTGTCTTTTCAGACGAATACAAAAAATTTGATAAGCTGGTAAACTTTAACTTAGAATGACTTCAGTGAGCCTCCTGAGGGCTAGTTTTCACATTTAAAAGAAAAAAGCTGACCCCCTCTCTGGGTGGGGGATACTCCACCCTCCCAAACCCATCCCCTCCAGGATTTTGTTCAGGAAAAGTTGGCAGCTATGTTACAGTAATGCCGCAATGACAATGGGCCTATGTCAAGGCTGAGTACATGCACACTGTTTGCAGGTGGTGAGGCAGGTGTACCTTAAGGGTGACACCACTGTGCCGTTACTGGTTCCAATGACAATGGGCCTATGTCAAGGCTGAGTACATGCACACTGTTTGCAGGTGGTGAGGCAGGTGTACCTTAAGGGTGACACCACTGTGCCGTTACTGGTTCCAATGACAATGGGCCTATGTCAAGGCTGAGTACATGCACACTGTTTGCAGGTGGTGAGGCAGGTGTACCTTAAGGGTGACACCACTGTGCCGTTACTGGTTCCAATGACAATGGGCCTATGTCAAGGCTGAGTACATGCACACTGTTTGCAGGTGGTGAGGCAGGTGTACCTTAAGGGTGACACCACTGTGCCGTTACTGGTTCCAGTGACAATGGGCCTATGTCAAGGCTGAGTACATGCACACTGTTTGCAGGTGGTGAGGCAGGTGTACCTTAAGGGTGACACCACTGTGCCGTTACTGGTTCCAGTGACAATGGGCCTATGTCAATGCTGAGTACATGCACACTGTTTGCAGGTGGTGAGGCAGGTGTACCTTAAGGGTGACACCACTGTGCCGTTACTGGTTCCAGTGACAATGGGCCTATGTCAAGGCTGATTGCATGCACACTGTTTGTAGGTGGTGAGGCAGGTGTACCTTAAGGATGACACCACTGTGCCGTTACTGGTTCCAATGACAATGGGCCTATGTCAAGGCTGATTGCATGCACACTGTTTGTAGGTGGTGAGGCAGGTGTACCTTAAGGATGACACCACTGTGCCGTTACTGGTTCCAGTGACAATGGGCCTATGTCAAGGCTGATTGCATGCACACTGTTTGTAGGTGGTGAGGCAGGTGTACCTTAAGGATGACACCACTGTGCCGTTACTGGTTCCAATGACAGCCACTGCCACGGAGGTGCTGGCGCTGGTGTCAACGACGACAGGCGTGCCGTCACGACATCTGTACGTCACCATTGAGGGGCGCGGGCTGACCGAGAAAACAATGACAGCGCTTCAGGACGACTCCACTTTGCACTATGTTGTGAAGGGGCTGGGGGGAGCAGATCGGGGTTAGTGCTTTCTGTGCTGAGGGAGTGAGGGGAAGGGGATAGGAGGAGGTGGGGTGAGGGAGGAGGGGGTGTCGGAGGGAGTGAGTAAATTGGTGTGTGTGGGTGGGGTGGGGTCATAGATGTGTGTGTAGGGGGGGGGGGGGAGGGAGAGCGGTGTGTGTGTGTGTGGTGTTCTGTTTTGTGTGGTCAGTTCAGTAGTTAGATTTTACATCTTTTCACCAGTGATATTAGAGGAATTTTGTTTTTGTAATTGTTTTGTGTTATGTATGGATCTGTGTGCTTCTGCAAGCGTGGGTGTTTGTGTGTGTGTGTGTGTGTGTGTGATAATAAAATATGCAGCTACTTTTTCTAACAAAGTTTTTGTTTAATTTTGGTAGTTAAAAAAGTGTGTGTGTGTTTTCTGCTCAGATGGGACAGAAAAAGAAGAAAAGAGGGAGAAGAAAGCTGAGGAACTGAAGGCAGACGGCAACCAGGTATGATGGATTGGTTGTTTGAATAAGTGTTTAGTGTTTTATGTATTGCTTCTTTCTGCTATGTTTTCCTTCTGCCTCTTTCTGGAGTGGAGAGGAATTATCTGAACTGCTAACTATTCCCCTTGTTTCATTTTGTTTTGGTGCACTTCAACTTCATTAAAAAAGGAAGGTGGCAGGATCGTTAAGGCGATCGCCCGCCAGTTCTTTTCAAGAATGACCCGGGTTCTTTTTCTTCTGCGTTCCCATGCCATATGGCCATAATGGGTAAGGTACGTATGTGTCCAGTTTTCAGTTTTCACTGGTCACCCCGCTTAGTACAGCCAACACATTCCGATTTCGGAGGAGCTCAAAGGAGAAAAAAATATTTGGAAGATTTTTTTAATTAAAAAAAAAGGCAGGAGAATGGGCCAATAAGTCAGAAAGATAGTAAAACTTCCAAAAGGTGAGGAATCTATTGTCACGAAAGACCCCCCCCCCCCCCCCCCCCCCCCCCCCGTTTTCCCCATGGGGAGAGACTCGTGGGGGAGTGGGCGGAAGGGAGGGGGCACCGTATGGAGGCACGAGGCATCCACCCACTGCCCCAGACCCGGGTTTGAATCTGGATCCGGGACTCATTCTTTCATTCTGGTTCGATGGGAACTTAAAGCAAGTCTGACCTGTGCACTTAATGTGCATAAAGCTCCCATGGCAGTTAAGTCATTGAATTGATAGGTTTAATGCATCCACCACCACCCACCCCAACTCCCCTCAATAAAAAAAAGAGAGGGGATAGCACTGAACTGCACAGAATAAAAAACCAAATAGACATGAATGAAAACTTATAATATTCTTATTGTATGGGTAGACGGAAAACAAAAGGGCCTCAGCAAAATTCTTGCTCTTTTCCTGACGTTTTTTGTGTGTTTTGAAAAAAAGAAAGAAAAAGAAAATGACTGACATGATTATGAATAAACAAGGAGGTAAAAATATGGGGGACATTTTCTTACGCATATTTGTTTGCGATGGAAGTTCAGTAGTTTGATTTAATGTCTTTTCACCAATGGTGATATTAGACAAAAGAAAAAAAAATCTAAAACATGTTGATAATTAACCCTAGTAGCGCTGAATAAGCGGCAGCTCTTTCAGCGACATCAGCTGAATTGACTTTGGGAATTGCATTTTGGAAGTAGAAATGTGTCAAGGAACCCTTCTTTTTTCAATATTATGCAGAGTTAAATATGTAAAGTTATATATGTCATTGGAAAGCTTAGAGGTTAGACTTTGGCATGAATATCATTGTAAGACTATGTGATTTCATTAATCTTCTTCTTGACTGTACGTGGCCACAATCAACACTTTGATTATTATGCCACGGAACCGGGGAGGTTCGAGATCACTTTTGCCGGAAGATAGGCTCAAGGCCTGAGAAGAAACAAAACAACAGAGAGAGCACAGATCATACGAAAACTAGGAAACTGTTCATCCGTTGGGTTGTTGGAAGAGGGAAGGAGGGGGTGGGGGAAGATGGGGGACCAAAGGGGGGGATGGGAGAGGGGGGAGTGCAGAGGGGGGGGGGGGCTGTTGGTGCTTGTTAGTCTGACGTCCCCAGAGTGGGGCCATCAGACGTGGCAGTTGCAGCAGGAGGTTTTCCAGTCAGGTGCTCCCAGACTCTAGTCGCGAAGCTCTCTGGAGTTCTGGCCTCAACTGCTGCTGAAGGTAGGATGTTCCACTCCCTGATGGTACGTGGGAAAAAGGAACTCTGTCTGTATTGTGTTCGACACTCAGGGACAAGGAATTGCAGTGTGTGTCCTCTGCGCTGCTGCTCTGGTTGGGGGACAAGTCTGTTCTTATTGAGGCTCAACATGTCATTTTGTATTTTATGCAGCATGGTGAGTCTTGTCACCTGGCGGCGTTGCTGCAGGGAGCTCCAGTCAAGCCTCTGGAGCATTGCTGTGACGCTGGCTGTCCTACGGTATTGATTAAGGACGAATCTTGCTGCTCTCCGTTGGATCAGCTCCACTCTGTCGATGTTCTTCTGAGTGGAGGGGTCCCACACTGAGCAGGCATATTCAAGAAGCGGCCTTACAAAGGCTATATAGGCTTTTGCTCTCAGCTCAGTGGAGGCGATCTTGAGGTTGCGACGGAGAAAGCCGAGCGTCTGACTGGCTTTAGCTGTGACGGCACTCAGATGGATGTCCCAGCTGCCGTTTGCCTGGAGGGAAATTAATTAATTAATATAAACAAAAATGAACGGACAGGTGCGTTGAAATTTTAAGAATGCAACCACTCCTCGGGCTATTTTTGTGCCTTTAACTTGGATCGATGGATGAACGGTGTGCAAATAATAAAAGAACAATCGTCCAAAAACATTTAGACACTGGCATCTTTGGAATTATCGGGTAATTTGTTTAAAATAAAGATAGGTCTATTCGAAGTCAAGTCTTTGATCGGTAGCCGTAACCGTAGCAAGATCGGTTTCCGCGAACATCGGCATCGATTTTTGATATTGTGATGATTTTTTGGTCAATTTCGTTAGAAAAGCTTTATTAGTACCTTCAGTCATTAATTCTTAGTTGAATTTAGTATAAAACAAGCTGAAAAAAACAAAATACCTGGAAATGTTCGCGATCGCACCTGTAGAGAAATTCACTCGGCCGGCCGCCAAGTTGCAACTCGACACCAATCGCGATCAATTTTCACTTCATTTTCCGTTGAAAAGTTCAAAATTCTCACATTATCGTACTTTCCAGTGATAATATAATCTAAATTGACTCATTTCAAGCCCTAATTACAATCTCTACCATGCCATGCCGCCATTTGTATTCAGCTCAGTCTGACCCCGAAATAGATTGACCAAAATAAAATTATTTCACCCCTTTAACCAATGAAAATGCAGCATTTAATGCATGTGATGTCAAGCGCAACCCCTTTTTTGATGACGTAGTGTGTTAGGTACACAAGTATTCAACGATTGGCCGCTATATTAAGAGCTTTGGGATGTCATGTGGGCTTCCCGGAATATTCCGGGAACCGCTATTGGCTCTAGGGGGGGGGGCTATCCTGGATCAATCCGGGAACAGCGCTACTAGGGTTAACAAAGCTAATGCATAAAATACAACAAATTTCTATGCAATGGAAGTAATTATGTACCTATGTATATGTGAGTGTGTGTGTGCTCTTTATCTTCTAATGTATAATACGAGTGCTTTGATTTGTCTTAACTCATTCAACACTGGCCAATTGCTTCCCTTCACAACCGTTAAACGCGAATGTACGCTATAGCGTACATAGTGTTTAAACATTCACACTTCACAACTCAGCGAAGCCATGCAACCCAAACTGGTATAAAAGTGTTCCTCTACGGTCCCTTAATAGTTTTCAACCAATGAAATGACTTCTAGTCTATTTTTAGGACGGTAATGAATGAAAACGAGTCACTACCCCTCTCTTCGTCTTCTATGTCATGCTTTTTTTTTAAAAATCTGCTAATAATAAAAAATTTACTTTGGAATTATAACATACGCTAGCTTTTATTATTATAAACAATACCGCAAATTGTCAAAACTGTGTGGTTAAGCATTATTTTTAAAATAATTTTTATGTAATGATGCGAACCTGCCTAGTATAGTGTTGAACGTTTGCGCGAAACATGTACGCTATAGCGTACATTAGTGTTGAGAGAGTTAAATTTGTATCTCTGTTTAACTTTGTGTGTTTTTATTGCCCTCTAAACTAAATGGTGGTCAATACTTTTCTTAAATATATTTGTTTTTCTGTTTAATGATAGGATTTTCTTATTATGTGAATATCTAACTTTCTGTGTTGTTTTGTATTTAACATGGTTTGAACTGTCATTTGTGACCCAGAGCCATGAAAGGGACATTAAGTCGCTAGGCTAGTTTCTAGATGTGACGAGGGAATGAGCTAAAGGCGAAGTCTCTAGTGAAAGACTTAGTGTGATAAATTTTCAATTACAACATTTTCCTTTAGCCCACTTCTCTAGGGTGTGGGAGGTGAGCAACTTTCCCGGCCCCTTTTCATCTAATAAATTTATATTTTTGCCCGGGTTCTGGCTCGTATGATTGAATGAAATACAAGTGGTAGATTTGCTCTAAATGACAGACAGAGAGAAGTAGGTTTTTACATGAACGTTAAAAAACTTCCACTCTCATCAGTCTGACCAAAGGGTTCAGAATTATTTGTACACTTGTATTTTATTTACTCACAAATCTGCATAACAGCTTATGCAGCAATAAGAAAAAGCAGCTCAATAGCGCCAAAACAAAATATGTATGAAAACAATGATGAAATCCGAAAGGATTATACAAGACTTTTGCCTGTCCGAAAAGTTTAGCCCCAAGCCGGAAGGGTCACTAATATTATCAAGTGTCCTGGGGAGTTCGAATGATTTGAACTGTCCTGTGGACTTATCTGGTGTTGGTTTCCTCTGTCGGGATCGGCGAGTGCTGGGGTGACTTGGCTTGCTCTGATGATAGTTCCTAGTAGTCCTGGATAATAATAATAATAATGAGGAAAATTTATATAGCGCCCATCCTACTATGTAGGCTACAGGGCGCTTTACACAAAATTGAAATGGAATAAAAACATGAAACAAAAATCCAATAACATCAGCAGACAAAAACAATACACATATCAATCAGCAACAACTGCTGCTGTGACTACTACTACTACTACTACTACTACTACTACTACTACTACTACTACTAGGCCTAATGCACGTATGCATTGTCACACAATTCACAAGCATGAAATAACAGCATAATATTCACAACAACATACACACAAAAACAACACGCACACCCAGCACAAGCACACACACACACACACGCACGCACACGCATACACACACACACACACACACACGCATGCACACGCACACACACACACACACACACACACACCATGCATACATACACTCATATAGGGGCCTACATGAACGTGTGTGCATCACACGCACACACACAACACAAACATGCGCATGCACACATACACCACACACACACGTGCGCGCACGCACGCACACACACATACACACACACACGCACGCGAGCGCGCGCGCGCACACGCACACACACACACACAGAGAACACGTGATGACACACATACACATAACAAGATGGACAGATAGAGTGGCTGGCAATATTTCTAAGTTTTATGTACTCTGCAGCTGCAGTTTGAAGTAGTGTGTTTTCAGAGCAGACTTAAACGTTACAAAGCATTTGGCATGACGAAGGCTGAAAGGGAGTGAGTTCCAGAGTGTAGCAGCTGAAACGGAAAATGCTCTGGAGCCGTGTTGTTTCCGATGGTAAGAGGGAATTTGAAAAATACGGTCATCAGAGGAAGAACGAAGGCTACGGGCAGGAACGTAGATCTGGAAAAGGTTGCAAAGATAGGCTGGTGCGTCTTTTGTAACGATTTTGTAGCAGAGGCAGGCAGATTTGTATTTGATTCGGTATTCGATTTTGAGCCAGTGTAGTTTCATTAAAAGATCTGATGTATGGTGCCGTTTTGGTACTCTGAATACAAGGCGCGCAGCAGAATTTTGAACACGTTGAAGAGGTTGGAGAGAGGTTGTAGGAAGGCCTAGGAGGAGGGCATTGCAATAATCTAATCTAGACAGAATACAGGAAGTGACAAGTGTCTTTGTGGCATCTTCAGTCAGGAAGGGTCTAATTGAACTAATGTGACGGATTTCAAGAAAGCAGGCTTGACAGATTTTGGTAATGTGTTGTTTCAAAGATAGCTCAGAGTCAATATGAAGGCCGAGATCACGCACGCACAACATAAACGTAATTTTGGTGGAACAAAGCTCTATAGAGGGTGGGAGATTTTGAGCATGATTTTGTCGAGCAAACTGGATAGCCTCTGTTTTATCATCATTTAACTTAAGTTTGTTGGTTGACATCCAATGTTTGATGTCAGAAACACAGTCTTCAAGTGTTTGGACAAGTTGGTGGTAGTTTCCATGTATGTCAGAATGTTCGAGCTGGGTGTCGTCGGCGAAAATTTCGTGCTGAACAGAATGTCAATTAATTATCTTGGACAATGGTGTTGTGTACATGATAAAAAGTACAGGCCCAAGTACTGATCCCTGAGGAACGCCAAAATCAAGAGACATTTTAGATGACTGCACATTTTCAATGAGAACAAATTGCTTTCTATTGGAGAGATATGATTTAAACCAATTTAGTACGGTGCCGCAAATGCCAAAGTCAGTTGTCAAGCGTGTCAGTAGAATGTCATGGTCTATCGTGTCAAATGCTGCTGATAAATCAAGAAGAAGGAGAACAGATATTTTGTCGTTGTCAAGGGAAGTCAAAATGTTATTTAAGATACTAATAAGAGCTGTTTCAGTACTGTGTCCAGCACGGTAAGCAGATTGATGGGGACTGGGAAGATTGTTCGTAACAAGGTGCTGAGACAGCTGATGAAGAACTACTTTCTCTAAGATTTTTGACAGGAAGGGAAGGTTAGAGATTGGCCGATAGTTTTTTTAATTCATCTGGATTCAGAGTAGATTTTTTCAAGAGGGGTTTCACAATTGCGTCTTTAAAATCATCAGGGACTGTACCGCTTGACAAACAACGGTTGAAAATATTTGTTACGACTGGTAACAAGGTATCAATGTTTTCATAGAGGAGGGATGTAGGGAAAGGGTCAAGTTCACAAGATTTGTTGGCCGTTTTTTGGAGAATCTCTTTCACGAACTGTGTTGTGACTGGTTTAAAGGCGGACAAAATTGGACCAGAGTAGGCTGGGGACACGTCTAGAGGCTGAGAAGAAGAAAAAGCATTTCGAATGGCTACTATTTTGTCTCGGAAAAAGTTAAGAAAGGCGTCAGGGAGTTTTTTTAGGTGCTATATTTGAAGGGAATACAGCTGCTTGTGTTTTGCCTAGGATTTGATTCATGTTTCGGTAGAGTTCTTTGCAAGTCTTGCTAGCGGAAATTTTAGAGGAGAAAAACTGAGTCTTAGCCCTTTGTACTAAGTCGGTAACTGTCCGTTTGATTGAGTTGTAGATCTGTTTGTGAACAGTCAGACCAGAGGAGAGCCAGCACCTTTCTGCTCTGCGGCGCTCGCGTTTGAACTCTGTGAGTTGGGGAGCGACTGAATTGTACCAAGGTGTGGCTCTCTCCGTCCTGACAGACACCTGATGGAGAGGGGCGTGCTTATCGAGCAGATTTTGCAAAGAAAAGTTTAAATCGGGAAGAGACATGTCAGGTGTTATGGCAGTTTCTAAATCATCTTTCAAATTAGTCTTGTCAATCTTATGAAAAGAGCGGATGCATTTTGTTGTGCGGCGACAGACAGGTTTGGGGAGATTTACTTTGCACAACACAGACACATGATCGGACGTAAGATCGTGACACACATTTGTAGACAAGACGAAATTTTCACAGCATGGGTACAAGACAAGATCGAGAATGTGACCATGAACATGAGTAGGTTCGATGACAGATTGAACAAAATTATACATGCTTACAATATCTCTAAATTTCATGGTGTTATTGTCCGTGACATTTTCATAGTGGATATTAAAGTCACCAGCAATGATCACTTTACCAAACAGGAAAGAACAATACTCTAAGAAAGAAGGCAGTTCATCGAGGAATGTACTGTCTTTCAACATGTTTCTTTTACTGGGAGGTGGACGATAGACACAGACGAAGTTGACAAAGGCTGAGGGAGAGTTGAGCAAGTTCAAATGAAGAATGAGTGAAGGGAAACACAGTCTTAACCGTTGAGAAAGAGGAGAAAGAGTCCTTGTGTAGAAATGCGATGCCACCACCACGAGCGAACTTTCCGGAGGGGTGGGGAGGGCGGGGGATGGAGCGTAGAGCGTATCCGATTGGAGTTAGGTCACTACACTTGGCTTCATCTCCAGACGAACGAAGCCAAGTTTCAGTTAATAGCATTACGTCAATGTCATTGTCAGTGATGAAGTCAGTAATTTGCGTTCTAGTAGTTGCAGGGCCCACAGATCGTGCATTGAAAAGCGACACACACAGCTGGTCTGATGGTGGGGGGCTAACTGTTACGAGGGGCACATAGATCAAGTTTTCAGGGTTAGGCCTAGGTCCGTGAGGGTCGTAAACGCAGGGTCGAAGTTCACTGCTTAGCACAAGGATATGTTTACGCTTTCGTGCACCGCCACGATTAGAGCGCTTTCCGCGTGGCAGTTTGTAGCCGATGCCCAGGTCTTTCAAAGTGGCGATCATGTCAGGCTTAAGATACGACTGTGTAGCTGTGTTGATGGTCAACAGCTGGTCCCTTGTATATGTTGTACGCCGCGTCTTGGTAGTAGGAGCAGGAACAGTGGTGAAAGAAAGGGAGGTTTGGAGAGGTGGGGAGTGTAGAGGTGGGAGTACACTCACGCCTGCCAGCGAACTGATGCTACTTAGAGCTGATGCGCGCACGCGCGCTGGTAGGCACGGCTTGGGGCGTCGCCATCGTGAATAGAGTATTCGCGATTAGCGACGCTTGGGGTGGGTAAAAGCTGGTGCCATGGCCGGTTTTGGAAATTTGAATTTCAGCTGGCATGCCGAAAATAAAAACACTCTCACAGCCGGTGGGGCGGCATAAAGCCGCCAAAGAGGAAAAGAGTCCATCACAAACACACTTGCACAACTTGAAGCAGAAAATCAACATATATCAAACATAGATCGAGATTAAAGTCGGAGATAAGGTGAGTCTGCGTGTGAAGCGACTGCACCTTCCCAATCTCTCCTGATGAGGCGTTGCGGGATGGCACGGCTCAGGCGTGGTCTCTTCGCGGATTCTGGGTGCGGTGGCGTCTTGGCGGCGGCCCCGTCTTCTTGCTTGTGAGTCAGGGATTGACCTTCCTGACCACGATGCCCTGTTGTAAATCACAGGAGAATATGGGTGTAGATCTCTATGGATTAGAGATAATGGGCTTCAGCCGGCAGGGATTAGTGGATCCCAACCGGCTAGGAGGCCGCCTTTGTACAATAGCACTAATAACAAGAGTTTCAGTTGTCAAACTGAAATCAGTAAAACATACAAGGTGTACTGGAATCAACTGTTATGATTCAGTAACCGGCTAGATCAAAATCTATGATCAAGCCAACATCACTCTCAATCCAACACTTGGAAAGGAATGTACAATGAACAAACTTAGATGCAGCAAAAATATAGTTAAAACTGCAAGTTTGACACACACACATGAATGTATATACCCAGGAAAACAGTAGGCATAAAACTAGGCATAGAATCTGGTTCTGGTACCAAAATAGTTAAAGTCAAAATTAAACTCAAGAATTAATATGTGCACATAATTAGAACAGCATATTTACCAAATTCTTTTCACTGACACCTCTACTATTTACGCAACATGGAACATAGGATCTAGATCAAAAATAGAATCAAACAAAAGTAAATCTCCATCAAGTATTTTACAGCCCAGCCACATTCAATAGTACTCACGAGTTGGGCTAATAATACTAGTAATAGTATGACTGGCAGGTAACAGCAGAGGGTTTGTTCCTACAGTGTTGACTCAGCCACATTCAATAGTACTCACGAGTTGGGCTAATACTACTAGTAATAGTATGACTGGCAGGTAACAGCAGGGGGTTTGTTCCTACATCTGACTCAGGCAGGTTTAGTTTGCTTGTGAGTAAGAGAATGTTATGCGGTTTGCCTCCCACTATTCATCTCCCCATTTGATTTTAAATCTATATGGGCCTATGATTGGTTAGTAGTAGTCGACGACAAGAGAGGACGCTACAATCACATGCCTATTACGTCAGCGTTGCATGCCGAACATTCCTACAGCTGTGACTGACGCGTGTCGAAACCGCGTGATCGGGAGGGAAACCGGAGAAGAAAGAGATGCCGCCTGGAATCAGTGATTCTGTGATGTCACACGATTGCAATGAAAGTGGCGGGGTGGAATAGTAAAAGGGGAGGGGGGTGTAGAGGAGAAAGTGGGATGCGCGTGTCACATTCCGTCACACTCACAACAGGCTTGTGAAGTAAATCTAATTTTTGGGGTCAATTTTGTGTTATGGGTATTTTTGTGTTCTCTAGCATCTTATCTTTCATATTTATAAAATACAATCTTTAATATGGTCTCTAAATGGTCTTCACGGCACACGAAGTCCCCCCATTCCGACCTTCTTTAGTTTCCTTGAGACTTAGTCTCAGAGAGGCTGTAAAACTAATTAAAGCAACCCAGCATCACTGGGTCACTGGCCCACTTACAGCCTTCCTTGCTGCGATGCTGCAAAGCAAAGCACTGTTGCGGTGTACTGGTAGTGGAAAAGACGCTTTCAGTTTTGTGCTGGTGTGTGTCTCATTTCTACATGGTGTTGTTGTTGTGCCGATTGTGCAGTGTTTTGAATACTACTGTGATCATTGATTGAGTGCCATTGTTTATAAGGGCCGTAGCTTTCAGCAGATACAAGTATTAACTTTCATTTCGATTAATTGACTAGGCCCCAACTCTACTTTTGTAGTTTCACACGATAGAATTCGTGAATTCTCGTTCAGTTTCCCTTCTTTAACCCTCTTGTGCCTGACGCTCTGTGCTCTCAATCACCTCTGAAATCCTAACCCAAGGGACGTCACTCCGTACAAAAGGCGGGGTAGCGTCATAAAAATAATAAAATAAAATATACCCTACCAGATTTTGTGTTTTTTTTTGTTTTGAATGCGTTGCCGAGATGTCTGTCTGAGTTGCAAAAGGAATTTCAAGATGTTATGGGGATGCATGGCTCCACAAAAAAAATCTAAATGCCAAAGTGTATTAGCAAACTGCATTCACTAGTCATTCACTGCCTACTTTTGCAGACTGTTGAAGCCTAAGACGACTGAAATGGAAACGTAGATCAAAACCATTCATTTACCCTTTCACTTCACGATCTTATAATTCCTATCTTTCACAAAAAAGGGAATTTTCATCGCTGTCATCACTCAGTGGATGCAATAGCGACTCATCATCCATGATCATGATGATGTAAAAGTCGGGAAAATGCCGATGTCAGTAACACGACTTCAAAAATTCGCATCGATCAAACAAACACAAGCTCGCTGCCGAAATAGGTCAGAATACACTCCTTACTCATCACTTCGCGATCTCATAAGTCCCATCTTTCACAAAAATAGGACTATTCATCGCTTTCCTCAGTCAATGGACGCCATAACTGTTCGTCATCCATATTGGAAAAATCGCGAAAATGCCGAAGTCGGTCACTAATTTTCAAAAATTCATATCTTTCAAACCAATCGGCCTAGAAGCCATTGCAAGCAACAGGACGGAAGTGTAATCTGTAGCGAAAGCGAGGCTGAAGCGCTCACGTGACTGCCATGTGATAGAAACAAAATGGAAGCGCCCAAACCGGCCACGTGGAATCCGTACGTTCCCGAACGTTCTAGACGTTTCCGATCCGATTTTTTTTTGAACGTTCACGACCGTTCACCGCACAAGAGAGTTAAGACTACTATTTTTTAAAGGCAATCTTGTGCTTTAGGTTACGTTTTTTATTTCCTTAACTCTTTCAATCCTGCAGACCGGTTTTCCGGTTTCAAGGCTTAATACCTTTCAATCCTGGAGAACGGAAAACCGTTCTGGAAGAAATAACTCCTTTCAATCCGAGAGACCGGTATTCCGGGATCGTACTTTGGACTTACCGCAATTCGCGCCATCAAAGTACGTCATTTACCCTTGACCCAGCCCTAACGGGACTGTTTATGAATGGAATGTGATGCCAGACCCCCCGGCCGTTTACCCTTCCCTTTCCCCCACCCCCTCCTCCTTCCAGCTCTGTGGGAAAGGGGTCGTTTTGAGTGAATGCGTGTAGTAGGTGTGTACTGTGCACATGGCAGTTTTTGTTGGTAGTGAAAATAGAAGGTGGAGAAAATTCTGATTCTGACCAATTTGACAGAAGAAGAGTGAGTTTAGTTCGTGGCAGCTATTGAAGCGCACATAGGTGGTGATGATGCTTGTGGTGAGGAGTTAGATTATCAGAACATACCTTTGTTCTACACTCGACCGAGTTTTGAGTGGATTAGGGGGAATTATGTCACACCAAAACCGAAACTAGGACGGAATTCAAACATCGATCAGGGCCTGTGTGTGTGTTAGACACATCAATGAAAGCGCAAGATTATTTTCAGTTATATTACTCTGATGAAATGCTCAGTTCTCTGCTAGAATATACCAACAATAACACCTAAAAAAACGCACCGAGGAGCCAGAGAAAAAAAAGGTGTAGGTGACAAGCACACCTGTGTGTTGTGCACGGCACGACACCCCAAGTACAAGCATGCACACACTGGTGTCAGCTATACTGACACCCCTTCAAAACGTGTCAAACTACAATGATGTGTATAAAGTGTGGTATCTGTGCTCCAAACAGCATCACAGTGACTGCTTCAAGGTGTGTCACACACGTGTCACCTATGTGTGACATGTGATGTGATGACTGTGACAGGGGTACATACATGCGTAGATAGGGAACGTGAAAATATTATCTGTGTAAAAAAAAGTGTGCAAAATAGTGTGGTGCTTGTCTATATATTTGTGTTGTATCCATACATAATCGTCAAAACAGACAATAAACTGTTGATGTGTTGGGGACAATTATGGTGACAATGGTGACACTTATCTGTGGAGTAATGACAAGCACAATGCATGGGGATGTACAGGAGGCATCGCTTGGTGAGTACGTGCATGAAATATACAATTTGCTTTAAAAACACACCTGCATGTATGGCATGATGGTATGTTTTATGTTAAATTGTAAACTTACCTGTTTTACACCTGTGTGTCATCTGTCATGTCACCATAATGTGTCAACATGGTCACAACAGCTTCTCACATCAAATCCCTACACAACGGTATATGACATTCTTAGGTTCGTGTAATGTGGGTTACTGCCGTAAGTCTCTAAAATAAGTACCCCATTATCACATTTTTAACCCTCTATAAATCCAGGAATGAAGGGAATAGATAGATAATAGAAACATAGGAATAAGGGGAAGTAACAGTTAGTGTAAAACCAGGAATGAAAGAGTTAAAAGTTGCCAGACAGAATCGTATACTAAAAACGAGTCCATCTTACAAGTTTTGTTCCATAGCTATTACGCTTTCAGGCATGAGGCGAGTTTGAAAATCATTGAATAATTATGTCAATGTCAGCGCCTCTCTCTCTCGCTCTCTCTCTCTGTGGGCGTGTGTGGCTAATTGGTTACATACTGTAAGCTGCACTTACTCTCTCTAGATCTATCACCAGCACCATCACTTAATATTTTTTTGTAATAAAGTGCTGCATTCTTGATTTTATAGACAAGCAAACTTCTAGATTTATTTGCTAAATTAATATTTTACCGACAAATTAGTATTAATTTAGATCTATATTTTGTACTTTAATTTATGCTGAAACACTTAATGTAGATGGGCTTTATCTCAGCTGACCCTTAACTGTCACGCTCTCTCTAGTCTTTTCACAAATTGGTATCAGGTTCCATGTCTGCCTTATTGGCTTTATTTTATGTTATTTCATTGTTTAACAAAGCTAACAAACCCTTGTCTTATTGTACTTGCAATCTCTAGATCTAGATCTGTCTTGCTTGGTAAGGTCCCCCAAATCATTTATTATAGCCAAATCCTCCCACTGATTCATTTAAGCATAATCTAATCTTACAACCATTGCATTAAAGTTACTTTTTCAGTCAATCTTTCTATCTTATTTGGGATAGTTCGTTTTAAAATCCTTGTTGAAATATGACTTGTTTTGATCTGGCTTAGGTTGCCATGCTCCATTGTCACCCTAATTGTTTCCCCATTTTCTCAATATCGTGCCTATACAAATACATAATATTATTCCATATTGCAGCTAAATCATTAAACTAACTTTTTCAATCAGTTTGTTTCATGGCTGTGGACCAGTTTTCACAAAAACACTGTTCTAAGTGACTTGCTATAATAATATGACTATTGGCGGTGGCCATATTGTTTGTTTACTTTACCTCTGTTTTATGTAAAATCTAGCTCACTCAGCCACTTCAGGCTTACTTAATGTAAAATCCATAACTTAGAGTTTACTTTTCATTTGATTTCATCATTATGAGTGAGACAGTTTATTTTTAAACAATTTTTGAAATGTACTTAGCTCAAGCTTTCATATTATAATTAAGTCAACCTCCCTATTCATTGTCCATTTTCTCAATATCATGCCTATACAAATACATAATATTATTCCATATTGCAGCTAAAGCATTAAACTAACTTTTTCAATCAGTTTGTTTCATGGCTGTGGACCAGTTTTCACAAAAACACTGTTCTAAGTGACTTGCTATAATAATATGACTATTGGCGGTGGCCATATTGTTTGTTTACTTTACCTCTGTTTTATGTAAAATCTAGCTCACTCAGCCACTTCAGGCTTACTTAATGTAAAATCCATAACTTAGAATTTACTTTTCATTTGATTTCATCATTATGAGTGAGACAGTTTATTTTTAAACAATTTTTGAAATGTACTTAGCTGAAGCTTCCATATTAAGTCACCTCCCTATTCATTGTCCATTTTCTCAATATCATGCCTATGCAAATACATAATATTATTCCATATTACAGCTAAAGCATTAAACTAACTTTTCCAATCAGTTTGCTTAATGGCTGTGAGCCAGTTTTCATAAAAAAACGCTGTTTCTACGTGACTTGGTATTTGTATGGCGACGGCCATATTGCTCTTGTTCCGTTTTAGCCTATGTGTGATTGCTCAAGGCAGCCATGATTATCATGCTTTGTTTATGTTCTCCAATTGTTATTCTCATCATAATGCTCGACTGGTCTAGATGGCATATTGTTAATTGTCCCGGGAAGGTTCCAATAATGTTTGGGAACCATCTTGTGTTGATTCTTGGTCTGAGGCCCTACAACGTTTGATAGATCTAGTTTGAGAACGAAGGCCTAACCCTAGACAGTGTCACTTGTTAGGCCGCGTTTACCCGAAATTGACTGGAATGTTGTACAATTGCGAAGATGTTATGTTCACACATTATTGTCGATTTCATTGTAGTTATGGTTATCGATTCTATAAAGTGAATTTAAAGGGATTTGGAAATCGAACTTACCTTGTAAGACCAGTTGTAGCATTTTTTTCCTGACTGGAGACGTTGTTAATCCTTTGAATTTGTCTTGAATTATATTCTTTTTTCATTTGTAAACACCACACACACAAGCACAAATAATCCTTCTATTGAATCAGTTTCATCCCGAACGCTGTCACTTTCACATAATTTCGCAAAGTTGGAATTTCATTCACTATTAGACTCAACAGTAAGGCCCAGTAGCCTGGCCATGTTGGAATTCGTCTTGTTCGATTTTTATTGGTCGAGCCTACCCTACTCGCGTATTATTAGTCGATTATGATTGGTCGAGCCTACCCTGCTCTCGTATCAGTGGTTATTTACTATAAAAACTCAGCCAGATCTCCGGTTCGGGGAGCTTTTCAGAAACTAGACTAGAGGTCAGAACTAGGTCTGTGTCGCATTGAGTCAAGTAAAAGATAATCAGTAGGCCTATAAACAAATTTTATAGTTCCCTTGACTCAGTTATCACCACTGCGGCATAGTTACTTTATTAAACAACCATAATGCTTAGGATCTACTATTTTATTAACAAAGTTCTAAATAAAAATCCTCTTCAAATTTCGTACATTCCCCTGTAGACCAAACTGATCCTCCAGTTCCAAATTATTAAACTTCTATATTTTGGACTTTAATTTCTCCAAATTAAAATACATCTTCATCATTAAGCCGTTTCCATCACTCAGGTTAAAACTTGTAAATAGCATTTTTGTGGGCCCTTTTTGAGTTCAAAGTTGGTTGCTGTTATTTTCTTAAAGTTTAGTTTTTGATTATTTGTATTTCTTGAAGAAGCAGGTAGAGACAATGAGAAGTGAACGACTGATGTGTGTTTTGTGAGCTTGGGTTGTTTATATTTCTTTTACTCCAACGTAACTGATTCTTGAATGGATTATTCTGGTGTGAATTGTGTTCATTGGATTTATGTGTGGCTCGTTGGATTATAAAGGGAATAAAAGAGAAAAGAAAAGAAGAGAATGAAACGTAATAACTTGACTGGGCTCAACTAATTGTTTGGTTGATTTTAATGATCTCATTCTCCCTTACTCATCTTTGTTTAAATGTTACATGTGTGTAAAGTAAATGTCAATTGCTGTTACCGTTTGTCTGTTGCATGTTTCCGTCATTGTTTTGTTCAATTGTCTGATTGTCGTCGTAAACCTAAACACCTACATCGCACCCAAACAGATACTGATTACGCCTTGGCACACTCTCATCCTGACAAGATAAACAGCTGGACCAGATAATCAGTCACTCTGTTCTCAATTAAGATGTAGGCCTGTTTACAATACGCCGCCTGGCAGGCTAAGCCAAAAGGAAGGGGGAAAAGCTCTAGGTCAAACTGACCACCGGGACTGTCAGAACGATGGAGATGGGTGGGGGAGGGGAGATGGGCAGAAAAGGAAGGGGGAGGTTGACGGGTGGGTAAAAATAGCCTGGGCAAGCAAGAACTAAGTTATGCTAGATTTATGTGCCGTGTCTTATAAGTGTCTTAAAATGAGTACATCAATGCATTTTCTTCAGCTAGGCTAGACCTTAGACTGTTGTTTTCTGAAAATGGCCGACGCTTACCCTACCAACTTTAAATGCTCATAACTGGAACGCAAAAAGATACAAGAATGGTTCTTGTACAGTACACCCCGCTTATAGTAAAGTCCAGGGGAGCAAGGATTTTCCTTTACTATAACAGGTTTTTCTTATCAACTATGTTCGGATATGGTAAAGTTTTGATGATGAGTTGGAGTGTCGGAGGGGAGAAGGCAGAGAATTTCAAAGAGATGGTGCTTGACAAGAAAAAGAACGTTGGCCAGCAGATTTGAGACGGATGGAGGGAAGGGAAAGGAGATGAGAATCAGAAGACGAACTTAGTTGGCGAGCTGGGACATAGAGATGAAGAAGATCAGAGAGATACAGCATTGCGCAACTATAATGGGGTGATCTATTGGTTTGAGATGTTTAATGTTGCCTGAAAGCTTGTTTACATATCGACTGTCACTTGTATGTAAAGATTGATTGTTGAATGCCCTTTGGATCCCAAGAATATGCAGTGTTAAAATGCACAATGGAATCACAGACTGTCTCTTTCATACTACACACACGCATGCACATACACACACACACATGCATGCTTATGCACCCAAGGAACCAAAAGAATCATATAACACACAGTACTCCATTGAAACAAGTGAGCAAACATGTCAGTTTAATGATGTGTGTTTAATTACAAAGTTTCAAAGTTTCAAATTTATTTCCCAAAAAGCCCCATGGGGGTACATGGAAGAGAGAAAAAAACGTAAAAAACCCAACAAAAACAAAACAAAAAACGAGATGCTATTCACAAGAAAAGCGCTCGATAAACAGGCTTGACTAACACTTCCAGTCAAAGTAGACAAAGGTTACAGCATGCAATGTCACTACAGTTCACAAAATTATGAACACAATACATCACATATTCTTTAGTATCTCTGTATCATAACTAGTCGCTGCATACTACAGTATATCAATACAACATTATTGGAGAAAAAAACCCCAAAAACAAAAACCCCGTCAGTTAAAGCAATCTGTAAGTTAAAGTACATTAAATCACAGCTCGACCAATTTGTCCTATTACGTGGCAACACAAAATGTCATGCAAAAACAACAAAAAATACTTCTTTTTTTTCTTCCATTTTTTCCTTTCCTCCCTCCCTTCTCCCTTTTTTCGGTGATCGGCACTACAGTCATGATTTCCATCGCTTTAACGCATTGTAGCCACACTGCCACTGCATAGCACAAAACAAAATTATAACAATGGAACAATCACTGGTTGTGCATTATGATTTTGCTAAATTTTGTAATTTTTTCTATTCTCTGACAGACATCTGCTAGTGGAGATCACGACACGGTAGCAGCACAGAGTGGAACTACCGTCAACCGTTCTGCCTCGGATGACGCTATAGCCGTCGGCCAGGACATGGACAGCGTGGCGCCGCCTAAATATGGAAATGACCATGACCTGCCAATGGCAAGTCAGGTTAAACAAGATGTCGAACTTCATTTTAAGCCATTGAACACATCAAACTCCACAGTTCTGGTAAAATCAAAAATGATAGTAAACAATGATCCAAGGCCTTTTAAGCAGCCGTTGTGGGAATACGACCTGGCGGCCATTCTGAGAGCAGTGGAATCTGGTGGTTTCCAGTTAGAACGTGCTGTTGAATACAAGCTGCACACTAACTGCGATCCTAAAAGTGATAAGGCTTTTAGGGCCTTTTTTTACAAAGTATGTGAATTTGTCTGTGCTTGTGTAAACTCCCGCAAGAACGGAACAATCTATTTCGGCATTGACGAATTAGATTCCAAGTATGGTCGAATTGTGGGCATAGAAATGGACTTGGAACTCCGTCGTAAATACAAAGAAATGTTTATGGATATAATTTTAATGAAATGCTTTGAAGAGTGCTGTACGCGTCTCAAGTTGCTAGGACTACAGATATTTTTTATTCCAATTAAAAATACAGGTAGGTGTATTATTGAAATAGACATTGAACCAGGCTCTAAACTAACAGGAACCTGCATGTATCGGTTTTATCCACAATATATCAATGATAAATATGGCGACCCTAAAAAAAACCCCACATATCGTAGCAATAAGGAAAACTGGACTGGAGTTTTTAAAAGGGATGGGCCTAGAAATATGTATGTTAAGAGAGCTGAACTAGAGAAGTTTGAGCAATTAGAGCTTCCTCTACTTTGTGAAAAAAGGGAGCAAGATGAGTGCTATGCAAGACAACAGACACAAGCTCAAGATGCTGTACCGACACAAGCTCAAGATGCTATACAGACACAAGCTCAAGATGCTGTACCGACACAAGCTCAAGATGCTGTACCGACACAAGCTCAAGATGCTGTACAGACACAAGCTCAAGATGCTATGCCGACACAAGCTCAAGATGCTGTACCGACACAAGTTCAAGATGCTATACCGACACAAGTTCAAGATGCTATACCGACACAAGTTCAAGATGCTATACAGACACAAGCTCAAGATGCTATACCGACACAAGCTCAAGATGCTATACCGACACAAGCTCAAGATGCTATACAGACACAAGCTCAAGATGCTATACCGACACAAGCTCAAGATGCTATACAGACACAAGCTCAAGATGCTGTACAGACACAAGTTCAAGATGCTATACAGACACAAGCTCAAGATGCTGTACCGACACAAGCTCAAGATGCTATACCGACACAAGTTCAAGATGCTATACAGACACAAGTTCAAGATGCTATACAGACACAAGCTCAAGATGCTGTACCGACACAAGTTCAAGATGCTATACAGACACAAGCTCAAGATGCTATACAGACACAAGCTCAAGATGCTGTACCGACACAAGCTCAAGATGCTGTACAGACACAAGCTCAAGATGCTATACCGACACAAGCTCAAGATGCTATACCGACACAAGCTCAAGATGCTATACAGACACAAGCTCAAGATGCTGTACCGACACAAGCTCAAGATGCTATACCGACACAAGCTCAAGATGCTATACAGACACAAGCTCAAGATGCTATACCGACACAAGCTCAAGATGCTATACAGACACAAGCTCAAGATGCTATACCGACACAAGCTCAAGATGCTATACAGACACAAGCTCAAGATGCTATACCGACACAAGCTCAAGATGCTATACCGACACAAGCTCAAGATTGCTATACAGACACAAGCTCAAGATGCTATACAGACACAAGCTCAAGATGCTATACCGACACAAGCTCAAGATGCTATACCGACACAAGCTCAAGATGCTATACAGACACAAGCTCAAGATGCTATACAGACACAAGCTCAAGATGCTAGACCGACACAAGCTCAAGATGCTATACCGAAACAAGCTCAAGATGCTATACCGACACAAGCTCAAGTTGCTATACAGACACAAGCTCAAGATGGTATACCGACACAAGCTCAAGATGCTAGACCGACACAAGCTCAAGATGCTATACCGAAACAAGCTCAAGATGCTATACCGACACAAGCTCAAGTTGCTATACAGACACAAGCTCAAGATGCTATACAGACACAAGCTCAAGATGCTATACAGACACAAGCTCAAGATGCTATACAGACACAAGCTCAAGATGCTGTACCGACACAAGCTCAAGATGCTGTACAGACACAAGTTCAAGATGCTGTACAGACACAAGTTCAAGATGCTGTACAGACACAAGCTCAAGATGCTGTACCGACACAAGCTCAAGATGGTATACCGACACAAGCTCAAGATGCTAGACCGACACAAGCTCAAGTTGCTGTTCCCTTTAAATTTATTGGATTGATTTTGATATTTTTGGTTCTTTTCTGCATCACTGTTCCTTATTTACCCAGTGCCGATGCACTGGCCATGATTGCCAGGTGTATGTTTCTGTTCCAGACCTATTGCTGTATCTGGATCAGGGTTACCAATGCCGTGTGATTGGATGGTTCACTATTGGACAGTAGCATGTAGTAAGCATTTGGCTTGCTGTGTTCAAACAGTAACACAGATGCTTGTATTTGAAAATTGTGGCAGCATTTCAAAACTACATTTGCACTGCCAGTTCCGGCATATCGAAAATGCCCATTAGTCAGGCATGGTAGACCTCCGCGAATCGCGGAAAATTCATAAAAAGTGAAAATCTATTCTATCATCCTTACCATTCCACTACAAAGTGCATATTTGTACAAGATTAGCTTGGAAGACAGAAAATAAAACAAGAGTGTCTTACTACCACAACTCCCAATCCACGTAACTTCCGGTTAAGCAGACTATTCACTTTCTTTCAAGCTAGCATGGAAGGCAGACTTGTTTTTCTGTTGCTCCAGGAATTTTTTCTCCTGCTTTCAGCTTAATGAGTGTCTTTTGTTTTCTTTTAGTTTTCTTTGTGTTGCCTTGCTACAAGGGTAAGTTCGTTCGGCCTTCCCCTTTTTGTTGTAATCTTTGTGAAGATTTTGGGCCTGTTGGTCAAAAAGTGGGCGTGGTTTCTGGCTTCGGTTTTCACGTTATGGAGTCGTCTACTCCTTCTAAAAAAGTTGTAGATTCTTCAGTGTTAGTTAGCAAGCCTTCAAGTAGTTCAACTAAGGAACCTCAGCCTACTCCTCCCAGGGATGACAAGGCCGTTTTCTAAAAGCTAGTCCTTCAGAAAAGTCTTCGTCCAAGTCTAAATCTCGGTCAAGAAGTTTGAGTAAGTCTCATTCTTCGCGTTCGGTTCAAGATACAAAGCAAGTGGTGTCGGAGTTGCTGGCTCATTTGCGTTCTACGGGCGAATTGTCTTCGGCCATGCCGTTCTCCTTCTCCCAGGTGGACTTGTCTGGTTTGGTCCAGCACATTTCGGTGGATGATTCTCATGTTGATTTGATGGGTGTTTTGGACGATGACCCGGCTTTTTCTACGGTTGGTCTTCCACTCCAGGATTCGTTGTCTGTTGAAGATCTCTCACGGATGGAGCTGCAAACCGGCATCCAGGTTTTTCCCGAACAAGGTCAGTACGGCTCTTCTAGCCAAGCTAGCTCCCGTACCCCATTGGTTCCTGGTGTTCATGATGCCGCACGGGCACTTCCGGTTCTGGAAGAAGAAGCTGCGAAGAAATCGGTGGTGCCGTCCGACTTGTCTTACAGAGCTATAGACAACTGGGCGGTACTCATCACCGATGCCGTCCGAAAAACGGACGATGCCGCTAATGGGGGTAGCTTCCCTGGCGACGGCAGCCTTGGTGCCTTATGCACCGGGCTGGCATCCGCACCCGGGGTTCTCCGGAGCGGACCGGCCACGGCGACATGGTCTCGCGGGTCCACCACGGTCACAGCGGCTACGGCCTCTACCGTGGGTGGTCCCCAGGCCCAGGGCCGTACGACGGCGGGCATTCAGTCCATGGGACGTTTGCCTCAGCCCGTACCGGTCACGCCCGCTACCGCTGGTATGGTTCCACCGGTTTCAGGGCAGGTTCCTCAGCGGACCTACTCTCACCAGGAAGTTATGGACCTTTTGTCGCGCCGTTCTTCCTTCGGTCAGTCAGCTCAGCCAGCGGCGTCGGTTACGGCTTCGGATCACACAGTGGATCCTATGGAAGAGGATTTTTCAGATCCTTCTGTTTCTGGCATTCAAGGGTATCTGGCGGCCTTGCAGCCTTACTGCCAGGATGTTGTCTCGGTGGAGTCCACTCAGGTTCTGCCTCAGGATGATGCTTTCGGTACCCTCCTGTCTCGGCGTAGTCGAAAACTGGTCTTGCAGTGTTCTTCGTCGATTTGTGATGCTCTCGATTTGGCTGACACACACATGTGGTCTAGAGCTAAACAGTCCAGAAGGGAACAGGAGGTGTCCTCACCTATTCCTTCTCTGTCCGGTTCATGTCCAGTGGTTCCTCAGTTCGCCCCAGTTCTTCCCATGGAGAGTGAGTTTTTGCCAATTCCAGCCTTTTGGGCGCTCTCCCAGGAGGAAATTGATCTTGGTCTGTTGCTGAATGGCCCTACGGTCAAGTCAGTGTCCATCCCTGCCAAGTCTTACTTGGCTCTGGAGAAGGTTGTCTTGCAATCGTTGATGCATTGTTCCACGGCTACTTCTATGTTACACGGTCTTCCCACTCTGTTGGGCAGGACCTCCATGGGCCGTCCTGAGGATTTCCGTCTTGCGGATGCCATTGATGAGCAGGCTTTAGGCTGCCTTCTGTCAGCCTTGCGTGATTCAGTTCAACTCACCGCTCTGGGCCTCGCTTCCTTGCGTAGTAGACTTGCGGCCTTTTTCAGGGATCAAGCTCTCCAACAGTCCTCTCTTGCCATGTTGGAGGTGGAACGTTGTGCCCTTTGTTCGGACCCAATTCTTTCCTCATGAATTTTTGCTTCGGCAAGGGTGTCCAAAGTTAAGGAGGCGTGTTCGGGTCATCAGACTCTCTCACACAATGACAGGGTCCTTGCTACTTTGCAGACCTTGGCGGCTAGGGCTAGGCCACCCGCTCGTTCTGCTTCGGTGTCTTCTGCTCGTTTCCAGCAGCGTGGTGCGCATTCAGTCCGTCGGGCCTCTTCTTCTTCCTCTCGCTTTCGTACTCCACAGCCGTTGAGGAACTCGTTCCGTGGCTCGTCTCAGCCGTACCCTTCTCCTTCGGCTCGGGGCAGGCCCTTCCAGCGCGGTGCAAATCGCTCTACACGTTTTCAGAACTCAAAACGCTACCCTCCTTTTCAGTAGGGCCCGCGCGGCTTCCGGTGGATCCCGAGTTGGCTGTTCCATCAAGTGTGGACTCTCTGGCTCAACATCACATTCAGTGGTCTCTGCTGTCAGTCAACTCTTGGATCCTCCGTGTCGTGCGGGATGGGTTCCACTTTCCGCTGCTCGCGGAACCTCCTCTCTCGCAGGTGCCGATTGTCTTTCCTCCGCCTGCAGATCCTCTTCGCTTTCAGATCTTGGACGCAGAGGTCAAGTCCCTTCTGGACAAGGGTGCTGTGATTCCAGTACCCAACCCGGGCCCGGGTTTCTACTCGCGCATGTTCACTGTGCCAAAGAAGAACGGCGAGTTCCGTCCAGTGCTGGACTTGTCTCCTCTCAATGCTTTTCTGCGCCCCATGGCGTTCAGAATGGAGACGGCTGCTTCGGTTCGCAACTTCATCCAGCCGGGGGATTGGGCGACTTACATAGACCTCACGGATGCCTATTTCCATATTTTGATCCACCCAGATCGATGGCATCTCTTGAGGTTCGTATGGGGGAACACGACTTTTCAGTTCGTAGCCCTTCCCTTCGGGCTCTCTCTGGCCCCATGGATTTTCACCATGGTGGTCAGGGAGTTTGTCGGCGTGGCCAGGTCCAGGGGGATCCGGCTCAAGGTGTACCTGGACGACTGGCTCACCTTGGCTCAGTCCAGGGACCGGTGCCAGGAACACACTTCGGAGCTCCAGGACCTGACCGTCCAGGTTGGCTTCAACGTGAACGTCAAAAAGTCGGATTTGACTCCGGCCCAGGAATTCAAATATCTGGGAATGGTATTCAATACCCAGACGTTCACGGTCTGTCCGTCTCCGGATCGGATCCAGTCCATTCAGTCCTTTCTGGAAAGTCTTCTGTTGGCGGGTTCAGCAACGGTTTGTCAACTTCTCAGGTTGCTGGGCATCATGGAGTCTTTGGCAGACCTCTTGCCTCTGGGACGTCTGCACAAGCGTCCGTTACAACGAAAGTGTGCGGAACTCGGGGTTTCTCATCTTCCTCTGGAATCTCAGATTGTTTTGGGCCCGTGGTTTCGCAGCTCAGTTCTCCAGTGGTTGTATCCGGTTTGGCTGGGTTCCTCAGTTCCCACTCGGCCTCTCCACCATCAAGAATTCCTTTTCACGGATGCATCAAAGGAAGGTTGTGGGGCTCATCTGGACCGGCGAGAGGTTTCGGGGTTGTGGTCCAAAGCAGAGTTGTCTCTCCACATCAATTTTCTGGAGATGGAGGCGGTTTCGTTCGCGCTCAAAGCACTACTTCCCCTGCTACGAGGCAAGTGGGTCACAGTTTGGGGCGACAACACCACTTACCTCTCGTACCTTCGGCGTCAGGGGGGCACGAAATCGCCTTCACTCTCCAGGAAGGCAGAGGAGATCCTGCTTTGGACTGCCCGGAATTCCATTCATCTAACCGTGGAGTTCATTCCCGGGAAGTTGAATGTTCTCACCGACCAGCTGAGCCGTTCCAACCAGGTGATTGCAACGGAGTGGACTCTCGTCCATCGGGTCCTTCAACCCATTTGGTCGATGTGGGGAAAGCCACACATCGACTTGTTTGCAACTCGCTTCAGCCAGCGTCTTCCGCTCTTCGTCTCCCCGATGGCAGATCCCTTGGCATGGGCAAGGAATGCCTTCAGTCTCCAGTGGACGGGTCTGTGGGCCTACGCCTACCCACCCACAGCTCTTCTTCCAAAGGTGTTGGAAAAGTGCGCTCGGGAGCGTCCTGCTCTGATCCTCATAGCGCCAAGATGGGAAAACAGTCCGTGGTTCCCCGAGCTGTTAGCTCTCACCCACGTTCCGGGTGTTCCCCTCCAGTTGTCACCAAAGTCTCTTGTTCAACCGCGGACAGGCGTTCCGCATCGAAATCCTGCCGTCCTTCACCTGACCTCATGGCTACTTTGCGGTCAGGGTTGCGGTCACAGGGTTTGAAAGGTGAAACCATTGAAGTGATTCTTCAATCCCGTCGTCAAAGCACGAACACCTTGTATTAGTTGAGTCTAAAACCTAGATTCCGTGACCACTCTCTGGCTAGTAAGGTTTGACGATTGATTTGACCTCTTTGGGCCTTTTATAAAAGATTTAGCCCCCATGTCCCTCTGAAAAATGCTGGCATTTTTTGCTAGAGGACAAAATCCAAAATGGCCACCAGTGCAGACCTAAAAATAGAAGTTTTGAACCAAAGCACATAGAATCATGTACAAAGATATTTTCTAGGGTAAATCGAGCATGAGGATTGCGATTCTGACATCCTTTTAACAATATGACATGAATTTCACCCTCAAATTCAAGATGGCCGCCATTAGATAGCGCTAAAAGGTATCAACGAAAAAGCTCATTCAGTTAAGTTTATTATGATCATGCAATTAAAATTCCATACTATAAATCCGATCTTTGTCTATTTTACATCATGTAAATACAAGATTTGTTTCTGTTTTCTGTGTTTTTAGAGATTTTGAAGCAAGTGACACAGTGCAATATGTGATGCTGTGAAGATGGACATCTTCGGTGTGAATTCAGAAGATAGCATATGACAATGTCTACTGTGCCGTGTGTCCTACAGTGTAGCAAACTTTGCAATAAAGCTACAGATGCCTGGGAGAGACTTGTATCTCTCAGAATCTTGAGGTTTTCTTTTGTGTCAGAGAGTGGTCACGGAATCTAGGTTTTAGACTCAACTATATGCCTTGCGTTGGACCTCTTGGTTCAATTTCTGTACAGTTGAGTCTTTTTCTCCTTTGCACCCGACTGGTGCTCAGTTTGTTTCCTTTTTGTCTCATTTGCATAATGAGAAGGGCCTCTTGGCCCAAACTTTGTCAAGTTATAAGTCGGCAGTTATTAGCACTATTTCGATTGCTACTGGTCGTCAACCTTCCTTTGCTTCTTCTGTTTTGGTTTCCCATTTTTTGGATGGTTTGCGTAATAAGTCGATTCGTCCAACCATCAGACTTCCGCAATGGAACATTTTTCTTGTGCTTCACTTTCTCAGGTCAGAATGTGAACCGCTTTCTTCGTTATCTTTTAAGCTTCTTTCTTTTAAAACGCTTTTCCTCGTTAGTCTTGCCTTAGCGGGACGTGTGAGTGGTGTCCACGCTCTTAGTGGTTTAGTTAATGATTATGAGTTCGCGGAGGATGGTTCCTCGATCTCCCTGGCTTTTCTACCGGAGTTCCGTGCGAAAAATCAATCGTCTCAGCAAGGTTCTCCGTTGGTTGTTATCGAGAGTCTCTCTAACATCCTCGATCCGGACGATGAGGATAAATTTCTGTGTCCGGTTCGCTGTTTGCGGGCGTATCTCCTTCGTTCAGCCTCGTTCCGTAGCCAGAAACGCCACCTTTTCATTTCTTTGAATACCAACTATTCAAATGACATCCGTAAGGCCACTTTGGCTCGCTGGTTAGTCGAGTTGATTCGACTAGCCTACTCCCACGCCGATCGTTCTGCGCCCCCAGGTATACAGGCTCACGAAGTTAGGGCTATTAGCGCCTCACTGCCTTGGTCAGGGGTGTTCCAGTCCCTGCCATTATGTCCTCCGCCTTCTGGAAGTCGGAGACTACGTTTACTTCTTACTACCTGCGCAAGTTTTCTACTCTCCGGCAGGACAACACGTTTGGCATTCGTCGTGCTGTGTTGTCCTCCAAGACGGTGTCCTTTTGAGGTATGACTTATTGTCTTGTTTGTTTTTATAGACTTATTTTATGTCTCTTGGGGGATATGTAAACATGATTTGGTGATATACCTTCTTATTTTAGATGGTATGTGTGTGTTTATGTGGTTTCTCTGTCATGGTTTGTTCTGTGGTTCTCAGAGTAGTGCTTAACCATTACCCACCTCCTTGTTGGTAATCATGCACTTTGTAGTGGAATGGTAAGGATGATAGAATAGATTGAGGAATTTTTATTAATTCTACTATCTATTTTATCTATATACTTACCATTCCACTACATTTAATTGACCCACCCACCTCCCTCCTAATGGTTTTTATACGTGTACCTTCCTTATTTAGGTTGTTTGCTTTCAAGAAAGTGAATAGTCTGCTTAACCGGAAGTTACGTGGATTGGGAGTTGTGGTAGTAAGACACTCTTGTTTTATTTTCTGTCTTCCAAGCTAATCTTGTACAAATATGCACTTTGTAGTGGAATGGTAAGTATATAGAAAAAATAGATAGTAGAATTAATAAAAATTCCTCAATTTGACCCCCCAAAAAAAAATAGCCGGGGTAAAAATTTGCTTGTGTGCTTTAAAATTACATGCGTTAAAACATATGCAATCGCTTCGCGGAACCGGATGTGAATGACTGAACAATCAACTTCCCGCCGAAGTTAGCAGTCGTATGCGGCCTAGCTCCCGCCACACGTTTCCAGATTTGTGATCCTAGTGTTGCTTTTTCTTCATTTTGACGCCCAACTTCATCATTTTAGTTGAGTCGACATCTTTCAAATGAAATGCAGAATCTGTTGGATATTCTTCAGCGAAACCCACTTTGCCCCCACTACCATGCCTGATTAGTGAAACAGGGTTTACGCGGTGACAGTCCTGAGATGACCATAGCTGTTGACGGGACTATAATAGACTAACTAACTAAATTAAATGTAACTTGCTATACCCGTGCTCCGCACGTGTTGTCACGGTGGCTGTTCCATTTGCCTCCCACTGGAAATGTAAATTTCATGTAAACGCCACCCTTTAATGCTAAGAGAAACATACCTTGGGGTAATCAGGGCTTTTTTTTGGTCAATGAAACAGCTAAGCAGTGGTGAGTGAAAGGTAGAAAGAATGAAGAGCAGAAAGAAGACTTTTCTAAAATGTAGATTTGATAGTGAAATCAATCAAAGTGTGTATATGTATTCTTTGATGCAAACTACGATTGAATAAAGTCATAGTTAAAAGTAAAAGTAAATCTGTTTAGCGTCCTCCGGTCTGGAACAGACACATATGGGACATTAGTAGATATAAAGATGGTGGGAATGATCCTGGAGGCAACGCCTGAAGGCAGTGCAACACCAGTAAAGTCCCAAAAATTTGTTAACAATACAGATAGTTTACAGAACCTAAAACAAAGTCATAGTTTAACAAAATTAACTGTAAGCTTGACTCCTAAGCATCTTTTAGCTAAAATTCCAGGACCACAATTTAAAAGATAATAATTCCACTTTATTATAAGAAATCACAAGAGGTCGGTCTTTAAATGTACATTATATAAAAAATATGGGCTAGTTTATTTACAGAAAACCCAACCGGACTACTGGCCTCTGTTGGTTGAAAGTACGATTTTAAAAGTTTAAAATCTAATTTGCTAAGAGACACTACTCCTTGTGTGTATGTGTGTTGCTTGTGTTCGACTCAAGACTACTTTATTATCTCATAAACATGAGATATTAGTGTGTGGCTCGACATAAGCACATACATTAAGAACATAGTAATTTAACATAGCAACACATAAAACTTTATAGGACATGTGAAAAGAGAACATGCATGCACGCGGTGTGAACCGCGACATACGGTTAATTGTAGAAGACCAACACTCTGTTGACCTACTTCAACTTTTACTTGTAATAGGCTGTCGATCTTTGAGCCAGTTATTAGTGTTTCTGTTTTTGTTTTTAATAACAATTTTGATATGTTGAAGGCTCAAAAATCGGCAGCCTAGCTTTACATGCAAATGTTGAAGTAGGTCTACAGAGAGTTGGTCTTCTACAATTAACCGTTTGTGGGGCCGCAGACCGCGTGACGTCACGGCTATTCCGTGAATCGAACACGGCGACTGTTCTATTGACCTCCTACTGGAATGTAAATTTCATGTAAACGTCACCCTTAATGATGATTGGGAGGGATCTCACCGGGAGAAATCTGTTAAGGACACCAGCAGCCATCTGCATCCCAAATCCCAAGTCGCTGCCTTGATCGGTTTGGGGGGAGATAGAGATAGAAGGGCGGCTAACGTGATGCACAATATACTGTGGATTGTAATTTGTTGCAGTTGCTGATTTTTATCCTGTATAACAATGGCGTGTACATCATATTTAATTTGACTGTTGTTATTGAGGATCGCTGCTTCCCTTGTTTCCGCTGAATGAAATGTAACTGTTGCAGCTGATGATTTGTATCCTGTATAGCAATGGCGTGTACATCATATTTACTTTGACTGTTGTTATTGAGGATCGCTGCTTCCCTTGTTTACACTGAATGAAATGTGACTGTTGCAGTTGATGATTTGTATCCTGTATAGCAATGGCGTGTACATCATATTTACTTTGACTGTTGTTATTGAGGATCGCTGCTTCCCTTGTTTCCGCTGAATGAAATGTAACTGTTGCAGCTGATGATTTGTATCTTGTATCCTGTATAACAATGGCGTGTATATCATATTTACTTTGACTGTTGTTATTGAGGATCGCTGCTTCCCTTGTTTCCGCTGAATGAAATGTAACTGTTGCAGCTGATGATTTGTATCCTGTATAGCAATGGCGTGTACATCATATTTACTTTGACTGTTGTTATTGAGGATCGCTGCTTCCCTTGTTTACGCTGAATGAAATGTAACTGTTGCAGCTGATGATTTGTTTGTACATATGTTTTGTTGTTGTTGTCTTACCCTGGCTTAAAGGCACGGTCGGACTATAAAAGAGGAGAGGCGCTGAGCGCGCGCCACATTTGAATCTCAGCTGCCGAGAGAGACGGTTCGCCTTTCTTCCCTGGTGTTCGAGCCACCACCAGGCAGAGCTTGTCTGATGAAAAAGACCCCATTCCTGGGATCGGTTTTCCCTTTAAAGACATCCCAACAGCTGAAGCACTTGAACACTATGGCACAAATGCACCAGCTAGGGATGAGAACATTACGTGTGTGACCGCTTTTGATTACCCCGCAACGTGGGCAGCCACATTCTGATTTTAGAGGATCTGTACATATCATTTTCTTATAATATTTTTTAAAAGAAGGTGGGGGTACTATTTGAAGAAAAAAAAACCGGTATCCCCACACTGGCACAGGCAAGGGGACGGGAGTAGTAATATCTTGCTGATAACATTCACACAACTGCAGACCAGAAGGTAGAAGTTTGAAGATGACTACTTCAGTGAAGTTTGAAGATGACTCCTGCAGTGAAGTTTGAAGATGACTCCTTCACTGAAGTTTGAAGATGACTACTTCAGTGAAGTAGTCATCTTCAAACTTCTACCTTCTTTTACAAAATATTATCAGAAAATGATATGTACAGATCCTCCAAAATGGGAATGTGGCTGCGACAATCAGGCCGGAGCATCTAATCTGACAGTTGAAGAGCTAGTCCAGTATTCAGGATGCGTAATAATGAATAGTGATAGTATTGATGTGTACACAGTGGATGTGATATGACAAGGGGGGGAGGGCACAATAATTATAATAACCACTATGAGTTGAGTTGTTGTTTTCATTGTTGTTGTTGTCCTTGTAACGTGAATGATATGATGCCTATTTTTGATGATGTAGTGCTTTATAACTGTTTCATTCCAAGTAAAGAACCTTCATTGCGAGGGGGAGGGGGTGGTGTGCAAAAAACAACCAGAACATGAAAACGCTAGACCAAGCAGCCATGCCGCATTTTCAGTGACCTTGACCTTTGACCAATCACCTTTGTCTTCGAACTTGGCCTAGCTATCCTAAGTTAAGTACCTATTTGCATGCAAAATTTGAAATTCCTACATGCCTACATTCAAACGTTATTGTTTTATCACACATGCATACATACATACACACAGTCAGCCAGGAAAAACCTGACAAATTCCCTGAAAACACTTTTCACTTGATGGCTGCTTAAACTTAGATATCTAAATAAATGTTTAAATGTAGCCAACATGACACTAATAATCATGAGGAAATTACATGTTTCCTTTATTATGTCATTCACGCATGCATGTGTGCACATGCTTGTGGGCACATAGTATTTTACTTGTTCACTTAAGTTCTCAACATCATTACATTTGGAATATACCATAAACGTATTCGTTTGTGTATGTTTCCTGTTTTTTTTTCTTTTCTTTTTTCCCCTGTCTGTCCCAAGGATATCTCCCGAACCGCTTGACAAAATCTGTTCAAATTTTGTGTGGTGGTGTGACTGTCACCATGAGAGGAAGGCATCCGCGCAAAAATTTTTTTCGCCGACCTTGACTTTGGTGTATGACCTTGAAAACCGAAATTCTTCCACACTGTTGGTCTTGAGTCTTCAAACTTTGCATGTAGGTGCTTTGGCTTATGGTTGTTCTGATAATGGCATACCGCTCAAGGTCAAGGTCAAGGTTGGGGAGATCGGTAGGCCTTGAAAGTGTTGGGGGTCTAAAAATTGGGTTTTAAAACATTTTCCACATTTTTACTTGACAGAAGCGCTTCAGATTGTGTGTGGTGATGTATAACCTAGAGTAGAAAACATCCGAGCATACATTATCGGCTTGCTGACCTTGACCTTGAAGTGTGACCTTGAAAACCGAAATTTCCTTCTTTGTGCTATATATTTCTTGTCTAAGCTGTATCTTTAGAACTAGAAGATAGAATCCCTTCACATTTTGTGTCAGGATGTGAGTCTAAGAATATAACAAGAGAGTAAAAAACATTGTAGCACAAAATGTGCCACGTAGGGATTAAATGTCGCCGAGCGGCAGACATGTCTCAGTGTTGAGGGTGTACACCCCACCAATTAAAGGTGTGCACCCAGTCAAGGATTTGCACCCAGTCAAGGATGTGTAGGTGTATCACCCAAAGGACACAAGGAGGATGGGGGTAAGATAGGAGGTACAGGGCGGGGCAGGTACAGGGCGTAGCGGGCAAAGGACATATCTGCCACTCGGCGATGCCCTTGTTTCGTTGTTGTTTTCATTAATGCCATTTACAGATCTATGCAGTGAAATATCTTCGTCCAGGTTTTCTTATATTTTGAAATGAACTGGTGTAAATTTTCAGACTTGTTACTAGTTAGTCACAAAGCAGAGCTTTAGTGGGAGATGTTTTAACTGTTAACATTTTTTGAGATTTCTTTAATCACGTTCTTTGGTTTGTTCCTTTTTCTTTGTCTTTGCTGCTTATTGCGACGGAGTAACGTCCCTACCGTTTAGAAACGTTTGGAGATATGTAAATTGTTTTGTCTCACTTTCCGTGGTTTGTTCCTTTTCCTTTGCTGCTTATTGCGACGGAGTAACGTCCCTACCGTTTAGAAACGTTTGGAGATATGTAAATTGTTTTGTCTCACTTTCCGTGGTTTGTTCCTTTTCCTTTGCTGCTTATTGCGACGGAGTAACGTCCCTACCGTTTAGAAACGTTTGGAGATATGTAAATTGTTTTGTCTCACTTTCCGTGGTTTGTTCCTTTTCCTTTGTCTTCACCACTTATTTCATTATGCTTTGTTTTGGGTGTGTGTGTGCATTGAATACTCAATAGTCTTTTTCTTAAATGCTCTAAATAAAAATGTTTTTGATTATCTAATAACTTACCACATTTGAAGAAAGAAGAAAAATCTGTTTA
>CM065707.1:2139389-2166889 GCA_017654935.2 Phymorhynchus buccinoides
TCTTTTTATAGTTCTCATGATTTACACTGATCTCAAATGACCACTGTGGCAATTTATTTAGACCCCTCTCAATGCTGTAGACCGAAATCCTCCCGATTTTTTTCCTTCCCTGGTGACCGATGACGCCGATTGCGCCCTGCTGAAACGCCAGGTCTAGTACGTTCACTTTCACTTTCTCCCTACCCACAATTCAATATACTAAGTTAGTTTCTTCCTGTACCTGACTCTCAGTGGTCCGTTTTTGGTTTTTACAGCAAGGGAAAGAACCCACTCGTTTTTTTGAATGGATTTTTCGAAGTGACCCCAATTTTTTTTTTCTTCTTTCCACGTGACGTGAAGCAGTATTGACTCGGCGTGATGCTCGGAGCGCCAGTACGGATTTTTTTCTTTTCCAATTCATGGTTTGTTGTGTGACATTGTGGGGGGGGGGTTTTTTTTTTTTTTGTTTAGCTTTCGAATGAAAAATATCATCATTGCTATTCAATATGCATCTTTCAGAAATTAAATGTGAGTTCGACTTTATTCTGGGTGATTTTTTGAGATAAAAGATTTGGTGTGACGTTCGTAGTTACTCCCCTTCTCTTATGCAATAGGATTGATTCTCGGTTCGATTGATTGGGAGGCATAGGGTTAAAATAAAGCTGAAATCAGTCTAAAGGCTGAACAATCTCACGCCATTTTTGTACACATCACACAAGGAAACATGACAGAAACGTTTCAGTTTACTGGTCTATGATTGAAGCCCCATGCTTCTGTGTATCATTGTCAATTGCTTTTGATACATGTACATTTTTATTAAGCCACAAAATTGCTTTGAATGTCAACCTTCCAGTGACTGGAAAATCAGAAGAACTGGTCAAAATCAAAATGTTAATAAAATTCTGTTTTCAGTGTTCTATCAAGTTACGTTAAAGATACCATAAGGCTTTAACAAATTGAATTTGCACAAAAATAGCATTACACCTGTCCCTTTTTTCACACACTGCCCGAAACTATCTATTGGGGGGGGGGGGGGGGTTTGTGGGGGGGGTGAACTACCAAATGTAATGTTTTTGAATTGAGTGAAATAACAACTCACTTGTGGCAGACTGTACCAGCACGAGACATGCCGAGTGTCGTCCCGTAATCAGACCCGGTGAAGAATGGACGCACAAACGCTGCTGTGACGCTAGGACACTATTTAACCAGAAGTGGTTTTCTTTCTGTCTGCCAACGTACCCGACTTACAAAACTGCAGAAGCAGTCTCAATGGACTCCTGTCAACATAAAAACACAACAATGCTGTTTGAATGCTAAACATTTCACCTTCTCTTGTCATGGGAGCTTCTTCAAAATCCTGAAAACCCAGGGCTCAAGAGGCTGCATAGTCTACAAATCCCCGGCAAGGTAAAACACCCCCTGTAGTTCATGAATTTGTAAATCCAGTCAATCTTACATGCATCCAGTGTTCACATGTCTAATCTTTACCTTGGCTTAAGGCTGTGTCAGACCAAAATGACAAAGGCTAGAACACCAAGGCTACATACTACATCGCCCTATGCCCAAGCTTAGTTAGACAGGGATTGTCTTAAGCCAAGACAAGCTCCCAGCATAACATCATCAGTCTCCAAAGTCCCCCAAATTTGGAGTGTGGCTGCCCACATGGCAGGGGTAATCAAAAACGGTCACACACAGTAATGTTCTCATCCCTAGCTGATGCATTTGTACCATAGTGTTCACGTGCCCTTTCGGTCTTGCCTCAGATGATCCCTGGTAGTCTCCCGTCCCTGGGGGGGTCCCCCCCCTTCCCTTTAGCCAGGGTACAACAACATGTCTAATCTAACGGATTTGACAGGCTCTGCTAGGCAAACCTAAAACATGACATAAAGGTTGCTATGCTAAGATTTTAAGTTATCTAACACAATATATATATAATAATCTGGTTAAGGTCAAGATGTGCCACCCCCCCAAACAGTTCTCGGTTAATTCCATTTTTTCTGTTTTTTTCCCCCTTTTTTCCTTTTTCCCCCCAGTTTTTGCCTCTTTTGTATTTTACCAAACATTAAGCTGTATTTTTATGAACATTTTTAGCTAATTATCATTGTTGAATAATTTATTGCAGTCATGATAAAGGACATTATCAAATAATGACCCCCACCAAAAAAAGAAAAAACAAACACACACACACACACCCCACCACCCACCCCCCCCCACCCCCCCCCCCCCCCACCCCCCCCCCCCCCCCCCCACCACCTGTACTGCAGATACACCACCGCATTTGTCTAGTCCTGCCGTTCATTGCGCTTTTCCGTCTTATATGGGGGGGGGGGCCCTATTAGATAATGGCCTTTATCATCATGATTGCGATTAATTATCCAAAAATATAATTAGCTCAAGTGTAGAATTGCCTCCCTGTGTCAGCTTCAGCAGCACCATCTCTGACAACCTTTGAAACCAGGCTGCCATTCCACCTTATCGTCTCCAGAGCTTAATCTAGGATTTCTGAAAAAAAAGGGGGGGCAGTCCCCCCCTCATAATAAAAAAAAAGGGGGCACCCCCCTTTATCTAACCCCAACTCACATACATAAGAACCCGTACCTCCAGCACGTTCGTACACAGACTTTAACAGCCTCGGCCAATTTTTCAACCAGTCATTCTGGAACCGATGTTCCTTTCCACAGCCACTGTTGTCATTCTTTTCCTCCATAGTCTGTTCGCCGTTTTAGATGTAGAAAGCCTTTTTCTTTTTCCCTTCATTCAAGGTCTTTCACACTCTCGCTTTGGACCAAGGATTTTATTTATTTCACTTTGCCTCATCGAAAATCAATTCAAAATCAAAATCATGGTCCCCCCCCTCTCCCTCCTGGGCCCGCTTCATTTTGAAGAACATTCAAGATTGCGGGCCGAAACTCCTCCAACTGCTCGCACCTTCCGGTCGGTAGAACGAGAAGAATGCTATTGGTTGATTAAACACCCTACATTTTGTCAAGGAACCAATGAAATGTCGAGACTATTCCTTCACTTTCCCTTCTCGATACTTTTAGTTTGTCAAGACGATGCGGGTTTCAGCAGACAACGAAGGTCTTCTTTTCCCTTCGTCTTCCCGCATAGATCGGTAAAAACTGCAGGCTGTTCTGCAAATGTGCGGGACTCTGCCCGCTCCCCGCGCCGATTAATCGCGGTAAGCTTTTTTTTCTTAACAACATTTTGGGGGATTTTACCACTCCCGCGCTCTAGATTAAGCTCTGGTCACCTGTTCGCTGGTGTTCTGGGGTCTCTGGCTTTTTACGATTAAGATTAAAATGATAACCTCATCGACAACTAAGGTCATTTCAGAATTCAGGGTAGTCTTACCACATATCTTAAAAAAGATAAAATCACAAAAACAGCCCAAGTCTTAAATTAAAATGCCCAGTTAAAAATATGTAAAACTAGATCTAACCAAGTAAAATTAAAACAAGTCTAAGACAAAACCATCACAATATACAATCCATATCAAATGATAAATATTTATTTCCCTTGTTCTGGCGTGAGAAGCGGGGGGGTGGGGGTGGGGGGGTGTTGGGTGGGGGGTGGGGTGGGGGGGGGACAGCACCTGCTATGTTGATGTAATATAACCAGAATTGGTTTTCTGCATACATACTCCACAACAACACGCCATCATGCGAGGAACATTGTGCTAACAGTATAAGTTATTTGGTTTTGGGAATGGCATAACATGACTTTTGCGATGTCAATACCTTGCTTCTCCAGCATACGAGAGCTGAAGCTCTCGTATGCTAAAGAACACTTTGGACGGTGGTCTCGCACATCACAAAAGTCATGATACCTTGCCCAAATCCAAATAACGTTATATATATCCGTATCTTAGGATTCTTACCATTTATATAAAAACAGCGGAAAATCACAATACATTGAAGAGGCGAGATGCCTCCATGTAGATCTGAGTCATAGCAACCGCTGCACCAACATATCAAAATCCATTAATCCTCAAAGAATATAGTCCGCAGTTTACAAAGTTGAGAGCTATTTTAATGCAAATTGAACAAAAATCTTCGCAATAGCAATTGTCATGTCCCGATGTCATATTTAGTGTTTAAAACTCATATTCCACCTATTAGAACCATAGTTTTGACACTATTTTCCCGAATTTTCCGGGTTGGAAAATAAAGTAAGAACTTACTGCACAGAAAAATTGGGTTAGACCGGGGCTGTTCCGCCTGCCGTTTTATTTAGCTTTTTCCTCTCCTCCTTCCCCCTCCAGCCATAAAAGGTAAGCCAACTGAAGTAGAAGCTCATTTTTAGACAACCTATTGAGTAAATGTATGGACATGTCGACAGCATAAGTTTATAGAAAATTCAGTTGATTGAGATTCATTCGTTGCAAATAATAGCAAAAATTAGACTTTTCTGCTCTCAACTTTTCTCAAATTAATGAACACTTTCCAATCTTACACAGCACACTGGCATGAGGAGACAAAGACGCATGAGGCTTTTACACCACAAATCAATAATAATGAAGTAAATAATTCATAGGGCAGCAAATACTTAGGCATAAAAATCGAATGAGGAAACCTGTCGAGGGGTCTGAACCAGCCCTGATATCCCCTACTTTTGTCCACACCATCTGTTGTTTGATGAGTAAAAGTGAGTAAGCAAGACAAGATCTTTTGGCTTTCCTTCATAACAAAAGCACCCCGAACGCTCGGGTTGGAAAAAATCTAGTCCGACGTTTGTACATCAAACAATCAAAACTTCAGAACTATAATGAGTACCAACAAAAATAGATTAACAGTTGATAATATTCGTGTTGGCATTGACAAACAGAAACCGGTAATTACATTCTAATTATATTAATTTATGTTTAAATGCAACGACATAATGAGATTCCATTATGTATGCTTGCACAAATTCTTGGCACAGCAAACAAAGGACTTATGGATGCGATAATTAGATGTTGCAATAAGTGTTTTGGTGGCACTCGGCTGGGCCTTCTTTCTCATGTTTGGAGATCTGTATATACTCTGTCATCACAATGTCCTCGCAGAGGGAGGAGTCCTGAAATTGCTGCAAGAGCTGGATCCAACCAACTTTTCCAAGGCCAGTGGCCCGGACGGCATCAGCCCCCTGTCCTAAAGGAAGTGACAGCAGAAATAACACCAGCTCTCTCACTGCTGTTCCAGACATCTCAATTTAAATTTTGTACTCCAATTTAATTGTTAAAATGTCTCACTTTAACCTATAATTAAGTATAAACACTGTTTCTTTCTTGGGGGCTCCACTGGATGGTCAGCATCTGCAGTAGAGACATCAGGGGTATATGAAATATTAAACTGAACATTTATATTTCACATATATATTAAAAACAACACCACATGAAGTGGAATACTGATCTAGCCTTGATCAAGGGAGACAACTACACATAACCATCAACACAGAACTGGCACCTGTATGAAGAAAAACAAGGCATGTACATTAAACAATGGAATCTGTTGTATTGAATAACTATGCCAACAATAATGATAAAGAAAAATACTAATGGGTTTATCTAAGGTTGTGTAAACCATTAACAATAATGAAAAAGATTGCTTTATTCTCCAACAATAAACGTTGAGTCATCAGTTTTTAAAAAAAATCCTACTGTCTGTAAAAGGTAACAAGAATAAGATTTTCAGACTGATTGTCCCAGATCCAACGTATGTACTATACCTTAAAAGGCTTACGTCATGATTATAAATAAAAATTCTCCTGATTAGAGTAATTTTAAATGAGACTTTGCCACTTGTTCGACTTAGTAGCAATAGTACATTAACAATAACAAAATAAAAAATGTAAAACACTACACGTCATGACAGACACAGGGCTCCCAATCATCCCGCAAAACAAGGGGTCCCAGGGACTCCTTCACTTAGTGACTGTATAGAGGGTCCAAGAGGCAGGATAGAGGGTCCCACTCCCAGTGGCGTTACGAATGCCAAAATAATTGTTCTAGTGCATCCCTGGGACCCCCCTTGCACATTCTTTTAGAGGGTCCTGTAGAATTTTAGTGCTTCATACAATCATAGACCCCAAAATGGGGGTCCCTGGGAGCCCTGAGACAGGAGTGCTAAAACTGAAACTGTGAGTCATCAGAACAAAGAACAAAAGCCCGCGAAAAGTAGGTGCCAAGGAGAGCAGGGCCAGGGGTGGCCAATGGCAATGAAACGTCTCCTTTGACTCCCCTATGTTGGGGCTACATAACGTTTTGGGGGGAATTTAGGAAATATCAACTCCACCAGCCAACCACCCCAACAAGATCAACACGCTCCTGCATGCTCAGTCTGCTTGGCGCGGCATCATGTTAGGGACCGATTAGCGGGACCTGGCTGGCTGGGCCAAACTTTCTATATTTCTTCTTTTTCTCCTATCCACTTCCTTCTTCTTGATAGTTTGTTGTCTTACGCATTCCCGTAGATCCTCCCAAATACAGCGACATAATAGTCTGCGGAAAAGAAAGAAAGGCTCAAAGCCTGAGAGTGAGAAGAAACTGAAAAGTTAGGCCTTAGAGTTAGACAGAAGAGGGACAGATAGACTCATAAAATAAATAAAGGCTTAATCAAGTTAATGCTTGTAGTTTTTTAGTTGTGCTGGGTTAAGAACTTAAGACCATTAAACCCCCAGTTCAGCTGGAAAGGAACAGGCCCCACTTCCAGCAACAAGAAATTATAAATTAATTTAAGCAGAAGAGTCTCTCTCCAGGAGAAAGGGAACAAAAAAAAACAACTCTGGAACTGCTCAGCTGCGAGTGACCTCTTCGTGACGAGAGCTCTCAGTCTCACAGACTCTGTCTCTGAGCAGTCAATAAAAGCTATAAAAAATGACTGAAATATCATCTGCTTATAATTATGTCCAGCTACATTATTACAAAGGCTAGAGATTAAATCAAACTATATCAACAACAAACATTGTCCATGTCCTGAATGATCGAGACAAAAACTCCTGACTTGCTGATCGAGGCAATGGCTCCACACCACAGGCACAAATCAGCTAAAACCGCTTTACCAAAATCCACCAAAATCGTTTTTTAGACATGCCCTGCTCACATTTCTCTTCTTTTTTTTACAGGATTTTCTTAAGCAATGTCTAAACTACCAGAAATATATTATCACGACCGGGTGAGTCGTGCCGTAGTAGGAAATAGCGATACAAAGACGTGTATTTATCAACTTTTCAACTCCTTCCCGCGATTTCAGCCGACTCTAATGTTGATTCACCGAAGCTTTCATGTCTTCTCGAATTTTATTGGTTGAGTTTTCAGCTCTTTGACCAATAGAAAAGCTGTTATCTGAGCCAGAAATAACCCATCAGAACACGTTTTCACAAAACCGGATTTGGGGATAACTCTTGGCAAAAACACGTTCGATAACTCTTGCAGTTGGGCCTTACTGGGACCGTTCGGGCTGTGTCTAGAGATGATCTCTAGACACAGCCCGAACGGTCCCAGTCTGGCCGGTTGTCTACCCACCATAGCTCTCTCTCTCTCTCTGGTTTTAGTTTTTTTCTTCTTTTCTTTGTTTTCTCTCTCTTCACCCTTTTCTGTTGAAATAATGGTCAGAACTGACTTTGTCAACTATATTGGAAGAAGTCACACTCACAGGTACGGTTCCGTCTGACTAGACTAGTAGTACTAGTAGAGGGAAGCGCTCGCCACCCCGATTTCCAAGAAAGGAGAGAAGAAACAACAAAAATGCGATAGGGAAACAAACCATGAACTATCAGAAAGGTATCAAAACGAACGAACATGAATGTAGGCCATCAATTTACCGTCAACTTGATGATAGAGATCAAAGGGAATCAAAGAAGGCTCTATGTTGATCGGTGCCCGTCGAGAAAGTGTTGCGCCAAAAAAGTTCTTGAAGTGTTGCGCCGTGCTGATCAGGTGACGCTAACTTTTTTGTTCTAAAGGACAAATAAACTCAGTTTTGGTTCAAAAATCGTTTTAAATCGCTTATCTGTATAAAAAAAGCTTTATATTAATTAAGTATTTCTTTGAAATAAATTGCCTTTCGGAACCGCCTTGGCATAGCCTATACGAGATGAAAGCGTAAAAATAAAAAAGAGACAAAATTAAGTCATTTACACTGCGCAGTTGTCTGCTGTCATCAAAGCTTGACAGCTACGGTGGCGATTTTATGCAGAAGCGTTGGGATACACAGAAAATTCTACGTCATACTATTTTGGCGCTGTGCTCACGGCGTCGCTAACAACCCGTAGTAGCCTACTCTGGATCTGGATCTGGATTCATACGTCGAAGACGCCACTTCTGACGATAAACGCGACGGAACTAGGAGGGCGCATTTCCTATTAAAATTAAAAGAAAAAGATAGAAAAGAGAAAGACCTACTGCTTACCCTGGTTAAGACCATTAACTCAGCATCATATGACATCCCCAGCCATAGAACTCAGTACAGAAAATCCACCTTCTTTCCCCGCACTGTGACTATCCCTCAGTGGAACAGTCTTCCCGAGCAAGTTGCCTCCAATCAGTCACTGGATGCATTCAAAACAGCCCTCCATAAACACCTCCACCAGCCCACCCTAGCCTGTCTCAGTCCCCCCCCCCCCCCTTGCCCCCCCCCCACCCCCCTTGCCCCCATCCTCACATCATATCATCATATAGTAATTTGGCAAGTGTCCGTGTGTGTGTCTGAAACACGAAACGGGCTGTGACATATTTTTGTTACCCCCTAAACTTATAACTAAAGGTTTTGGCCAGATTTACGACCTAGAAATAGAAATCACTGCATGTTGTAGGCCCTAGGAATGAAAGTTAGCCTTAAAACTTAATTGTCCGTCACCGAAGGTAACAGACTTTGCGATGGGCTGGTTTGTATTTTTGTTTGTTTGTTTTGTTTGTTTTTTTTTTTTTTTTTTCTTTTTTCTGTCTGTCCCAAGGATATCTCCCGAACCGCTTGACCGAATCGCGTCAAATTTTGTGTGAAGGTGTGCCTCCTTAATAGGAAGAGATCGGCGCAAATCATTTTGCCGTCGTGACCTTGACCTTGACGTACGACCTTGAAAACCGAAAATCTATTTTTAGCCATATCTCGGGCACCGATCAACATAGGATGTTGAAACTTGGTATGAAGGTGGTTTGGCTTATGCCCGTTCTGATGATGGCATACCAATCAAGGTCAAGGTCAAGGTCAAAAAGATCGCTGGAGCCTGAAAATCGGAGGGTCATTTTTTTCTCCTTCTGTCTGTCCCAAGGATATCTTTCGAACGGGTTGACAGAATCACGTCAAATTTTGTGTGCTGGTGTGTCACCATGAGAGGAAGGCATCCGCGCAAACCATATTGCCGTCGTGACCGTGACCTTGGCGTACGACCTTGAAAACCGAAAATCTTTCAGGGGCCATAACTCCCACACCGTTAGTGTTAGAGTCTTCAAATTTGGCATGAAGGTACTTTGGCTTATGCCCGTTCGGATGGTGGCATACCGATCAAGGTCAAGGTCACGGTCCGGGCGATCAGTAGGCCTTGAAAGTGGTAGGGGTCTACATATTGGGTTTTAAGCCATATTTTCCACATTCGTACTTGACAAAAGCGCTTCAGATTGTGTGTGGTACTGTATACCCTAGAGAAGAAAACATCAGAGCATAAATTATCACCATGCTGACCTTGACCTTGAAGTGTGACCTTGAAAACCGAAATTTCCTTCTTTGCGCTATATGTTTCTTTTTCAAGCTGTATCTCGTGAACTAGAAGACAGAATCCCTTCCAATTTTGTGTCAGGATGTGACACTCTACGGGGTGTCGCAAGTGCGTGGCATTGCTGGTGATGTCATACACCATGCAGGAGCTTTCATTCCCATGTCATACACCATGCAGGAGCTTTCATTCCCATGTCCTACACCATGCAGGAGCTTTCATTCCCATGTCCTACACCATACAGGAGCTTTCATTCCCATGTCATACACCATGCAGGAGCTTTCATTCCCATGTCATACACCATGCAGGAGCTTTCATTCCCATGTCCTACACCATGCAGGAGCTTTCATTCCCATGTCATACACCATGCAGGAGCTTTCATTCCCATGTCATACACCATACAGGAGCTTTCATTCCCATGTCATACACCATGCAGGAGCTTTCATTCCCATGTCATACACCATGCAGGAGCTTTCATTCCTAGGCCTTACACCATGCAGGAGCTTTCATTCCTAGGCCTTACACCATGCAGGAGCTTTCATTCCTAGGCCTTACACCATGCAGGAGCTTTAATTCCTAGGCCTTACACCATGCAGGAGCTTTAATTCCTAGGCCTTACACCATGCAGGAGCTTTCATTCCTAGGCCTTACACCATGCAGGAGCTTTCATTCCTAGTTCCTATACATTTTCTCTGTGGGACAGATATGTTTTTCTCACTTTATTGTATCTTGTAACATACAACGAATATTCTCCACTACTCATATTTACGCAATCAGTTAGGCCTGCTTGGAAACATGTATCGTACTAAAAAATCTAGTTTTGAGTATATAATATCAATATGTGTATGTCCCTAAACTCAAGGCAGATTACAAAACCTCGTTGTCAGAACTACTGAGATCCAAACTGTAAACTTCATAATATAAAAGAATCCATGGCGAGTATTACTGAGAGGTACTAGATATCCTTACAGGCAATACTCACTAAATCAATTACCCCCACCCACACCACCCAGGAAAAAAAAACCAAAAAAAATAAACCCACATCAATTATCCACAAAACAAATTATAAAGAACACGTTTTGATTGACACTGTTCCCACCCCCACTCCTTCCTCCTCACCCCTACCCCATGCATGACATCAGGTTCCGGGTTCTGTAGACTTCTGAGCATGTTCCAACATTGTTCCGCTATCAGACTGAGGTCTCTGGATCGGGCAGGTTACCTCATATGGACGATGGTCTCTTGCTACAGGTACGCATAGACAACCCTTGCACCACGAAAAGGTGCATCATCATCCATGAAGACGACGTCATCTCAGGATCGTACCAGCAGAAGGTTTGGACACGACATCGAAGAACTCATCCCTGTAGTAAACAGCTATCAGAGATTCATTTCGAAGAATTCGTGACACTGTTTTCCCGACTGTGCTGATACAGGCCCAAGCCGTCAAAGACCCACCCAAAGATCTGTCGTGCTCTCTGACCTCATGTTTCAAGGTAACACTCTCATTGAGAACCTCCACACCCTGGCAAATAAAATCAGAGCTTTTTTTTTTTTTTTTTTTTTTTTTTTTTTTTACGTCCTCTCGGAAAGTACCATGTGGGACATTTCTTTTTATGAAGTTAAAGTTTTTATTTTAGTGCAGTTAAAGAAAAAGAAGTTGTTTAATTTGTACTTTTAGTTTAGAGTATTTTTTATAAATAATTTATTGAGTTCCACCATGTCTGGTCTGGCCTGCGGTTAAAAGAGTTTGTTGGGATAAAATACTTTATTTTAAAAGGAATTTTCCTAAGCTAACTTAGGGGGATGAGTTGAGATTAAAATTTCAGGACCACCTTTTTTTTAAAAGAACAACAACAAAAATTTTAAAACTTCAAAGAAGGTCTATGTAAAAAAAATATTTACATTGTGTTTACAAAACACAAATCCTTTTTATTTTTAAAAGATATTTATTGTAACCAATGTTACACTCCTAGAAAGGCCGAAGCCATAGAACGAGGTTATTATTTGAGTAAAAAAGTGACTGGTCCCCACTGAACCAATTTAAAAAAAATGCTGTCTTATATTCCTGGACTGTCGGCCCACAAAGCCTAATGGCCCAGCCCAGAAAAATTTTTGTTTAAAAAATGGGGTTATTTTACACGGGAGATTTTTATTTGGCCGAGAGGGGAAGAGGGGCGGGGGGACAAAGTCCCTCCCGCCCCCCATCCCCCCCAAGCTGAGATCCGGTGGGGATTAGGTGCTATTTATAAATAGAATCACCTATAAAACATTAATTTAAAAGAGCAAACGATTCACTCTATATCCTACACCAAGGGGAGGGAGGGAGAGGGACCCCTCCTCCTTGGGTAGGGCAGAGGGGTGGCGTAGTCAGGGACCTTAAGTGGGGGGACCCTAGGCTATCCCAATAAATTTATATGGGCAGCGTGACTACTACGTAGCGGTTTTACCATAAAATATTTATACTGGTGGCGTTTGCACACCTTAGAACTGGTTAAAAGATTAAAACAGATGGCCAAAGGATGCCTTGGAGAGGTCCTCGATTAACCACAGCAGAGGGGCCCATCCCTCAGAATTGTTATTTAAAATATATTTCTCTTGAAACGGAACCTTAAGAGTGCCTGCTCTCTGCAAGCACTCCCCCAGCTCCGCTTCAATAAACCTTCATGAGTTGAATAAGTGTTTTATATCTATAATTTGTCCGCAAAGACAGTGTCTAGGGTTGTATTTGGAGAGGATTGCGTTTGTTCTTAGTCTAAAGATGATAGATTGTACTGGGAAAGAGACGTTAAGGAATAATCCTTTCTTAACGATGTTAAAGTCTACTCCTTTGGAGGCAGCATACGTTTTAAGTTGTTCTTTCCATTCTTTTGAAGTTGCAAGTTTTAGTTGGGCTTTAATTTCTTCTGTGGATAGTTTTATATTTGTGAAGGGACCGTCCTTATTTTGTGCTGCTGCCTTGGCCTCGCGGTCAGCGAGGTCATTACCGTAGACCCCTGCATGTGAGGGGATCCACGACAGCAGCATCTCTACTCCTTTTAACTTTAGTTGATGGATTATGAGTCTTATTTCATTAATAATGTCTAGTCTTTTATTTGTATTGCCCTCAAGGGCCTTTATAGAGGATAAAGAGTCTGTGAACAAGACTACACTTCTTGGATAATTTGGTAAGTTGTTTAGATATTGACAGGACTCCAGTATGGCCCAGAGCTCTGCACTAAAAATTGATGTGTTCTTATTTAATTTATAACGTTTTGAGATCTTTAGAGATGGGATTGTAAAAGCGCATCCTGTGCAGCCATTTATTTTAGAACCGTCTGTGAAAATTTGTAAGTGATTTTTGAAACTATAAACTTGTTCTTTTGCTGCTGCTGAAATAAGGTTAGGATTGTTTTGTTTAGAATATCTAAGATGCAATGAGGTATCGTACGTGGGGGACTCTAGTTCCCACTGTGGGAACACTTGCTGGGACTGTTCCGTCACCTCCTCCACTGTAACCCCTGCATCCTTAAATAGTGTGTTCGTATAGTCGAAAAGGTCGACTACCTTAGAATATTTAGTTTTGTTTTTGTCCAATTTTAATCTGCCTTGGACTATGCTGGAAGTTTCTTTGTAATCCGCATAGAACTCTTCTGCGGAGCCCTGTTTATTAGAGTATAATCTTGTTAGGGTGCAAGCACAATATAATTTCATGAATTTATCTAAGGGCAGCCAGTCTACATCCCTATAGACTAGCTTATTATTGGCATACCGGGGGATACCCATGGCCAATCAGATCCTGAACTCGTTGGTGAAGAGAATTCATGTCCAGTCTCATAATGTCCTGGTGACGTGGTTCTGGGCTCTCAAAAGACGGCATTGCTTATGAGCTGGAATGAGCAGGATGCCCAAACATGCCCAGAGGGAGTGAAGGCAGCATCATGGAGTCTATTCCTCACATTTGGGCGGAAATGTTCCTCATTGAGGCATTCCGCCAATCACAATACTGCCAGAGAGTGTGTGTGAAACGATTTTGGCAGGCCTGAAAAAAAGCAGAAAATGGCCATTTTGATTACCCGTCGCCCCATTTCTGCCACCTTCACGACGTGTATTAGCAGTACCAAGCACATGGCAGCTAGTCCAAGCTCTGGAGGCAACGCTTTGCGATATTCCGAACACTAAGGACACAAATCACTCGCATTTGTTTCAGCTCTCTCTCTCTCTCTCTCTCTCTTCTCTCTCTCTCTCTCTCTCTGTCTCTCTACTCCTCTCTCTCTCGTGTGTGTGGTGTGTGTGTGTGTTTGTGTGTGTTTTAAATGTGCACATTTCTAAGTTGATGTAATGAATTTTACTGATAATTATTTGGTTGGTATACATTCGTTTCACACGTTGATCAATGTTCTTTCAGTTATGTTGTATTTCTGTCATGTTGTTGCACCTAACCTGAATTTCTCTTTTGGAGATATTAAAGTATACTTGAACTTGAACTTGGACTTGAATGAGTCTGTGTACAACTGTTCTCCAGCATGCCAACACAGAAAGACAACTCTTTGCGTGTCAAATGACGTCATTATCTCACTTCCGTCATGAAACTTTGTCTCTTGTACGACGTTTACGATGTGAGCAAGAAATGCCGTTGATTCTGACAATTTTACTCACTTTTATGTTTTTGATCCGTTTCAGCGAAATGACACTTTTCGGGGGGGGGGGGGGGGGGGGGGGGGGGGGGGGGGGGGGGGCTCGATATTCACGTAATGCACGTGAACAGGAAGTTGGATAAAACAAGTTTGAGTGATTGCTCTTTCCGGTCATATAATATGTATTGCTTACAATTACACCACCTCTTAGTAATCAAGGTTACAAAACAATATCCTTAGCGAATTTTGAGCAGTGTATGTGATTAGCATCCCCGGAGAAATGCAGTGGAAGACATTTTGAAAGAGTCAATAATTATAACAACGAGAGTGTGAGCTGAGTGTCCTCCCAAAATAAGTGAAAGCCAATAAGAAAGTGAGAGTGAGAGCCGAGCAGCACTTCCAGACAATCCAGTAGCCACAGTTTGACAACCGTTCACTGCACACCCCTATAACCATATTATATTCGTAATCACCTTCATTCCAGAAATGCAGTGGAAGTGGGCCCTATGTTTTGACTGCTATTTTTCTGGGGACTTTGGTTGTCCAACAACAAATGGCTGTAGTTTGAACACCATTGGCTGGGGACCCCTGTCACCACAGCTATTTGTAATCAGCATCACTAGAATGCCACGAAGCACTATTCTGGTGACTGCTATTCTAAACACCCGGGCCATCTGAAAACAAGCGGCTGTAGTTTGGAAACCATTGGCTGGGGACCCCTGTCACCACAGCTATTTGTAATCAGCATCACTAGAATGCCACGAAGCACTATTCTGGTGACTGCTATTCTAAACACCTGAGCCATCTGAAAACAAACGGCTGTAGTTTGGAAACCATTGGCTGGGGACCCCTGTAACCACAGCTATTTGTAATCAGCATCACTAGAATGCCACGAAGCACTATTCTGGTGACTGCTATTCTAAACACCTGAGCCATCTGAAAACAAACGGCTGTAGTTTGGAAACCATTGGCTGGGGACCCCTGTAACCACAGCTATTTGTAATCAGCATCACTAGAATGCCACGAAGCACTATTCTGGTAACTGCTATTCTAAACACCCGGGCCATCTGAAAACAAGCGGCTGTAGTTTGGAAACCATTGGCTGGGGACCCATGTCACCACAGCTATTTGTAATCAGCATCACTAGAATGCCACGAAGCACTATTCTGGTAACTGCTATTCTAAACACCCGGGCCATCTGAAAACAAGCGGCTGTAGTTTGAACACTATTGGCTGGGGACCCCTGTAACCAGATATATTCGTAATCAGCATCATTTGGGCAATGCAGTGAAGCACACTTTGCTGCTTTTCTGGTAACTGCTTTTCTGAAAACCTGGGCTTTGCTCTGATTGGTTGCTCTTCCGATGGAAGTCCCCCCCAAATCTAATGCAAGGAACAGCTGACGAAGGCTGGCACGCTTTACTCTTCTAGAAATCTAATAGAGCTTGGGCTGATCGTAGCTTAAACGGCCTACTGTTCCCTTTATCTCCTTGTTTTAGATTGTGTATCTTCCCTTCACCGATCGGCCCCTTTCCAAACTGGGAATTCACGCAGGCAGAGTACAAAGTCCGGTTCATCCTGACAAACGTAACCGTTGGGCCGTTGTACTCTGGCTCTGGTATATATGTGGGGCGAGCAGGCCTCGAGGAGGGTGAGATCTTACAATATAATAAAACAAGAAAATTCAGTTGATAAATATCAACTAAAAGGAGGCCAAACAGTGTTAACATTATGTAGAAGAGTGTATTGCACTTCAAATGTGTATGAACATGTATGTCTTTTCAAAATATCTTCAAGGTGATGCAGTTGGCTACTTTAGAAAAGAAGAAGAAAAAAAGTTATATAAAATATGAACGTGTCATGAAATACGTTCGTCATCGACCGCTCAGACAAGAACAAAAAAGAAGTTCAACACAGTAAAGTGCTGAAAATGACGGTTTAGTTCTGTAAGCAGATGAGATTCGTCTTCCAAAGTATTTGTGATCCTAATGTTGTCATGAAACTGAAAGAAACCAGACTTCGACTTTTGAGATAGAGAGTCATAAACACAAAGAGAGTAGGGTAGGCTCTGTCTCAGCCTACGGTTGTGTGAATAAAACTGAAAAGAACCAACTTGGCTCATATTCATCTTTCACTGTCAACTGATTGTGTCCGTCTGCTAACCTTTGTACTAGGCCTAGGCCTACAGGGACTGACCCTGCTTCCATAGCTCAACACCACAGCACAAAGAGAGTCGCATCACTAAGCCTACCTAACGGTTTTGGTCAGTTGCTAGGCTAGCGCATATTCATGAGTCTCTCAATGGTAGTGTGTGCATCAATGAAAAAGAAAGGGAGGGGGAGGGTTCAAGGAATAGTCAACTGATAAATGAACGTGAGGATAGAAGAATGTAAAATCCATCCGTAAGTATTTCTTCAAAATAAAGGGTTTGCAGCCAGAAGCGCGCCACCGTTTTTTTTAAATTTTTTGCATGCGATTATTGTCACTGATGAGGGAGGAAGGGGAGGGCAGAAATTTTGACCAAATGACAACTTTTTCGTTGCCACTGGATTTAACGTATGCTAAGTGCATGGGCACACGGGACCTCGGTTTATCGTCTCATCCGAAAGACTCCACATTCAGACTGTTAAGGCCTAGTGCAGAATGAGAAGAAAAAAATCCCCTGTACCCAGGTTCGAACTCGGGTTTACTTGACACGAAGCGAACGCAATACCACTGTGCCACTCTACACCACCTCAGTCATTGTGGTTGAAGCGTTTTTTGTTTTTTCTGTAGTGCAGTAAAAAAAATAATTGAGCTGGTTCTTTTGTTGTGAGTAAAACTCAGCGTGTTTCTTACAATAACTCATCCGTCAGGGTGCCCCTTTAACGTTGTGCCATTTGAGGCCCTGTACAGGTTTTTCCCGCCTAAAAGGCGAGGACGCAAAATGTTATGTGTGCAGTCCTTTTATTTTTTGTTGTCATTTTTATGATGAATGCAGTTGTTATTATTTGACAATGCAATTGCTGTTGTTTTGCAAAAGTTTAACAATGCACTTCTGTGATTTTGCAAAGGTTTAGTAATGGTGGTTGTACACTTTTTTAAAAAAAAATGCCAAAATGAGGATGAAGCCCTGTCAAGTGTTTTATCATCATACAATTCACGCCTGGTTTTTACTATAAGACAACACAAAATTTGTTTTCTTCACAATACTCTTTGCAGAAGCGTAATACACAACTTTAATGTAAAATCGTTTGGCTTTCAAAATTCTACAAATCTTTTGCATGCTACTCGTATGCTATGCATCATAAAAATGTTTTTTTAGCAGTGTGGTGTATGCAAGTTTAAGCAGACAACACGAACTCCAGTGGATGCAACGCTGTTTACGCGCACACGCACGCATTGTTGTAAGCTATAAAGAGACTTAGGCATAGAAAAAGCATGGCACAACATCACAGCACAGTAGGCTAACACCTACACAGGCACACACCCAGGGTGGGTAGGGGGGGGGGGGGGAGAAAGAAATAGTTTTGTTTCTGTGCAATGAAACAAAAGAACCTGAGAGACAGATGGAGACATTGCTGAGAGAGAGAGAGAGAGAGAGAGAGAGAGAGAGAGAGAGAGAGAGAGAGAGAGAGAGAGAGAGAGAGACTGAAAGCAGAGACAGAGACAGAAAGCGACAGAAAGAAAGAAACAGATAAAAAGAGATAGTATGTGGGAGAGAAGGGCAATGAAAGTGCGAGTAAAGCACACAGAGAGAGAGAGAGAGAGAGAGAGAGAGAATAATGAGGTTTAGCAGACGACACCAACTCCAGTGGAGAAAGTGTGCTGGAAGCAATAGACTACTGCTAACCACGCAGCACACACTAGGCGCTACTAGCCTAGCCTAGTTAAGAGAGAGAGAGAAAGAGAGAGAGAGAGAGAGACAGACAATCAGACAGACAGAGATATAGAACAGGGAGAGAGGCAGGGAAAAACAGGGCGAAAGACAGAGACAAAAAGAGATAGTATGTGGAAACAAAATTGGAAGCTGTGCAAGGCAGAGACAAAACAAACAGAGAGAGATAGATAGATAAAGAGAGAGAGAGAGAGAGAGAGATAGAGAGAGAGAGACGCAAACGCAAACATTTTATTGGCAATAGCTTACATAGCTCTTCTGCCAAGGAAGTGCATTGGTACTGAAAGTACTTCTAAATTAATAGCGACAAAACAATGGAAAGTTACGATATCCTTTGAGAGAGAGAGAGAGACGCAGTCACAGCCTAACTCTGTAGGTTAACATGTTCTGGTCACCAGTCTGTTAGGTTGATGCATATTCATGAGGTTCTCAATGATCCACCAGCGCGTCGCACCCACGGACCTACATTACATGTAGAGTCGCACGCTCAATTAAAAAGGGCAGACAACTTCAATGACAAAGGGAAGACAACTCTGATGCGCCCAGCAGGCCACGTGCTCTTCCACAGTCCATGGAACTGGCCGAAATCACGTGACCATCACAGGCAAAAGTCACATGATCCCTTACCCGACACTAAAGAGGAGGCGACCTCTTGGTCGCCTCCAATAAAGAAGGCATATCGACACTTTCTCTTAACTTAATTATTCCCACATGGCCGAAAGGCCAAAGAGGGCGTTAAGCATTATTTTCTCTTAACTTAATGAGGTTTAACCGGGGCGTGGTTACCGCTACACCTATCTATGTTGTTAAAAACTCGGGACTTTACTGGTGTTGCACTGCCTCCGGGCATTGCAGCCAGTATTGTTCCCACCATCTTTGTATTTACAAATGTCCCATATGTGTCTATGACCGAGAGGACGTAAAACATCATTTTCACCTCATATCGACGCTTTTGAAGATCAGAAACTTCATATTTTTTGCCTTGGCAGTAGGCCTATGTGTTCAAGAAACGAATATGTCTTGAGATATGAGACAAAATCGACATTTAAGTTCATAGACGATAATCTTACTATGAAAGAAAATGTCGAGTTTTTTCTCCACACGAAAAAAGACACATTGCAGCCATTACCAAAACAAATCAAAAGAATGCAAACGAATCATAATTTATAAAAACTCAAATAAATTAACAAACTGAAGAACAGACTTCCCAATTATTACACAAACTAAGGTGAATTTATGCATGTTAAAATTGTGGCCTTAAACTATGAATACCAATCAACCACACCTACATAGACGATTCATTCAGTCGCGTCACAACTAACTGGAGTTCTAAAGAATTAATACCTAGGAAATATTTCTTGGAAAAAAAGCACACCCAACGCTCTATTTAGGAAATATTTGCGCCAAACAAGAAACTGTTTCAAATTGTACACATACCAGTGTTTCTTACTTAAACAGAACCTTAAAGGTGGACCCTGACGGATGAGTTTTGGCAAGAAACACGTCAAGATCACCAGAAAGACAGCCTTTTCAAGGATCGGAACATTCACTTTGCCCTGGTTTCCTATAAATCAAACCGTCAAAACGGCGATTCCTCCTTGGCGGAGATGCCAGAGAGAGAAACCATTTTGGATGGGGTGGGTGGAGGACACTCATTGTTGTTGAAGCGTTTTCTTTTTTTGTAGTGCAGTAAAAAAAACATTGGAGCTATTTCCTTTGTTGTGAGCGAAACTCCTGTAGATAAACTGTATAAAATGTATAATTTAAAAAAAAGGCTTGCATTGCGAAAATTTCGTGCAAACGATTTGGAGGTCAATAGAAAAGAGACAGCACACGCCTTCTCTTTGGGTGACAGAATTTGACTTCCAGCACCTCCGCCAAGGAGGAATCGACAATTTGACGGTTTGATTTATAGGAAACCAGAGCAAAGTGAGTGTTGCAATCTCTGTAAAGGGTGTTTTCCTGGTGATCTCGACGTGTTTCTTACAAAGACTCATCCGTCAGGGTGCCCCTTTAAACTTAATGATCTTCCTGAAAGATCCACGCATGTAGCTCCTGCAATAGTGAACCATTTGTTGCGCTAACGCGGAACAAACCCAAAGGAATACAATTGTATGTATGCGCACAGCAACATTTTAGATAGTGAATATAGGTGAAGACGGGGTAAAAAGCCCATGGGCGGGTAAGAAGCCCATGCCAATTATCTCATGAAATGAAGCAAATTTCAGTAAAATTTGACCCATGAGACGAGTGTTAATGAGACGAGTGTTAATGCTTAGCATTCGTCTCATGGGCAAAATTGGACTGAAATTTGCTTTATTTTATGAGATTATTGGCATGGGCTTCTTACCCGCCCATGGGCTTTTTACCCCGTATCAGGATCATGCCCGTTGCTGATAATGCCATTCTCCTCGCATGCGAGGATTTTTTAGGAAGATTTGGGTCTCCTCACCTACAAGCCCTCTGGTGACTGAAGTGGCCACGGCGTAAAAGGCATGCTGTGTTACAGCCGGTGTTGCATAAAATATTTTACCCATGAAATAAGTACTCTTTTCCTCATTCAAATTGTTTGCTGTTTGGGAAAGATTCAGAGGCGTCTTGTGGCATGCAGGAAGAACAGAAGAGTCATCATTAAATATTGAGAAGTCAGGGATATTTTTCTAATATTTATTAGCAGTCGCGAAGCGAGACTGGTATTGTTTTCACTTGGTCCGTCCGTCCGATTTGTTTGTTTGTTTGTCTGTGACAGCGATAACTCGAGAACGCTTGGATATATCAACATGAAAATTTACAGGTGGATACTAGGGGTCACAAGCTTGGACCAGTTCGAATTGGGGCAAAATCGGGTTAGCGGTTAGGGTTTGGATTATGATTAGGTTTCGTGTTAAGGTTAGGGGTGCAAGCGCGTGTCGCGACTGGGTCAGTTTATGCAAGTATTCTAGTTATTATTTATTTTTGTTTGCACGGATGGTTGCTTATATCGTCCGCCATTTTCAAAAATACGAAACTAAGTCAGTGACATGGCTTTGCATACCTATATCGATTTCTCGGCAAAAATGTAGATTTACACCCTCCCGCTCTATTACTTGGTTCTTTCCGTGTATATTGAGCACTTAAATATCAATATCTTAAATAAAAGTTGACTTATTTATCACATGAAAGAAGAATGATTCTAGTGCGCTTTTAATGGGTATTATTCCACGGTAGGTAGCCTACTTATTTCCGCTCATGACACCGGGGCAGACGAAGACTGGAACTGCTGCAGCATGGTCTCCTGCTTTTTCCTTTCGTCTCGGACACTTCTCAGTAGCAACGTTGTTCTCATTAATTTTTTCTAATTTTCTGCTGGCTTTTTTGATGATGTAGCGCCATTTGTTACATTTTGCCAGAAGCAGGCGAGAAAGATCACCTGACCTGACAGCAATAACATCATTCTCATAATGAAAAGTTACCGACTCAGACTACAATTATCTCCCTTCTCTATTTCCCCACCCGTCGTTTGAAAAGCAGCGAACATGTCTTTCGGAATCTGGATCCCATAATGAAGTACACGAATATGTTTGTACACGAATTACAGTGATAGAAAATTTTCAAGATCAACAAACAGAACTGGTACAAATTTTGATGCCGTCTACCCACATTCACCTCTGGAAAGAAAAGCGAGACGACACGAAAGACGGCATTGGGGGCCACACAGACAATGAACAGCACAGAGGTTCCAATCAGCGTCTTGGTCAGATGAATTTCCTCAACTGAAATGGAAGAAGTTGTTGTAGAACGCCATGCCACAACTTGGCGAAGTTTAACCATCGTTATTGCTGTTGCTATCGTTACTACAGTCATCGAGAACATGGGTATGAATGCTCCATAGAAGAAAACGTCCAAATTGTTGACAAGCTTTTTGTGAGATTTGTAAAATTTGCCTTCGACGTATGTATAAAATGTGGAGTTAGTTAAAGGGTTGTAAACACACGCGATCATATACCGCGATGCGACAAGAAAATAGGGACCAGTTACGAAGATGAAGACGCTCAATAAGATGGCACCAGTTGCTTTGGTTTTCAGCAGGGATTGGAACTGGAGAGGCATGGCAACACACAAACATCTCTCAGTGGCAATGATCGCAGACAGGATTTGGGATGTCATCAAAAAGGCAAAGAAGCCAGTAAGATAATGGTTCGTTATAAATTGGGTTATAGGTGAAAAAGACGAGCCGGTCAGGTTCAACTTGAAATATCTCAGAATAGTTTCGCAATAGATTAAAAATGACAATATTATGAACAGCTCGTCGGCTAAAGACAAGGCAAACAGGCACAATTGTACTCTTTGTCTTAGACCCTGTTTGCAAAACACCGCCATGTTTATTAGGTTTGCGGGTATACCAATGAGGAATAGCATAGGGATGATGCTCAGATTGGCAACGCTACTGGCGATTCTCTCCACATCAGCACTGATGATGTTATCAGGATTGTCCCAGGCTACAAACTCCTTTGGGTTAAACTTCAGTTCAATGCAGCCTTCTGGGATAGACACATTTCCCCTCGTTGTTTGAGAATGAAAGGTTGAAGAAAAACCTTCATAGTCTGTGACGCTGAATGTCATGTCTATTACAAGATCTGTAGGGTAAGACGGGGTAAAAAGCCCTTGGGCGGGTAAGAAGCCCATGCCAATTATCTCATGAAATGAAGCAAATTCAAGTCACATTTTGCCCATGAGACGAGTGTTAATGTTTAGCATTCGTCTCATGGGCACATTTGACTGAAATTTTCTTTATTTCATGAGATAATTGGCATGGGCTTCTTACCCGCCCATGGGCGTTTTACCCCATCTTCCCCTATAATTCTGTTAATATTTGGTTACTTGTCATGCCAAATGGTTGCCAGTTAATCTGATTTGGCTTTTCAGACCGATATTGTTTGTTTGTCTAGTTATAAATTGGTGCATGATGTATTGATATCTTTGCTTAGTTATTTTTCTTATTCCAATTGTATTTTTCTCATAGCCATTCAAGTAATTTCATGATGCAGCCTTTTGTTCGTAACTGAAACACTTTTGAGTGCGCTTATAAGCTTATAGCTTGTTGTGCTCATAAAATAATTTGTGTACACTGCAATGTATTATGTTAATAAACTTTGTTTAAACCAGACCGATATCTTGGTTTTCAATGTTTAAAAAAAAATCAAATTTACTGACACCTGTTTACACTGACCATGAAACTTACTCAAAAGTACTTAAATCAGAGATAGTCAAACCCTGAATCTTTTGTGGCAATCCTACTAAAACCAAATCATAGGGGAAGACGGGGTAAAAAGCGCATGGGCGGGTAAGAAGCCCACCCCAATAATCTCATGAAATAAAGAAAATTTCAGTCAAATTTGCCCATGAGACGAATGCTAGACATTAACGCTCGTCTCATGGGTAAAATGAGACTGAAATTTTCTTTATTTCATGAGATAATTGGGGTGGGCTTCTTACCCGCCCATGCGCTTTTTACCCCGTCTTCCCCTATACATGTGTCTAACAAAATAAAGTGAATAATTCTGGTGTTTCTTCAATACTTTTCATTGAAATGAAACTATGCCCAGACGACCTAGTGGGATTTTCTGTTGATTTGTAATCCCCTCTTATTCGTCTTATTCATCTAATGTGTTCAGATTTTCTTCAATTGCCTAGGCAATTTTTCATCGCGATATTAAAATAATGTGCTCATTGATTTTCAAAATATAGAATTACACAACAGACCAATGTTCTCTTGTTAGTTTAATATGCTGGTAGACTCTAAATCAAACAAAAGAAAACATAGGGGAAGACGGGGTATAAAGCCCATGGGCGGGTAAGAAGCCCATGCCAATTATCTCATGAAATAAACAAAATTTCAGTCACATTTTGCCCATGAGACGAGTGTTAATGTTTAGCGTTCGTCTCATGGGCAAATTTGACTGACATTTTCTTTATTTCATGAGATAATTAGCATGGGCTTCTTACCCGCCCATGGGCTTTTTACCCCGTCTTACCCTACGTTCGTGAATTAACGGCATTCACGTTCCTGTCCTACAGCTCATTTTGCAAACAACAGTAGGCCTAATAGGCAGATCTTCTTCAAAGATAGACCTGTTTAAACAGATAAAAAAGCAAACTGATTTACTTGACGTTTTAAAATCCTTTGATAAAAGCAATTCTGATTCACAAAGCTTTACTTCCTCCTGAGTAGCATAGTACTTTATATGATTTATTGTTTTATGTATTTCTTACCTCCATGATGCATCGCGTGCGCCTACAAACATTCAGATATGTGCACATAGGCGCTAGGCCTCTATGCACGTGACACAAACACACACACACACACACACACACACACACACACACACACACACACACACACACACACACACACACACACACACACGCACGCACGCACGCATATACACATACACACACACACACTAACACAAAAACACACATATATACGCAAACACACACACACACACACACACACACACACACACACACACACACACACACACACACACACACACACACACACACACACACAAACACGCGTGCCCACACGAGCACACATATGTATGCATACACAAGCGCGCGCACCAGATCACGCACACACTCGCGCACGCATGTAGGCTACGTGCACGCACAAACATACACACATGGAACGCATATAAATACGCATATGTATGCACACACACACAAACATACAATCACACTTGAGCACTCGAGTACAAACTTATACACACCATGTACACACATACGGATAACGGTGTGTGTATGTGTATGTGTGTGCGCACGCACCTAGGCATACATACACACGCCGCTGTGACGCACGCACAAACACACACACACACACACACGTGCGCACCGCACGCATGCACGCACGCACACACGAGAGAGACTCGGACATCCAGACAGAAATACAGATAGACAGACAGAGACTAATAAGCAATCAGACGGGCGGGGTGGACGGACGGACAGACGAACAAACAGACAAACAAATGCGATAGCTACACAGCCTGTCGGCCTAGATCTCTTCTGCTGTATGTTCATATATTGATGGAGGCGCCTGGTGGATTTAAAAAATATATATATATATATATATATAATGAAAGCGGGTTATTGATTGAAATGTGACAATCGACGCTACTTCAAGTCAATAAACACAATGAAAGGATTTCATTAGGTTTATTTACAGTCACATGTTTTCTTCTCTCAATTAAAAATGTCATGTATTGACCTCTCCATGTAGGCCTATTGGAAGAGAGAGAGAGAGAGAGAGAGAGAGAGAGAGAGAGAGAGAGAGAGAGAGAGAGAGAGAGAGAGAGAGAGAGAGAGAGAGAGAGAGAGAGAGAGAGAGAGAGAGAGAGAGAGAGAGAGAGAGACAGAGAGAGACAAAGAGAGACAGAGAGAGACAGAGACGCTTCAAAAACGCTTCAAAATGTTTTCATTGACATTGGCATAATAATACACCCTAATGTCACGGGGCCTCTTTTTTTCCCGCAGCGTATGCATTATATCGTAACAAACAATAAGAATACAAACAAATAAATCAACTAAAGTGAAACTCATAACCATTATAGTAAACACAATCGTAATACATGACTACCAACTTATCCTGGTCAATAATTGTTTCTCGAACTACTCAAATAATAATGGTAGTAATCAAATAATGTAAAAAGGTACAAAAACTAAAAGAATAGCAACAGATCATCAAGCCAAATGACATTTATAATTATTCCTAACCATTCAGCAGGAGAAGTTTTCTTTTTCGTAATGTAAAAGCTTCTGCTACATATTTTGCAAATAACAATATTGATTCATCATCTTCCGAAGATAATAAATAGCATATGCTCTTCTGCCTCACCACATCCAAAGTAAACAGTTGGGATTTAGCTCTAATTCCATTATATGCTGTACATTGAAATACAAAATGTTCTTCATTTTCTTTCACACCATCTGTACATAAAACACATAAATTATCTACTGCATTTTCTCGTTCAAACCATCTTTTATTATTTATAAAACCCAATGACCTATTTCTAAATCTAGCTAGCAAGCCCCTATGCTACTGATGAAGTAAGTATGAGAGAGAGAGAGAGAGAGAGAGAGAGAGAGAGAGAGAGAGAGAGAGAGAGAGAGAGAGAGAGAGAGAGAGAGAGAGAGAACACAACACATTTTTAATGTTTCAGGCCCCCGGCCTATAGCATAGGAGGTGCAGTGCACACAATGTAAAAAAATAAAACAGAGAGAGAGAGAGAGAGAGAGAGAGAGAGAGAGAAAACGACACCTGAAATAGACAGACATAATGACACACACACACACACACACACACACACACACACACACACACTGAGTGAGTGAAAGAGGGAGAGCGAGAGGAGGAGGGGGTGAAGAAGAAAACAGAAAAACGATGTTCGGATATAGTAAAGTTTTGATGATATTTTTTTATCTTTTCCGATGTTGTTTTTCAAAGTCAAAGCTAACGCAAAATACTAAATATATAGTAAAGTTTTGATGATATTTTTTATCTTATCCGATGTTGTTTTTCAAAGTTAAAGCTAACGATACTAAATATATAGTAAAGTTTTGATGATACTTTTTATCTTATCCGATGTTGTTTTTCAAAGTCAAAGCTAACGTAAAATACTAAATATAAACCCATCCTACCCCTTCATCATATGGTTTGAGGTCCAAAAAGGTGATTGGGTTTATACATGGTATATTTCCCTGTGCACAAAACAAAACTAGCTGTAAAAGCATATAGTGTACAACCTCTAACTTCCAGAATCGCCTTTGAATCTATTCATGCATGCACACGCACGTGCGAGCGCGCGCACACACACACACATATCCACCATGACCAAACAGTTTGCCTGCGCGACATTTCGCCTACGGACACTTTGCCTACGGACATTATGCCTATGGTCACCATGCTCACCGGACATTTTGCTTACTGGACATTATGCCTACAGACATTATGCCTGATAATAGATTATCATGCCTGCAATAAAATATCGCATTTTCATTATGCTACAGCAAAACCCAGTTATAAGAAAATCAAAGGGAGATTGTTTTCTTATATCCGTGTTTTCTTATATCCGAAACTCGGATAAAAGAAAACATTTGATTTTTTTCTTCTTATAACCGAGTTGAAAGGGGAAAAGAGAAAAAATCAAAGAAAAAAGAGAAAAAAAATCAAATAAAAGACAAACAGAAACATAAAACGAAGAAAAAAATGCTTTTACATAAATTGGTGCATGAAAAAAAAGGAAAAAATGCAAAACAAAGGAGGAAAAAAAGAAAGAACAGAACAGAAAATTAAAAACAAA
>CM065707.1:2171889-2176889 GCA_017654935.2 Phymorhynchus buccinoides
GTACAACTGCATCAGCTAGGGATGAGAACATTACATGTGTGACCGTTTTTAATAACCCTGCCACGTAGGCAGCCACACTCCGACTTCGGAGGATTTCGGAGACTGATGATGTTATGCTAGGAGCTGGTCATGGCTTAAGACAATCCTCGCATAGCTATGCAGAGCATAGCAACATTTTGATGTAGCCTTGGTGTTCTAGCCTATGTCAATTGGTCTGACACAGCCTTAAGCCAAGGTGAAGCTCTTTACATTGAAATCCCTTTTTTTTTGCAGAATCGTCCATTTTCTGGTCACCCTGCTGTGTGGAGTGGTGATGATGGTGGTCGCCTCTAACCTGTGGGGTCGATGGATGACAAACGTCGTTATCTTGCAACAGCAGAGTGATGCGCCCCTGACTTCCGACATTCACTTCAGATCATGGCTGTCCGACACAGGTAAACACTGTGTCATGCCTTAGCTCCCTCCCCCCCAAAAAAAAAGTCTGTTTCCGGTAACCCGACCGAGCCTAGTTTTTGCTGCCGACCCCAATTTTTGTTGTTGACGAGTTTCAAAAAAAAAGAAAAAAAGAAGCAATTTGAGCAGACGATGCAAGGGAAACAACCATTGCACTCTCACTCGGCATAGTCAAGGACCGTTACTCATGCAGACTTTCGTGATCAACATCCGCCAACACAATAGCGGGTGCAAGGCACGCGATTGCCATTTCTATGTCTAAATGCGATCGCAGTCAAAATCGTCGCTCGTTCAAATCGGGCGCCCGCTACTTTGAGAGTGTGTATTTGCGACATTGAGCATGAACCACAAATTTCACTTTTTTCCGTAAAATTATGAAATATGAACGATTGGAGTATGGAAAAATGGTTCAAGTAATTTAGAAAGAGTGAAATTTGTCGTTCATGCTCAATGTCGCAAATACACACTCTCATAGTAGCGGGCGACCGATTTGAACGAGCGACAATTTTGACTGCGACAACATGTTTCAGCAAATACAGCAAAAATCTTGCACCGCGAAAAAAAAAAAATATTAAAAAAATTTGAAAGCCTACCCACCTACCCTATTTTTTTTTTACCATGTTCCCAGAAACAGACATATTTTTTTGTTTGGCCTTGTGAAATTCTGCTTAACGTCCTCCGGTCTGGAACAGACACATGAGATATCAGTAGATATAAAGATGGTGGGAATGATCGTGGAGGCAATGCTCGGAGGCAGTGCAACACCAGTACAATACAGGTATGTAAGTAAATGTGTGTCATGCCTGTCTGTTGTTTCCAACAATGACTGACAGTGACAAATGGCTAGTGGACATTTGAACGTGATTCGCTGTGTGCAGGCTAAATTAGGCATACACCCGTTGGGTTTAGACTAAGGATTAATCCTCTGTTTGTTTTTGCGTATGTTTTGGCAGTATGACTGTTTTTCTTATCCTGTCAAATTGATATATCTGGATGATGGTTTACATCATTACTTGATTTATTTCCCTTCATTTTGACAGTGACAGTCAGCTGTTTTAGAACAGTTTTTTTGTTGATAGATCCGCCTCATGTTCTCGCCTTCCAATGTCAACATATCTTTCTTTCTGTTTCATGAAAACAACCATAACTTAATCCTAAACCTATCCCTTACCTGAGCAAGGCAGGATGTTGCTTCTTAACGAGCTGATTGCGTTTGTGTTGACGGTCTGCCACTAGCCAGTTGTCTGCAAGATGAGATAGTAGAGGGCAGGTTGGGCTAAAGTTTGTCAATTATTTGTTTATAGTTTATTTTACATACCCTTGCCCAGAGTACACGTTGGCCCCTACCACAGGCCAATATCAACCAATGAATGAATGATAAAGGCTAGTTGAGAGAAGGGCCCACGGCTAAAGACTAAAGGAAAGCAAAATCCACCAATCTAGTTTAACCATACTGTACCAACACTTAAAACATGTACATTAGCCCTAATGAACCTGGAACTATACCCTAGTATATAGGAAAACGAAAGTAGCCTGTGATCCTGACCCCTTACCGGATACAGGGTGATAGTTATCTTCCCCTACTTCCGGATGGGCGTGGTGCACCGGCCTACCGCCATCTCCATTCCTTCTTTTCCAGCCCATGAGTTAAGACCTGGGACTTGCCTTTTACCACTTTTTTGCTATTTGCTTTGAACTTTCCTGGTGGGTTTGTTCCTTTCTCCTGTCTTTTATTTCACTGAGTGACCAGTTAGGTTTCTCCTTGTTCTTATTTTTCTTGACGTTCTCAAGTTGGTGTTTGAATGCTTTTGGGGCAGGTTATTCTGTCCGTCATTGTTGTGTCGGCCATTTTGGCCTCTTCCTCTCAGTCAGTTTCAGTTTCTGACAGTAAACCTTCTTCTTCTTCTACCGTTTAGTATCCACAATCATCAGTTTGATTTTATGATACTATATTCGGTTGAGGTCCGAAGTCGGGCATAAAAAAACACACCAAAAAAACCCCAACAAAAACCTACTCTATGAATATGACCCAGCCAGTCGGGTCTCACTGATCGAGCCTCCTTCGGGTTCTTCTTCAGCTTCCGAAATAACTTCTCACACCCCTAACGGGATGGTATCGGCGGGTTTTCAAAACATTCATCCACAAGTTCTAAACTTGATCGAAAATCTTCGTCCTCCAAGTCAGCTTCAAAGACAGTTTTCTTACCCGGTTTCACCATCGAAACCGGTCAATCCGTCTTAGCCTTTTTTATTATTTGGCTTCGGTTTCGGTGGCTTCCACCCAGTCATTTCATACTCGGTCAATGTTTCAACCACTCTCCTCCGAGTACTTTTCTAAGTCGGTTCGTCCGGAGCCAGTCCACCCTGTCCTCTCTTCTCGAGTCACAGGGTCGACTCTCTCCCCCACCACTGTTCACAGGTTTGCTGATCACAGGCCTCTCTCTACTTGGGCCAGTGTTTCATCACGGTCCTCAGGGCGGACCTACTCTACTACGGGTTTCCGGGCTGTAGGAACAGCCCCAACCCATGAGAGTCCCTTTTTTGTTCTCTCCCCACAGAATCGTAGCTATTCTGTGGGGGGCTCGCCTACACGTCCAGAGGGTGTCGCTTTTGACCATGGGTCACTAGTAGGGTGATGGTCTCCCTCCTGTCAGGAGACAGTGTCTAGACAGGAGAGTCTAGAGGGGACAGAGCGGGCTGGTGCTTCCCGGCACCCATCCGAATTTTGGGAGAGCTCTGAGTCTCCAAAGTTCGAGGCCCATCACCCGTTGGCTCCATCCCTCTACAAGCCATGGGTGCGGTTGCAGCCGGAATCCTCAGAGGAGGATGAAACGGCTCTCCCGGTTCTTCAGTTGCAACCGGCAGATCAATTCCCGGTGCATGGCAACCGGCAGATCTCCAACCGCTTAAACAGCAACCGGCAGATCTTTTACCGGTGCTGAGGCAACCGGCAGATCGCCAACCGGGAAGAATGCAACCGGCAGATATGCAACCGGGAAGAATGCAACCGGCAGATAAACCAGCAGATCTGCAACCGGTGCTTGCGGACCGGCTAGACAGCAACCGGCAATGTCACAACCGGTTTTCCAGTAACCGGCAGTTTTGCAACCGGCAGATACGCAACCGGGAGATTTGCGCAACCGGCAGATTTTCAACCGGGTGATCGGAGCAAGGCTTGTCACCCGGTTGCCTCCTTTCAGAACGATGATTCTGAGGAAGATTTGGTTTATGCATGCCACTCTAACTCTGAGTTTGAGAGAAGAGTACAGCAGGAAGTCCTTTTGCGCAGATAAGCCGAACTATCCCAGTTCGTGCACTCGGACGTCAGCCCAGCTTTCCTTCTCGGTTCGTTTTCGGAACACTGGCGTGTCCGTTCAAGGCCTTCTCTATATTCTGGCCAACTCATGCCCAGACGTGGGTCAGGTCCGTCACACTCAGGCCCAGTCTGCCTCTGATCGTTCGGTGGGGTCTTTTCGGCACGACAAGATCACGTTGTCGCTGCAGGCCCCAACCTTGGTGTTTGACTCTATTGGCCAAGCGGAGAACTTTGTCCGTACAGGGAAGCTTGTTCCATCCGGGCAGGTTTCTCCCGCTCGTCTATATCGATCTAGAGAAGAGTCCTTGCCGGTAGGCTCGTTCTCGATCCCTAGGTTTAAGCCTAGTGTGTCTCTGCCTGAGGACTACCTCCCCTTTGATGTTTCGTCGAAACCTATCAAGGATGGGATGGAAAGACTGAAGTGCGGTCACTCAGTTCCACTGGTGGTTCTGAAACCGGATGTTTTCAGGCAGCTAGAGACCTCTCTCTCGGACTCGCTCTAGGACTGTGGCTGAGTCCTTGGGAAAATCTCCCACTGAGTCCCCTGTTGACTACAGGCTGTTTTTCTCCGCAGTGGGTATCGCCCGAGCCCTGTTGGGTGATACCATTCAGAGCCTTACAGAGACAGTCTTGGCCCTCAAGGTTCAAACTAAATTGCCTAAAAACTAGATCAAAATACAATGTTTAACATGTCTTTTTCCCCAACTGGGAAGATTGCAACCGACATATCTTTTCCCCGGTACAGTGGCAAATGGCAGATCTTGTCCCGGTTAGAAAACCGGCAGATCGTCTACCGGGAAGAATGCGTCCGGCAGTTCTTTTCACGGTATAAAGGCAACCGGCAGATCTTGCCAACCGGGAGGAATACAACCGTCAGTTCTTTTCTCGGTTCAAAGGCAATCGGCAGATCTTGCCCCGGTTAGATCTAGACAGATCTTCACGAGAAGAATGCTTTTGGCAGTTCTTTTCCCGGTGAAAAGGTTATCGAATCATTTTCGGAACACTGCTGTTTCCGTTCAGGGGTTGCTCATTTTTCGGCCTATTGTTGGTCCTGACGTTGTTCAGGTTCTACTCTGGCATGTCATGCTTACGTTGTCTTGGCAGGCACCATCTTGGTTGCTTGTTACCTTTGGTCAAACTGGGAATTTTGTTCGTCTGGACAAACTTAAGAGACGAAGCCTTGCCTGTTTTGGTTCGTTTCTCTATCTCTAGGTTCAATCCTAGTGTTCTC
>CM065707.1:2181889-2241896 GCA_017654935.2 Phymorhynchus buccinoides
AATCACCGGTGTGAAGCTTGATCAATTTTTGTTAAAGATTTGGGTTAGATCTACTCCAGTCATAGAAATAGTTAAGTCAAAAATCGAGGCGTATTCGCCGTTTTATTTCCACATAGGAAATGACGCGTGTGAAAGGTCAAGGTCAAGGCCGATGACAGCGCATGCGCACTTCTGTTTTCAAACTGAATGACGGACTCAAAGACAACAATGCGATTCTTGCTTGTAAGCTTACAATATTTTACTTCATTCGACCAGCGGCATCAGAAAATGACATTCGGTTGTTTCGATACTTAAAATGTAAGTGTTTAATGTTGCACATGTGTGGTTTTGAAACTTTCTAAAAATCTAGAGCGATGAAAGTTCGATTGTTTTTTGTTCGATCTATGCACGGACGACTGACGTATTGATCTGATGATCAATACGTCAGTTTGATGACGATTACACTAATAGATACGTCAATGCACGAGACGAGCGCATGGTAAGGTGGCGCCGGAAAGCCGAAACAAATATTGAAGAGCTTCTTTTCTAAAAAAAAGCTACATTATAGTTTCTTCAAACAATACACTATCTGTGAATACTGTTTTTCTAAAGAAAATAGTGGAGTTTTCTTCAGCTTTCAATCATCTTGATTGTTGGAAGAAATATGTCACACATTTCTGTATTTGAGTCATGATTGAAAAATATACCAATGTTTCAACAAAATCGTACCTATTTTTAAAAACTATTGACAAAAAACGCATGTCTACTCCAATTTACTTATTTAGGTATTTTTCTTTCATTTACTGATTTAGTACAATACAACTCTGAGAATTACGTAAGTTTGTTTTTTTCTTGTCGTACCTAACAACAGGTCTTTATAACAAAAGTAAAACACACATACCAAAAAAAGTTAAAAACAAACTAGCCTAACCCACACTGCCTATGTTTACTCTCACACAAGTGCCATTCATACACATTTGGCTAACCCTGTCTCGCCTGTGGGAGAATGACGTCACATTCGGCGGTGGCCTCGGGGTTGTCCTAGCCGCAGGCCTGTTGACAACAGGATGACTGACACCGGACGATTCGTCCGGCATCAGCCCTACCCAGTACAGTCATAGTCAGTACAGTCATAGTCAGTACAGTCAGAGTCGTAACCGGACTTGCCCCAAGTGCAGTATCGTAGCCCCGCCGTAGCCCGCAACTTGTGCTACAAGGCGCATCCCCGTACTTGTGTCTGTCAGCAGTCACAGTCCGTAGAGAGTCATTATTGTCCAGTCTAGTCTGGTCAGTGGTGTGAGTCCATTACAAAAGGAAGTAAGGGAACAGACCGTCTCCAGAGACAGCTCTCGTCGATCTGCGCACTGCTCTGGTCTCTAAAAAGGGCGACAAAAGCAGTGAGCTCTGCTAATTACCGTGCGTCCGGTTGCACACGGCACGCACATACAATCCAGGGGAAATCACCCCCGCAACATTCACTACAATCCCCCCAACCTTATGATGGAAGATTCAGGCAAGGGGGAACACATGGAACCTATAAACCAATAACTAATAACTTTACTAAAATCTAAATACTCCAAACTAACCACCACAGACCACCGACCGACAAGTGATTTCAACGACAACACCAATCGAACCCTCCAACCTGCCCCCACAAACAACCAAAATTTCCAAACATCTAGATAACAACACCATAAAAAATAAACCCCCCAACAACCGTGTACCGTATATGGGCGGTAGTTATCCCCCTTGCATCCAGGTTGGGCGTGGCCCCTTGGCCTACCATATCCGTCATTCCTATTTTTCCAGCCAGTATCAACCAATGATTGAATGAATGAATGATAAAGGCTAGTTGAGTGAAGGGCCCATGGGTAAAGACTAAAGGAAAGCATTTGATTCACAGCTGGCGAGAGAGACGGTTCGCCCTTCCCCCTGTTGTGCTGCGAGCCACCGCGAGGCAAAGTTTTTCTGGCGAAAAAGACCAGATCCCTGGGATCAGTTGTTTTCCCTTTAAAGGCACAGCTGGGGTATAAAAATAATAATAATAATAAATAAAGGTTCTATAGCGCTCTTCGATGATAACAAAATCATCCTCAGAGCGCTTTACAAATATTATGAGAGAAAACAATCCCCCCCCAAAAAAAAAGGAGAGAGTCGAGCCATGTGGCCTCATGTACATACATTTACTGTATTGTTAAAAATTCGGGACTTTCCTGGTGTTGCACTGCCTCTGGGTATTGCCTCCAGAATCGTTCACACCATCTTTATATCTACTAATGCCCCATAATGTGTCTGTTCCTGACCGGAGGACGCTAAGCAGAATTTAATCCTGTGGCCTCATTCTGCCTCGCTCCTCGCGCGCCATGTGCACAACTCTTTATCCCTACCTTTTTCTGTGCAGTGTGAGGCAGCAAGTGTCGGACCAGCGTTACCCGATTCTTTGGATAGGGTGCTTTGGCTTTAACCCTACCTTTTTCTGTGCAGTGTGAGGCAGCAAGTGTCGGACCAGCGTTACCCGATTCTTTGGATAGGGTGCTTTGGCTTTAACCCTACCTTTTTCTGTGCAGTGTGAGGCAGCAAGTGTCGGACCAGCGTTACCCGATTCTTTGGATAGGGTGCTTTGGCTTTAACCCTACCTTTTTCTGTGCAGTGTGAGGCAGCAAGTGTCGGACCAGCGTTACCCGATTCTTTGGATAGGGTGCTTTGGCTTTAACCCTACCTTTTTCTGTGCAGTGTGAGGCAGCAAGTGTCGGACCAGCGTTACCCGATTCTTTGGATAGGGTGCTTTGGCTTTAACCCTACCTTTTTCTGTGCAGTGTGAGGCAGCAAGTGTCGGACCAGCGTTACCCGATTCTTTGGATAGGGTGCTTTGGCTTTAACCCTACCTTTTTCTGTGCAGTGTGAGGCAGCAAGTGTCGGACCAGCGTTACCTGATTCTTTGGATAGGGTGCTTTGGCTTTAACCCTACCTTTTTCTGTGCAAAAAATAGGGTGCTTTGGCTTTAAACCCTGTGCAGTTGAGGCAGCCGCCAGCCCATTAAACTTACCATTAAACTTAACTGGGTAGATAAAAAAAATGTATCTGCAATATTGTGAATTCCTCTGTGACATGCATAACATTAGCTCTATAGTCTATCCATACCTCCAAAAATTAAGAAAATATTGTCTTTGGATAACAGGCCCTGGTTTGATGCCTTTTAGTGACATAGGTGTTAAACCACTGTGGTGCATAACTGCGACATTGGCGATGAAAGGGTCAATGGATATAGCAGCATATTTAGCTCTTTTGTGTTATTAAATTACGCCCCTTATGGTTGAAAATATGAACTATGGGGGTAGAAATAAGGGCGATGGGCAAGATTGTAGCAGGGGAGATAGGGAATGATGGGGCAGGGAAGCAGGTGGGGGTAAGACAAGGGGGACTCATCTGATTGTGGAGCAGGATAAGAAGCATGGTTTCCTGATTCAGTATATACTGTTGATTGCATGCTCTGGTAGCAGGGTTCCCACAAGTCCTTGAAAACTTGAACAGTCCTGGAAAACGAGCAAGGCCTTTTCCAGGGCTTGAAAAGTGCTGGAAAAACAGCACAGGCCCTAAAGCTCCTGGAAAAGTCCTGGAATTTTCTTAATCTGCTGACCAGATTCTCAACTTTCAAGCAAGCAAAACCAACACTTGATGTCTTAGAAAATATATATGGTAAAACTGAAAGTTACCGTAACGCTTGGGTTTTTTAATTCAGACTTTTGACCGCCTGATATCGTGACAGCAGACGACCATGATTCGGCATGTGGACTTTTGGTGTGTGCATTTTTTTAGTTTCAAATAATTAGAATATTATTAGTTCGATATTAGCACACCTCTTACCGTAATGCTTATTATCCATATTGCGAGCAGTATTTTCAGTCCTTTAAATTTATCAGCATGGTCCTGGAATAGTCCTGGAAAAGTCCTTGAATTTTTCTTTTAGAGATCTGTGGGAACCCTGTGATACTGATAGGCTTTCAGTTATGATGTAAGCTTAAAAGGAAAAAGCCCACAGCAAAGAACCCAGTTTGTTACCCACATTATTCAGCTTTCCTTGTCCTACACAGAACAAGGGCTCTTCTTTCAAACATAGTAATGTGTGTGTGTGTGTGTGCACGCATGCTTGCGTGTGAATGTGTGTTTGTGTATGCAAGAATATGTGTGTGTGTGTGCATCAATATGCATAAGTCTTTCTCTTAACCCTTTCACAGCCAACGTCGCATTTTTGCACCACAACGATTTAACATCCATGTCACTAAAAGGCATCAAATCAGGGTCTGTTATTCAAAGACCCTATTCTCTTCATTTTGGGAGGTAAGGATAGGTCTTACTTTCAATATGTCATAGATGAATTCCCAATATTACAGACATGTTTTGTCTCTACACAGGTATGTTTAATGGAAATTTTTGCTGAAAAATGGCTGGCGTTGAAAGAGTTAAAGTTGTGTGTGTTTTTGTGTGTGTGTGCAGAACCAGGCTCCCTCCAGGAGTACTCCCCAGTCAGAGAACAGCTGTGTTACCTGGGCAGTGATGTGTCTGAGAACCTGTTTCCCTGCAGGACAGAACAGCAGTTAAAGTTCTCTGTGTGTGTGTTTGTGCAGAACAAGACTCCCACCAGGAGTACTCGCCAGCCAGAGAACAGCTATGTTACCTGGGCAGTGATGTGTCTGAGAACCTGTTTCCCTGCAGGACAGAACAGCAGTTAAAGTTCTCTGTGTGTGTGTTTGTGCAGAACAAGACTCCCACCAGGAGTACTCCCCAGCCAGAGAACAGCTGTGTTACCTGGGCAGTGATGTGTCTGAGAACCTGTTTCCCTGCATGACAGAACAGCAGTTAAAGTTCTGTGTGTGTTTGTGCAGAACAAGACTCCCTCCAGGAGTACTCCCCAGCCACAGAACAGCTGTGTTACCTGGGCAGTGATGTGTCTGAGAACCTGTTTCCCTGCAGGACAGAACAGCAGTTAAAGTTCTGTGTGTGTTTGTGCAGAACAAGACTCCCTCCAGGAGTACTCCCCAGCCACAGAACAGCTGTGTTACCTGGGCAGTGATGTGTCTGAGAACCTGTTTCCCTGCAGGACAGAACAGCAGTTAAAGTTCTGTGTGTGTGCAGAACAAGACTCCCACCAGGAGTACTCCCCAGCCAGAGAACAGCTGTGTTACCTGGGCAGTGATGTGTCTGAGAACCTGTTTCCCTGCAGGACAGAACAGCAGTTCAAGTTCTGTGTGTGTGTGCAGAACAAGACTCCCACCAGGAGTACTCCCCAGCCAGAGAACAGCTATGTTACCTGGGCAGTGATGTGTCTGAGAACCTGTTTCCCTGCAGGACAGAACAGCAGTTCAAGTTCTGTGTGTGTGTGCAGAACAAGACTCCCACCAGGAGTACTCCCCAGCCAGAGAACAGCTATGTTACCTGGGCAGTGATGTGTCTGAGAACCTGTTCCCCTGCAGGACAGAACAGCAGCTACCACCCAGGCCTCTGCCATGGAACGTCAGCGTTATTCAAACTTCCAGGTCTGTGAAAAACATTGGATTACAGTGGAACCTCCCTTATACGACCTTCAAAGATCACCCAAAATGAGGTCTTGTAAGGGAGGGGTCTTAAGGGAGGTAGTTTTAACACTTACAAAGAAGGGCAATGTCTCAGAAAAGTAGGTCTTATGTGGGAGGGAGTCTTATAATAGGAGGTCTTATAAGACAGGTTCCACTGTATAACTGAATCTGTCAGTGTAAAACCTGAGGGATTCTGTATGTAGGACCCAGCACCACGAAAGGGACATTAAGTCTCTGAGCTAGCTTCTCACAACAGGCTTGAAAAATAAAAAATCTCTTCTTTTTTTAATATCAATTTTGAGTTATGGGTATTTCCGTGTTCTTTAACCTCTTATCTTTCATATCTATAACGATAGTCTTTAATACAGTCTCTAAACACTTTATAAGTGCTTTTAAACGAGTAGGTCAATGACTTTTCTTCAGCTAGGCTAAATTTTAGACTTTTCTCAAAATGGCCGATGCCCTACTAATCTTAAGTGCTCATAACTCTGGAACAGAACAATATAAAATAATTATTTGTATCATTATAAATAGAATTGTCTGAAGTTTCCAACTGTATCATTTTCTCAGAATGGTCAGTTTGACACTTAATGTCCCTTCCGTGGTGATGGGTCACAAAGTATGTGAGCATAATTCATTATGGCTTCTTGGTTTTATTTCCTGTTAGACAGAATAGCATTTATCACCCAGACCTCTTCCGTTGAAATATTTGAACGGGTTGCACCATAATGATTAAACTGGTAAAACTAGATATTGAAACTGTAGGTTACAAGTCAAGTCAAAATTTTATTTCCAGATGGAACATTGAATAAGCAAATAATATACTTTTTTTTATTTTTATCAATCATCCGTTAAAAAAAAACACACCCCCAAAAAACAAAAAACGAAGGAACTGAAGATTCTAAAGTGGTAAGCACTAAAGAACAGGGAAGAGGGTAGGGAGTGGGAGAGTAACACATTATGCACAATATATACATCGATTCTTAATTCTAACATCACATTCACATATCAACACATTTTCTCTATTTTGACCCTCATTTCAAATAAGAGGAAAATAAAGAGAGATTATGTTCTGTTAAAAACATATTTTAATTTTTTTCTTGAAAGAGTTCTTGTTTGCTATGTTTATTAATTGGAGGGTAATTTGTGGTCCTGACTCATTCCATTTTCATTAAAAAATGTAATTTAAAATTATCCCTATCTGTATTGGATACATTGAGGGAGCCTATGAAGGCTATTCACTCAACGTAAGTGGCAGAGCGCATTGTGAGTTTAAAATACTGTCCTGATGGTATGACAGTAATTTTTTAGCGGGCCATAGACCTTTCTTTCGCAGTATCCAAGCAAGACCACTCCGGCTAGTGAAGCGCTCACCGGGGACAAGCCCCGACCGGCACAGCTCCTGCCCTTCATTTGACACTACTCTGATCTATGGCCCCTACTCCTTAATAGACGATTTTCGGGGGAAAAAAACTAGGGGAGAGTGCACTTCATGAAAATTAGAGTTCATTACCTCCATTACTCGGTCAAATACCATAGCGATAATGCAACAATGGCGTCGAAGCTTGAAACTGCAGGATGCGAGTCAGCGACTTGCAAACATTTTGTAGAAAAATAAGGGGTGACCAGTTGTTACAAAGTGATAGAACTTGCAAACTGTGACGTAAAAATATAAATGACATCAATTTCAGAATGACGCACTGCGTTCTACATGCTGTGTGTCTCCTCAAACACAAGAAGCGAGGGCTGGGGATTTACCTGATGGCAGAGTAACTTCCCCTGTTTGACCGATTTAATTAGGCAAGATAACTCCTACACACCATGAAATTACTCCCCTTAATTATTTCAGAACAATTCCTACTTAGTCTTTCTTTGGAGCAGGCCCCGCCTGGCGCTGGTGATGCTGCGCTGGCGGGGCCTGCTGCGATGGAGGCATTGGTTTGCTGATTCCAGTCCATGACTGTTCTCATGAAGAAAGAGTTCTTAGTTGTATGCATATGTAAACACTACGCCTATTTGCTCATTTTGCGATGCTATGGTGTAATTGGATTGTTAATAAGCTGTTCATACTTATTGATGATGTTTGCATACATTTTTGTTTCTATGTGCAAATCATTAAAGAAAAGAGAAACTTTGCAAGGGACAAAAAACAAACAAAAGAAAGTAGGTTACTTTTCTACAGCGAATAAAAAAAATGTGAAGAATACATTTTAAAAAAAAGAAAGAAATAGTTCTTGAACTGTTCTGTGTGGTATGATCTTACTTTAAAGCCGCGTGAATTACATATAATTGCATGGAATTATAAAACTTATTAATTTGTTACAGATTACCATTGTTAAGCAATCATTTCCCGGAGATCGGCAACGGCCATGTTGCTACGGTGGTGCACAGCCCCTCCATTTTCATGAACGGTTTGTACAACGGGGCCGACGTCACCAGCCACCGCGCACGTATCCCATCAACCTCAGCCATCATGGTGGCCATCGCCAGCCCCGCCGCTAACGTGACGGCAACATTCCGATTGGACGTCGGCAGAGGTGGGTGGTAGTGGTTTGTTGACGTTTTGTTTTGATTGGTCTTTGATTTGGGTAAATGTTTGTGTAAATGTTGCCAAATCCAGACCTGCCTACTGCTACGATTTGGCCGTCGTAGCAGCTATGAAAAATAAAGCTTTGCTACGGAGCTACGGCAACCTTAACGTTGCTACGGAAAAAACAAATTGCCGCCGCATTTTATTTTTGCTTATGCCGTTCCCGGTTTTGTCGGTTTCTAAGAGCAGACGCTGTGTCACACGCGATAACCTAGTCACTTCCGTTTTTATCAAAGTGACTGCGCATGCGTTCTTATTACTTTCTCTGGAAAAAATGGCAGACTCCAGCAGCAGTAGCGATTCGGGAGATGTTTCAAACGAAGAAAAACGAACCCAAACCAGAAAACGAAAATCATCTGGCACACCATCTTGTTCTAAGAAAAAACATCGGCCTGCCACACAAGTTTTTAAAATAGCTTACATGGAGGAGTGGCCTTGCATTGTCAGAAGTCGACTTGGTGCGAACCATGCTCACTGCAACCTCTGCCATGCAGACTTCTCTGTGAATCATGGCGGTAGAGACGACCGTCAACACGTTCAATCGGCGAAACATAAACAGTACGTTTCGGCTCAGGAAGAGAACAAATTGATTGCCGTCGTTTGTGGATGCTACGAAAAAATGTGCCATGCTACTGAAAATTGATGGCAGGGCTACTGATTGGGAAAATTGCAAGTAGGCAGATCTGGTGTTGGTGACAAACATGTCGATTTTTGTTATCCTTGTCATTATTTGACTCTCATTTTGACAGGAGTGTTTTACGAAATCCACAACGGCTCAGGGTTCAGCGTCACAGTCCGTCGCTACGCGCATCGTGAGTTGTCACGCCTGTTGGTGACGGAAGTGGTGGTGGAGAGAACCACCTCCCCCCTCCCCATCGTCCTGTCCTTTTCCGTCAACAAGGGACCTGACTCAGAGGATATTGACTTTGTGCAGGAAAAGACGGGGTGAGACATGGGATATTTATTAAAAAAAATTATCGATATTTAATTGAGTGATAAATGTCTACACACTTTGATTTGAATCTTTCCCAGATTAAGTGCCTCACGACTACTGTGGTGTTGCTGCTTTTGTTGATATTCTTATTCTTCGATCGCTCAGACAGTTTCCTGTCAATGATGAGCGCAGATGCATCATGCTGCCGTTATGCGCCTAACTAAGAAATCATTAGGCCCAGCATGTCCGACTTCGGCTGGTGGAAATGTTTTTGGAAAGTGTTTATTGAAAATAGGCAGGTGAATGGACCGGAAAGGCAGACAGAAAGTAGATGATAGTAAGCAAAGGGAAAAGGCAGAGTCAAAGAGAGTGACAGATGAGAGGAGGTTACAAGTACAGAACTTCCAGAAGGTGGGCGAACTGTTTATACAAAAGACTCCCTGGTATCCCCACGGGGGACGATTTCACAGACAGACTTGATGACTTAACCCCTTGACTGCCGTATTACGTATCACATGTACTGACTTGATGACTTAACCCCTTGACTGCCGTATTACGTATCACATGTACTGACTTGATGACTTAACCCCTTGACTGCCGTATTACGTATCACATGTACTGACTTGATGACTTAACCCCTTGACTGCCGTATTACGTATCACATGTACTGACTTGATGACTTAACCCCTTGACTGCCGTATTACGTATCACATGTACTGACTTGATGACTTAACCCCTTGACTGCCGTATTACGTATCACATATACTGACTTGATGACTTAACCCCTTGACTGCCGTGTTACGTATCACATGTACTGACTTGATGACTTAACCCCTTGACTGCCGTATTACGTATCACATATACTGACTTGATGACATCACTGATGACGTCATCAGATGAAGAGGAATAACTCTGATATGCTGGCTTTTGCTCTAACACAGTCAAGAGAGTTATATCCCCAGACTATTTTGCCAGATTGGCTCTATCAGTTGTTGTTTTCGTGGCGTGATTTGTACAATTATTTTTTCTTTAATTTTCTCTGGCAGTCAAGGGGTTAAATTAAAAAAATACTACTACTTTTCATCCCACTCTCTGAGCCAGTAATCACACAGAACATGTTTTGTGTCCATACAGACTGTGGACTGGCAGAACCAAGGTTGCAGAATTCTCTAAGGTCACGGGAACGACCCCTGTGACCTTGACCCACTCCCTGGTGCCCCCTGACCTGACCTTTGCCCCTTCAGTTCAAGGTCATGTGGCCTTCCTGACATCCATCAGTCCTTTTAAGGCAGATGCCTTGAAACAATTCGACATTGGTGAGAGGTTCATATCTTTTGTGGGTTGTTTTTGTGTGTGTGTGTGTTGAAGACCCATTGACGCACCACGATTAAGTCCCTTGGTTTTTTCTGGGTAGCTGTGACCCACATACAAATTTCCCCAACTTGAAATGTAATGCTGCTCTTTGACTCTTTCTACCCCATCCGTGCAGCCGCATTTATCTTCCCTGGCCCAGCTGTGCGGAGAGCTCTGAGCGTAACTATAAAAATGTTAAGAAAAATTGCTATAACTTTGAACAAAAATACAGTAATATAGAAACTGTTTGTTCTTTATGAAATGATCGAAAGTAGAGCTTTCTACTTCACCTACATTCGCTAAAAGCTCGATACAATCGAAACAATCGCTATTTTTGTCATTATAATAGTCTTAAATCAATCCAAACACAATTTTACTTGCCATTATATTACTCAGACATAATAGGTATCAACCCATCATCGAAACAAATCAGTAAAAATATTAAATATCTGCTCCAAAATCGATCAAATCTAAGCATGACCGGAAAGAAAGCGTCTGTAAACAGGCTAAAGCTACCAAAGTGAACAATTTGAGGATGAGAACCAAGCTAGACGCTTCAGTTTGAAGATGGGTTTGTATTACGAGTTAACTCGTAAACGGGCAGATATGGTTGGCGTGAGTTTACGAGTATACTCGTAAATGGGGTAGAATGAGTTAAACTGATGTTTCGGTTTGAATTTGGGGCCATTTATATGGGAGTCAGACTTGGTCAAAACAAGATTTCTTTCCAGTTAAAAGAGGGGAAACACGTGAAACATGTGATTTTGAGACGTGATCTGGTGGATCTTTAACGGTTCTTAAAGAATCGGTTTGAATTCAGTAACACAAGAACTGGATAGCGGTTTCTCTCTCTCTCTCTCTCTCTCTCTCTCTCTCTCTCTCTCTCTCTCTCTCTCTCTCTCTCTCTCTCTGTCTCTCTCTCTCTCTCTGTCTCTCTCTCTCTCTCTCTCTCTCTCTCTCTCTCTCTCTCTCTCTCTCTCTCTCTCTCTCTCTCTCTCTCTCTCTCTCTGTAGGTACAGTGGAACCTTCCTTATAAGACCTTCAAAAATAATCAAAAATAAGGTCATGGGTCAATGTGGCGGTACCATAGCCGATGAGGTTTAACCGAGGCGTGGTTACCGCTACACCTATCTATATTGTTAAAAACTCGGGATTTTACTGGTGTTGCACTGCCTCCGGGCATTGCAGCCAGTATTGTTCCCACCATCTTTGTATTTACAAATGTCCCATAATTATGTGTCTATGACCGAGAGGACATAAAACATTTTCATCTAAAAAATGAGGTCTTATAGGGAGGGAGTTGTATAAGGGAGGTAATTTTAATACTTACAAAGAAGGCCAACGTAATGACAAAAAACAAAATTAACGGAGCAAGATATTTTGAGGGTCCTGACCCTCTTTATCGGTCCATGGACTGACGCTGATGATGGACAATGTCTAACAAGGACAATGTATCGGAGAAGGAGGTCTTATGTGGGAAGGAGTCCTATCATGAGAGGTCATAAACATAAGGGAGGTTCCTCTGTATAAGTAAGTACATGCCATAAGCATTGATTTTCAGTCAGTCTATATCTGTCTGTCTTTCTCTCCTATTAAAGTGTCAAGAAGTTCACTCTCTCAATGCTGTAGAACCGAAATCCACCCGATTTTTTTCCCTTCCCTTGTGACCAATGACGCTGATTGCGCCCGCTGAACGCCAGGTCTAGTACGTTCACTTTCACTTCTCCCTACCCACAATGCAATATACTAGGTTAGTTCTTCCTGTTCCTGACACTCACTGATCCGTTTTTGGTCTTTACAGCAAGGGAAAGCACCCAATAGTCTTTTTGAACGGATTTTTCGAAATGACCCCAAATTTTTTTTCTTCTTTCCACATGACGTGTGCAGTATTGACTCGGCGTGATGCTCGGAGCGCCATTACGGATTTTTTCTTCTCATTCATGGTTTGTTGTGTGACATTGTGTTAGCTTTCGAATGAAAATATCATCATTGCTATTCAATATGCATCTTTCAGAAATTAAATGTGAGTTTGACTTTATTCTGGGTGATTTTTTTAGATAAAAGATTTGGTGTGACGTTCGGAGTTACTCCCCTTCTCTTATGCAATAGGATCGATTCTCGGTTCGATTGATCGGGAGGCAGAGGGTTAAGATAGATGAACAAAAACCCAAACGTCCACGTTGTTGCTGGTAATATTTTGGAAATTTATTGACTTCCCTTTATCGAACACAATCATGGACTGAGATTGCCAATCATGGACACAATCATTCTGAAAAAGTTAAGTTAGGCGAGGGTCATTCTTTCAAATAAATGTTACTGCCCTTTTTTTTTTTTTAAAGGACAACTTGAATAAGGGTTAACGGTGTGTTTTGTGTGTGTGTCTGTTTTGTGTATGGCTATGTGTGCGCGTGTGTCTGTGAGAATTATGGGTTCAACATTTTCTCTGCAGTTTTAGTCTTCTGAGTTGATTGAATAATGCGTGTAGCTTTTGAGGGTGAATGAGAGAGAGACTAACGACAGAGAGAACGAGACACAGACAGATCAAGGTGGTTTGGGTAGTAATAATAATAATAATAAACGGATACTTATATAGCGCTTTTTATCGAGCACAAAGCGCTTTACAATCAGCATTGAAACACTCACAGACATACACACAACAGACACATACGTGCACGCACGCGAGTGAACGCGTTCTTGCACACAGACATACACACATTTCATCAAACACGCAGAAAACACATTCTCACTGAAGCGCACACACACTTACACAAACATACACTTGTGCAAACATGCGCACACACAAACACACTCACTCACATACACAAAACACACTCACAGACACATACTCGCACACATTCACTCCCCCCCCCCCCCCCACCTATCTCTAGCCGAACACAATATCTCCTGCGCACACATACACTCATACACATGCAAGCACATATACCCACACAGCACACACACAACACACCTGCTCAGAAGAGCGGCCGTGGGCGCACTCACACTCCTGCACACACTCACAAATTTACATACATACACATGAAAGACATCCCCCACCCCTTGGTATCCCCGGTAGCTAGTAGCTAGGAACAGGTTACGATGAGACATGTCTTCATTCTGAATGCCTTCCTTCCTTCCTATAAGATCTACCACTTCACTTGCCAGGTTTTTTAAAGCTTGCTAACCACATGTACATCAATAGACGATTTTCGGAAAAAAAACCTAGGGGAGAGCACTTCGTGAAAATTAGAGTTGTTTACCTCCATTACTCGGTCAAATACCATAGCAACAATGGTGTCGAAGCCTGAAACCGCAGGATGCGAATCAGCGACTTGCAAGCATTTTTTAAAGAAAAATTAGGGGTGGCCAGTGGCCACAAACTGATAAAACTTGCAAAATGTGACATAAAAATATAAATTACATAATTTTTTAGAATGACGCACGGTGTTCTAAGTGCTGTATGTCTGCTCAAACACACGAGTCGATAGGCTACGAGAGCTGATGGTAGAGTGACTTCCCCTGTTTGAACGATTGATTTAGGCAAGATCACTCCCACACACCATGAAATTACTCCCCTTAATTATTTCCGAACAATTCCTATTCCAATTTCAGGGAAAGCCCGATTTCAAAATGGCACGCTCTTTTCGACACACGCCATTGCCTGGGACGCCCTCTGGCAGCGAGGACGAATCGAGATGAAGGGGAACGACTTTCTGGCCCTGGCCACCAACGCGGCGCTCTACTACCTGCTGAGTTCCCTCCCTTTGAAGGCGGATGCTGATTGGCCCTTTGTGGGCATGTCTCCGGGAGGGCTGGCACACGGGGAGAAAGATTGGGTCAGTTGAGAATATCTCGAGTTTTGGGGTTTTGAGTTACATACATAGTCAGCTCTTGCATTTTTCTCACCACCTTCCACCAGAAGCTGGTATCTCTAACGACTTTCTATCTGGGGTAAATGAGGTTGTGGAAATAGAAGAAAAATTTGTAAGTCCCAAATTCAGATCTAGTTAAGGACAAAAACCTCATATCTTCGTTCTTTTCAAGTCTAAAAAAAAAAATTTTAAAGTAATTTTAGCAAAATGCAGGACTAAACTCGCAATGTCTTGAACAACATATTCATCATAGTTAATCAATTGTGGTCAACGCGGTTAATTTATGAAACAGTTTATTTTTCATTTTTGTCAAAACTACCGAAATTGAGATATGAGGTTTTTGAATTTCACTGACGATATAGTGTTGTGTTTGTGGTGTGTTTAATCACCTGTCCTTTTCTTTGACGGTTGAAACTTAGTATTCCAACCAAGCACCCAACAGACTGGCCATAACTGTTATTGCCAGGTTTTGTTATCCTGGAGACTGTTTCAGTAATGACAAGTAGAGAGAAGAGATTGAATAATACTGTCCTTATAGGCCACTGCAACTAGGGTTATTAACGCCCTTGACAGCGAGAGTGAAGCCCTTGTTGGTCAGTATCCAAAAGGGCATTCACTCTTGCAAAAGGCAGCCATTTAGTGGCCTCAAATAGGGTTATTGGCGAGAGTTATGCTCTTGTTTGATCAGTACTAAGAATCTACCAAGGGCATTCGCTCTAGTAAAAGGTGGTTGTTGCAGTGGCCAATGAGCGACTTAGCTGGCTCTTTTGCCCGCCAGGTGGCATAGCGCTCGAGTGGGGCTAATCCTCTATATTCTTAGTTGGGGATAAAGAGAGATAGGGAGGAGTCCAACCCTCTCTCTCTCACTCTCTCACTCACTACGCCCAACTAAGAATATAGCATGATAAGCCCCTAGTGGTTTGACTGCCCCCTGGCGGTCAAATAATCGCCATAAGTCGACCGTTAATGGGGTGCCTGTCAGGCAGTGTATGACTGTCTAATACAGTTTACAACTCTATACAAATACTTGTAGGTTTCACTCTATCACATCACAGACATTACGCTTGAACCTAGAAATTGCATGATTTTGAATTATTCAAAAATCTCAGCAAATCATTCCAGTTTGATACACACAAACAAAACAGGCATTGATGAAAAGAGAAATGAAAGAGGATGACAGGTCTTTACCTGAGGTATAGCAACAGGGAAATCTCAGCAAATCACTCCAGCCATGCACACAAACAAAACAGGCATTGATGAAAAGAGAAATGAAAGAGGATGACAGGTCTTTACCTCAGGTATAGCAACAGGGAAATCTCAGCAAATCACTCCAGCCATGCACACAAACAAAACAGGCATTGATGAAAAGAGAAATGAAAGAGGATGACAGGTCTTTACCTCAGATATAGCAACAGGGAAACGCCAATTCAGACTTTTTATAGAAAGACTTTTTACAGAAATCGGTTTCCCCATTAGAAACACGAAGTAAGATGTGTAAACATGGTCTAGGGGAGCGAAGCAAGTTTAGAAATGATCAAATTATGGTGTGCACACAGATTTACTTCCCTTGAAGTGAATTCATCAAGCTAACAGCTTTGTATTTCTTCCACATACAATTTGGCGATTCGTCCTCAACGATGACATCACATATTGCGTTTATATTTACGGAAGGATGTGATTGACGTTAAGTTGTGTTACCTGTAAGTTATTTTGCCTTTTTTTTGGCTTCCAAGAGCAGAGACCTATGACAAAAATTGAAATTGTGATTTCTATTATATTGCATTTCTGCACAAACGACAGTTTGATTTCTTTGGTACTATTTCAGTCAAAGTTTGAGTTTGAGGGGGAAAAAAGAGAGTGGGAAAAAGAGAGAGAAAACCTAGTCTACTATGACCCAGCCAGTTAGTTCTCCGTAATATGGATCCCCAACATGATGCTTCTTGTCCGTTCCAGTGGCTGATGGTTTGAGAGAGAAATGGCCTGTATTGTGTGCAACATTGGATGGATGACAGTCTCTGGCCATGATGCTCCCTTCTCTGCTGGCTCGGCGCTGGGATGAGTCTGGTGCCGTTATCTTAGTATTTGGTATATTCTAGTCACAGAGCCTGGTGCTGTCATCTTGGTATTTGGTATATTCTAGTCACAGAGTCTGGTGCCGTCATCTTGGTATTTGGTATATTCTAGTCACAGAGTCTGGTGCAGTCATTTTGGTATTTGGTATATTCTAGTCACAGAGTCTGGTGCTGTCATCTTGAACAATGCTGTGCATTTTGCGGCTATCTCTGCCAAGGCCAGTATGATGTTTACATCATCGATCAATAAACTAAAATTGTTGGGTATTAATTTCATTATAAACGTTTAGATTTTAGACTAAGCATCCTCCGTGAATGTTTCTCACCTGTCCTTTTCTTTGCAGGGTAATGCACACACATAGTTTGGGTCCAAGACATGGATGTTTCCCCCCTGTCCTTTGCAGGGTAATGCACACACATAGTTTGGGTCCAAGACATGGATGTTTCTCACCTGTCCTTTGCAGGGTAATGCACACACATAGTTTGGGTCCAAGACATGGATGTTTCTCACCTGTCCTTTGCAGGGTAATGCACACACATAGTTTGGGTCCAAGACATGGATGTTTCTCACCTGTCCTTTTCTTTGCAGGGTAATGCACACACATAGTTTGGGTCCAAGACATGGATGTTTCTCACCTGTCCTTTTCTTTGCAGGGTAATGCACACACATAGTTTGGGTCCAAGACATGGATGTTTCCCCCCTGTCCTTTGCAGGGTAATGCACACACATAGTTTGGGTCCAAGACATGGATGTTTCTCACCTGTCCTTTGCAGGGTAATGCACACACATAGTTTGGGTCCAAGACATGGATGTTTCTCACCTGTCCTTTGCAGGGTAATGCACACACATAGTTTGGGTCCAAGACATGGATGTTTCCCCCCTGTCCTTTTCTTTGCAGGGTAATGCACACACATAGTTTGGGTCCAAGACATGGATGTTTCTCACCTGTCCTTTTCTTTGCAGGGTAATGCACACACATAGTTTGGGTCCAAGACATGGATGTTTCCCCCCTGTCCTTTGCAGGGTAATGCACACACATAGTTTGGGTCCAAGACATGGATGTTTCTCACCTGTCCTGTCCTTTGCAGGGTAATGCACACACATAGTTTGGGTCCAAGACATGGATGTTTCCCCCCTGTCCTTTGCAGGGTAATGCACACACATAGTTTGGGTCCAAGACATGGATGTTTCTCACCTGTCCTTTTCTTTGCAGGGTAATGCACACACATAGTTTGGGTCCAAGACATGGATGTTTCCCCCCTGTCCTTTGCAGGGTAATGCACACACATAGTTTGGGTCCAAGACATGGATGTTTCCCCCCTGTCCTTTGCAGGGTAATGCACACACATAGTTTGGGTCCAAGACATGGATGTTTCTCACCTGTCCTTTTCTTTGCAGGGTAATGCACACACATAGTTTGGGTCCAAGACATGGATGTTTCTCACCTGTCCTTTGCAGGGTAATGCACACACATAGTTTGGGTCCAAGACATGGATGTTTCTCACCTGTCCTTTTCTTTGCAGGGTAATGCACACACATAGTTTGGGTCCAAGACATGGATGTTTCTCACCTGTCCTTTTCTTTGCAGGGTAATGCACACACATAGTTTGGGTCCAAGACATGGATGTTTCTCACCTGTCCTTTTCTTTGCAGGGTAATGCACACACATAGTTTGGGTCCAAGACATGGATGTTTCCCCCCTGTCCTGTCCTTTGCAGGGTAATGCACACACATAGTTTGGGTCCAAGACATGGATGTTTTTCCTCTTTTCTTTACAACTCAGAGACTGATATCTTGATGATTCTTTGTCTAGGACCATATTATATGGGTCATCTATTTTGGGATCAAACCTCATGGGTGTACCCCCCCCCCCCCCCCCCTCCTCTCCCCATAGCCTTACTTTACCGAGATTTGGCGCAATAGTATGGATGATGACAATGATGATGATTCTTTGTTTCAGGACTACATGGGCCATGTATTTTGGGACCAAGCCACATGGATGTACCCCCCTGTAGCCTTGCTTCACACAGATTTGGCCCAAACCATCGTCAACACCAATACAATGATGATGATGATGATGATGATGATTCTTTGTTCTAGGACTAATGGGCCATGTATTTTGGGACCAAGCCACATGGATGTACCCCCCTGTAGCCTTGCTTCACACAGATTTGGCCCAAACCATCGTCAACACCAATACAATGATGATGATGATGATGATTCTTTGTTTCTAGGACTACATGGGCCATGTATTTTGGGACCAAGCCACATGGATGTACCCCCCTGTAGCCTTGCTTCACACAGATTTGGCCCAAACCATCGTCAACACCAATACAATGATGATGATGATGGTGATGATTCTTTGTTTCAGGACTACATGGGCCATGTATTTTGGGATCAAGCCACATGGATGTACCCCCCTGTAGCCTTGCTTCACACAGATTTGGCCCAAACCATCGTCAACACCAATACAATGATGATGATGATGATGGTGATGATTCTTTGTTTCAGGACTACATGGGCCATGTATTTTGGGACCAAGCCACATGGATGTACCCCCCGGTAGCCTTGCTGCACTCAGATTTGGCCCAAACCATCATCACCACCAATACAATGATGATGATGATGGTGATGATTCTTTGTTTCAGGACTACATGGGCCATGTATTTTGGGACCAAGCCACATGGATGTACCCCCCGGTAGCCTTGCTTCACTCAGACTTGGCCCAAACCATCGTGGGCACCAGGCTTCGCACACTGGACTCCGCCTTGTCTCACGCTGGCGACACAGGGTTCAAAGGGGCGCGCTACCCCTGGGAGTCTGCCTTCACTGGTCAGCTGGAAAAAGATGTTTATGGATGTCCAGATTTTAACCCTTTCACCGCCAACGGTGCATTTTTGCACCACAATGATTTAACACCCATGTCACTAAAAGGCATCAAGTCAGGGTCTGTTATCCGAAGACCCTGTTCTCTTAATTTTGGGAGGTAAGGATAGGTCTTACTTTAAATATGTCACAGAGGAATCCACAATATTACAGACATATGTTTTTCTCTACCCAGGTAAATTTAATGGAATTTTTTTGCTGAAAAATGGCTGGCGGCGAAAGGGTTAAAAAGCTGGGTCTCCTGATAAAATTTGTTCCGTTGCGTGCACGAAAAGTTGAAATGCTAGAAACAATTATCAAAGCATTTTCCGCAGAAATAAAAGTGCCGTATCACATATCGCTTTACAAGAGAGAAAAAAATCATTATTTCGGTCATTTCAAGTCGAATAACATCGTTTTTGTTCATTTGGCGTCGTCACCAGTTTTGTTTTTTTATCTTTGCAAATTGTTGTTGACGGTTTTGCCAGATGATGCGTGTTGCCTTGATCAACTAATCTGCCCCACATGCCACATTTTTAAGTTCATCAGTTTTATTCCCAGGCTCCCCCTGTGGGGATACCGGGGGGTCTTTTGTATAAATAGTTCCCCCCACCTTCTGGAAGTTCTGTGCTTGTAACTTCCTCTAATCTGTCACTCTCTTTGAGTCTGCCTTTTCCCTTTGCTTACTGTCATCTACTATACTAAAGAATGTTATCTAATAGTTGCATTCTTCCTCTTCTTCTCCTCATGGTTTATTCTTCTACTTCTTCTCCTTTTTTTTCTTCTTCTTCTTCTTCTTCTTGTATAGGGGAGTATCTTGTTCTGTGATTATTTTAAGGTATAGTTTTGGTGTCTTCTTTATTTTTAACGCTGACACGAACCAGAAGGGTGTGTACAATAAAAATAAAATAAACCCTCTCTAACACCCCAACAACACAGACACAGTGAATTCAAGTAGGCATAAAAGCAATCAAGCAGTTTATTTAAAAAACCGAAGCAATAATATTTCCTTTGCACAAGTAATCCGCCCAATATACAACCCCCCAGCGATTTAGCGTACTAAACAACCAATGTCCCGTTACAAATATTACACACAATAGCAATATCCCAATAATAGTATACTATAACCTCTACTTAACAACCCATTCGACAACCAAAAATAATTAAATGCTAAATAAAATTTAAAAGAAGTAACCCCCCAAAAAAACTGATAAGGGAAACAACCGCTGAAGGCTTACTAAATTGTTTCCACTTAAAAGAAACACCAACCTAAACTTCCCTCCCCTTAACTCACTATGTCAATGATAATAAAAATATAAAAAAGGATAGATAACTGAAGGATAGCTCAAGGTCAAATCACATACACTGGTGTAAAATAATCACCCAAATAATGCAGTGACCCACCTACCCAGCTAAACTCCTGTCAACTATTACTTACAATTAAATCCGTTTAGAAAGAATAGATGGTTGGAGTATAGCTAAAGACCAGATCACACACAAAGGTGTTAATCAAGAATGATCTGTCTTTCCAACTAAAACTCCCCCCAACTATTATAATTACAATTAACTGTAACTAGAAAGGCAAAACAGATGGTTGAAGTATAGTCAAAGACCAGATCTCACACACCGGTGTTTATCAACAATGATCTGTCTTTTCAACTAAAACTCCCACCAACTGTTATAATTTACAATTAACCCCTAACTGAAAATTATCTCCCTTCACTCAGAGTGAATAAACCCAATATTCCAAACTCAAAAACCCCCACAAAAACTGAGTGCTCAACACTAGTAATCACTCATCCACCTACAAGAGTGAACAAGAACCGAACACCCACGAGTATATATATTTAACCAAAATGCACCCCAAATGTGTGTGCTACTATTCAACGCTGCAATGGCTGAACCCAATTTCAGCACCAAACAACAACCTCGCTGGTAGTAAACCACGACAAAATAAAACTTATTTAAACAATGTCAACTCAACTAGTTATACCCCTTGCAGTGAAAGGCTACTTTGCCTGTCACTGAACAAGGGCAATAACTCGCTAACAAAATACCCCCATCCCAATTAACCTACTAATGAAGTGTAAGGAAATACCCCACACTCATTGTTGCTGTCACCAGTTATCGCTGTGGCGACAACTAAAAAAAAGATAGTCTGGTTAACTGGCACAACCGCACTGCGCCTTAAATTAGTTAAAACAAAAGGTTAATAAAATTCAGAAGTCCGACGCGCGAAGTGTAGCCCTCCCAAGGCCCAGGGACAGCACGAACGGCGTCGCTCCACTTCAGCCTCGCGGCCCTTTACAACTAAATGGCTGGCTGGCGCCCCAGAGCAGAGAGCCTGTTTAAACAAAATAAAGCTATTTTAACCCTATGTCCCTATTAAACTAAACTTCAAAAACTCCCCTTTTATTTCCACCTAGCCGTACATCACCACACCATTGAAATCAACACATCCCAATTATTATTGAATTGACACCTAAACGCCCTAACGCACAAACGCGACCTAAATACCACTAGCCTAACAACTTCCAGCTTGTCCCTTCCCAATTACTGAAACACAAAGTGTGTCTCCCAATGACACGAACCCACAATTCTTGTGCAGCACAAGCCACCAGCTTGTGATCCAAATTCTGTGTATGCCCTTGGGCTATTTTATATACAGCGGAGCAAAAACCAATTGCATTAAAACAACACCAACTAAATTTACCAATCTAATTTAATCATACTATACCAACACTCAAAACAACTGCATTAGCCTAAAACAACCTGGAACCTTACCCTAGCACATAGCTAAAACGAAAGTGGCCCCAAGGGACTGCACCCATACCGCAGGGAGTAGCGGGAGTGACTCCCCTTACTTCCGGGTATGACGCGCACCCTTGGGGCACCGGATATGTCATTCTTAAATTTTCCAGCCTTTCAACCACACCTGGGCCTACCCTGCTCCGCCTTTTCTGACTCTTGTCTATCTGGTGGGTTCGTTCCGTGTTTAGCTTTGTTCTATTCAGTTTCTTGGGAAGGCTGTTAGTCATCCTATCGATATTATTTCATTGTCATTTCTTGGTGTTCGTTTTAGTTGAAAAATTATTTCGTTCACTCTGTTGTTCGTTTTCGGGGTGGCGTCAGCCATTATGGCTTCTTGCACCCCTCGGTTTCCACTTCGGGGAAAGCAGTTTCTCTTCGGTTGTTTTTCTGTTTTCCAAGTCAGTTGACTCTTCTTCTCTCACTAGGGACCCTTTGGGCAGGTTCTCTTAATCTTCTCAAGAAGTTTTCGTCTAATCCCCTCACAAATCCTACGTCTAACGTCCAGTCACAGTCCGTTTCGGTTACACCGGCCTAACCGGTTTCGGAGCCCATTCCAGTTTCTCTCCCTTCGGAGGTTTCTGCTCCTTCTCCTTTTCCGTTGGACTCGCAGGCTTTGTACTACGTCACTTGGACTCTTCGGGTTTCAGGGTTCTCCCTTTCGCATCGACAGAATCTTCCTCCTTTTTCGGTTCTATGTTTAGGCCAGAGAGGGTTCCGCCTGTTGTCTCTTCTAACGTGAGACTGTCACTGGCGCAGCCCTCTCTCCTTCTTCTGTTCACAGGCTTGCCTCCAGGAGGCCCTTGTCCGCTAAGGCCAGCGTCGACCTCAACAGGGATAGGCAATCCCTTTCCACCTCTGGTTTCCGTCCTGTGGGCTTGATGTTTACGGAACAGAGAGGCTCCCCTCCGGGGAGCTTGCCTAGTGACAGAGGTGACTCCTCTGTCACCAGACTGGCCAGTCTGTCAGGCAATCATCCGGTGGTACCTGGGAGGTACCTCCAGGATCGGGAACGGCCTGTTCCCTTTCCTGAGTCCGGGCTCAAATCCTCCACTCAGTTCGAGGGAGAGGTTACCAGGACAGTCAAATCGGTCGGTGCGGGGCACCTTCAATACCGATAAGAGTCCATACCCCCCTCCCGGGGGATGGCTCTCCAGTGATCCTGGCACTGGCGCGGTTGGGGCCTCTTGGCAGTCCCACCGCAACCGGAAATTCGCTTCTCACGGTTGTGAGACGGTTTCCTCCGGTTCTCCCGGTGCTTACCCGGTTTCACCCGGTATTCATCCGGTTTCTCCCGGTTGTCTCCCGGTTGCTTGGCCAACGCGGACATACCGGGGGATGGCACGGTTGGAGCCTCTTGGCTTTCCCACCGCAACCGGTTATTTGCCTTTCCCGGTTGCGAGACCGTTTCCTCCGGTTCTCCCGGTGTTTACCCGGTAATCATCCGGTTGTCTCCCGGTTGCTTGGCCAACGCGGACATACCGGGAAAGGGTTCGCCTAGAACCGGAAAATTCCGATGATGAATTTCCGGTTCGTTCCTCCGGTTTGGGTCAACCGGGAATGTCCCGCTCGCACGGAGGACGCCACGTTCTCCCGGTTCCGGCCGGTGTTCAGTGATCCTCTCACTCCCTACCGGCAGAGCCCTCTGCCAGGCATGGCCTCCGGTGGTGTTTGACTCTTGGGCCGCCCTTATCAGAAGCTTCAACGGCCAGACCCCTCCAGGGAATTCTCTGAGTTTCAGTCCGACTTTGAGTCAGACATGGAACTGGACCCTCAGTCGGAGGTCCCTCACTCTCTCACTGAGTCCTCGGTTCAGAATCTTCTCAAGATTTTGTCTCGATCGTGCCCTTACGTGGTACCTGTGCGTTCCTCCCATCAGGAGTCCGCCACTGATCACGCGGTTGGCTCTCTTCTGCAGGCCAAGAGCTCCTTGACTCTCCAAGCCCCCTCCTTCCCGGAGGATTTGGTGGTTAAAGCGGAGTTCACGTTGAGGACCGGCAAGGTCCTTTCGTTGAAACAGATTGCTGAGGCTAATCTGGGGCGTTCTCAGCCGGCCTCGTCTCAGTTCGGTTCCTTTTTGGTACCTGGATTCAGACCTTTCGTCCCCCTACCGACGGAATACCTGCCTTTCCCCTCCGTCTCCAAACCTTCTTCTGAGGAGGTGGAGTCCTTGGGGTCCTGCTGCTGTTCCTCCCGTCACGTTCAAGCCTTCGGCCTTCAAGTCTCTCGAGGAATCTCTGTCTGGTTCTCTCAGGGCTTGTGGCATGGCCACCTCTCTCGTGCAAACCTTGGCGGAGTCTCTAGGCAAATCAGCCTCTGATTCACCGGCGGTTTTTCAGTTCTTTGATCAGGTGGATGAAGCTTCCGTTGGAGTCTCTCTAGCCCTTTTTTGGCAATGTGCTACAGAGCCTCTCTGATGTCACGGCTGGTTTGAAGGTTCAAACCTGTGCCTTGGCCCGGGATTCTTTCTGGCGCAGAACAGGTCTCTTTCGTCCAGGGAAAAGGAGCGTTTTGCGCTCTCTTCCCCTTCCGGAGTCGGGCTTGTTCGGGGAAGAATCGGTTCCCCCAGTTCTCGAGTCCTCTTCAAAGAGGAAGTCAGCTGATAGCCAGAAGGCTATCTATCGGGCCCTGTTGAACCAGCCCCGTCCCAACCATTTCGTCCGGGGTACTTCGCGTCCCGCTCTAAGAGTGTGGGATACTCCTCTAGGCCTCCTCCCCAGTTCAAGGCCTTGAGGCCCCCCTTCCCAGTCTTCTCGTGGCAACAGGAGGCCGAGCCTTCCAAGAAACGGCGATCCTGTCCGTTGGAGATCCTCCAGAGGAAGTGGAGGACCTTCTCTTGAAGGGCGCGGGCGCGAGTGAACGATCCCAGTCCGGGTTTCTATTCCCGACTTTTTCAACCGGTCCTGTCAACCGGTTTTATCAAAAATTCCCGACCGTTTTCGGCCCATTCTGACTCTAATTGGCCGGCGATCTCTTAGGCCGTTTAAAGGGTTTTTTGTTCTTCTGTTCTCTACCGTTTCCAAGTCAGTACCGTTGAAATGGGTTTTTTCCACGGTTATCCTGACGTCACTTGGATACTCTGTTCACAGTCTCAGCCTCGGAGGACACAGGTGGTGTCCGACCTCTCAGTAACGAAGGCGGTCACACTTCGCTGTCCCCTCGGTTTTCTTAGTCTGATGGGGTCGATTTCGGAGCTCCTTCCTCTGGCCTGGGTATACATAGGCCCTTGCAGAGAGAAGTCAGAGTGCGCACTCCTTCTTTCACGGTTTCAACCATGAGTTGTTCAACCTGTTGACTCGTTCGGCCGTTCCAGTCATCCTGTTTCGGACTGGTTCCGTCCCGATCTGGCTTTAACTGTCCGGCTAGCATGATCTTCCCTTCTCAGCCGTCAGATCACCGAACGGCACAGCTTTCAACCTAAAGTTGTTCGACGGGGTGATTTTTGCCTTCCTTCAGGCCCCCCCCCCTTTTTGGTCTTCGGCGTCTCGTTCCGACCGTTTTTTATGGTTTAGGTCGAGGTGTGTCATCGTCACGTTTGCACACTGTTTCGCTTTTTGTCTACATGTTTTCCTTTTCGGTGGGGACTTTTCCGCGTCATCTGGTTCGATTTGACGTCATGCGATAGCAACTATGTTGCTGTTGCTGTCTGTTCCTACTTCATAGGCAGTTTTTTATTTTTATTTTACCTCCCTACCGATCGAATTGTCTCCGCTGGTTTTTCACCCAGTCAACGGGGGTCCCTTTCGTCGGTCTTAGCATGTAGAGTTGGTTACGAAGTGCAGTCGCACATTCGTACCGTGGTTTCTCAGTTTGCTAGGTCAGAGGCTGAATCTGCTGCTCTTGCGGATTCTCATCCTAGTACTAGCTGTCTCTATCCCGCCATCGGTCCTTTGCTTGCCCGACATTCTGAACTAGTCTTGTCCAGTTTGTTTTCTGACCCAGACTCGCCCCTTCGATCGATATTTTCCAGTTCGAAAGGGCGTAGCAGTGTGTAGTGGCCCGGTCCGGCCACTCATAGTCCGTAATGTATCAGGCCTTGGCTGCTCTAGGTGACTCGATGCGGAGTTTGTCTTCTTCAGTATGAGTTCCATGGCCTTAGGTGCTACCGTACCGCTAAGCTGTACGCCACCACTGTCTCGCACTTCTTGCTGAAGTGCATGCCGTTGTATTCCTCCCCTCTGATGGCACTAATCCCCCGGGTGTTGAAGAAGTCCTCCGGGAGCACCCGGACTTGATTCTCGTCACACCAATGTGGCCCACGAGCCATTGGTTCCCAGAGCTCCTCGACATGGCGCAAGACGGTCCTCTTCCGCTCAATCTCACTCCCGCCACTCTTCTTCAGTCAAGAAGCGGGGTCGGACACCCTTGCCCTTCAAGGCTAAACCTGGTCGCATGGCGGCTGTCCGACTAGGCCTTCGCTCTCAGGGGTTTTCCACGCGCACCGTGGATCTGTTGGTCGCCTCTCGGCGTAAGTCTACAAACGATCTGTATGATCTTCGCTGGGCCACCTGGTTTGCGTTTTGTCAGGAGAGAAAGTTTGACCCGCTTCGTCCCTCAACGGTTCAGTTCGTGGAGTTCCTCTCTCACTTGCTTAGAACTAGGAACTCTTCCTCTCAAACCTTGTCAGGTTATAGGGCGGTCTTGATTAGCACGATCTCGTTGTCTTTAGGTTCCAAGTTTACGGGGAATCTCTCGGCTTTGCCAGTTTCTCACTTCCTGGACGCTGTGCGCCTCCAAGCCCCGTCCAGAACGGTCCAGTGTCCTCAGTGGGACATCTTTTTGGTTCTGGTTTTTCTCTGGGTCAAATTTGAACCCCTGGAGTCGTTGTCTCTTAAGCTTCTGACTCTCAAGACAGTTTTTTCTCATTTCTTTCGCCACTCCCGTCGCCTCAGTGGTTTGCATGCTCTGAGAGGTCTCACCAAGGATGTCAGTTCGAGGAGGACTTCTCGTCTGTCTCCCTTTCTTTTCTCCCGGAGTTCCGTGCAAGAACCAGTCTGGTTATGTTTCCTCTCCCTTGGCCTCTTTTTCGAGTCTTCGCTCCGTTCTGGGTCCTGATGATCGTGATATCTTCCTCTGCCCCGTTAGGGCTCTTCGTTCTTCTGGCTCGTACCAAGTCCTTCAGAAGGGCTAAACGTCGCCTGTTCGTCTCCTTTAATCCCAAGTACTGCAGCGATGTGGCTAAGGGTACTGTGTCCCGTTGGTTCCTCGACCTCATTAAGTTGGCCTATGCCCGCTCGCTGGTTAGGTTACCTGATAACCCCATTCGCGCCCACGAGTTGCGGGCCATCAGCTCTTCCCTGGCGGTAGTCAAGGGTGTCCCTCTTGTGAAGGTTATGGCCTCAGCGTTCTGGTAGTCGCAGAACACCTTTCTTCAGTTTTACCTGAGGGATATCTCTGCTCAGGGCGAAGACGACTCCTTTTCCATCTAGAAGGTGGTCGTTTCGCAGGTCCCGGTCTCCTTGTAGTGTGAGTTCCGGTGTTTTTTGTGCCTCTGTTTTTTCTCTGTGTTCTTTGGTATATCATTGACATGACTGTTTGGGGGTATTTATTTGCATATTTTCAGGGATGTTGTACATCTTTCGGGGGATTCTCTTAGGTGTGTTTCCCCTCTTTTACTGATATGCTTTTGGGGTTGTTGGTGTGTCAGTTGGCACGCATCACCCTCCACCACGGTGGTAATCTGCAGTTGTTTTGAGTGTTGGTATAGTATGATTAAATTAGATTGGTGGATTTTGATTAATCCTACTATCTATTTAATTTAATACTTACCAACACTCAAAACAAAAAATGTTCCCTCCCAGCCTCCCTCCTGATGCGGGGCTGTAAAATTACATGAATGACATATCCGGTGCCCCAAGGGTGCGCGTCATACCCGGAAGTAAGGGGAGTCACTCCCGCTACTCCCTGCGGTATGGGTGCAGTCCCTTGGGGCCACTTTCGTTTTAGCTATGTGCTAGGGTAAGGTTCCAGGTTGTTTTAGGCTAATGCAGTTGTTTTGAGTGTTGGTAAGTATTAAATTAAATAGATAGTAGGATTAATCAAAATCCACCATTTAAAATCGCTAGGCCTATCTCTCTCTGGTTACACATCAATGCTTCATTCTATTGTTTCACAACTGTGCTGACATTGATTTCGCAGCTCTGCTTATTCAAAGCCAATTTAATTTATTTTAGGTGTGTAGCCCGGTGTGTACCAACCTCTGGCCTAACTTAATTATTACTACACCCAAGTCTTTGCGGTGTAAATGCATGTGTGGGGAATACTCAACTCATGGTTGGATTTGGCTCATGAGTTGGTAACGAACAACACAACATAAAATCTTTACTTGGCCTACGACACATCCCCCACCCCACACTAGGACATATGGAAATCTGCAATGACGACTCGACGACTGTCTTCTGTACTCTTATTCCCACCCTGTAAAATCTATACCCTGCTTATTGTGGTATTGTTGTGGTGCCATGTGTTTACACATTCATTCATTTAATTTAGAAAGATTAAAATGATATGTTTACACATTCATACCTTAAACTTAACTATGCACATATCACAGTATAAACCTGAAAATTCGGTTCGGCAAACCGACTACATTTACACAGCATTTTCTCCCCTAAACTGATAACTTCCCTAAACACATCTAGTACATTTTTTAACCAACCTTGTCCCTAGGAATTGACTCCTGTCGTCGTTTTTTTTCCCCCTTTTCTATGCCTACTCTACACACCTACTCTTATCACAGCCTATCACCAAGAAAAAATACTACCGACTTGCCTCTGCTCTTCCCGTGACAATTAAACCTAACCGAGTGCCGAAATTAATCAACAACGCACCTAGCCGTCTGCAGGTCGGTGAACCCGTCACAGCTCCCCGAACTTGTCTCAGACAGCCAGGACACCCCGCTCAGGAGCACAGCAAATGGCCTCAGGTCAGCAAGCTTTGTTCCCGACGCCTGGTAACTTTTCAAAGTTATTTATTTCGACGCCGGTTATAAAATAAATGAAATGGTTGCGCACAAGGGGCTAAATAATCGAAATCTCCCCTTGTGCACCAGACTAACAGCAGACGACAATTCGCGACAAGTTGCAACCTATATACACCTAAATTGCAGCTCAGAGCTATTTTGACTGGATCTACTCTAGACCAATGAAAACCACGTTGAGATGGCGTGATGTTTTAGGACAGACTCCACAATTAAAGAACACTGGCAAAACGCCTTGTCTACACAAGAAGAGAAATTGGTATAGGAAACTTGAAACTGAGGGGAAGAAAGGACCAACACAGTAGCGTGAAAAGCTTGATACACGAAACCTAAAGAATCTGCCTAACCAAATCAAACTATCATAAAGTGACCTGTGACAAACGCTACCTTGTATATATCATTTATATGGGAAATGTGTTTGTATATGCGTGTGTGTACGTGTGTGCTCACATGTGTGGGCATGACTCTCTCTCTCCATATGCGGGATTGTGTGTGTGTGTGCGTGCACGCGTGTGTATTCAAAGGGGCATTCATGCTCAAAACCTCTTTACTATCTTTTCTTCTTTTATTATCATTAATATTATTATTTGATTATTATTGTTAATTGAGGATGATGTTGATTATTATTATTATAATTTCATTATTATCATTATCTTAAATCTTGTTCATGAATGGCTGCATGTCAAGTGCGTGAGCGTGTGTTGCATGAATGCTGCGTTATTAGACCTGTGATATGTTGGGTTTGGTTTGATGTTTGACTTTTATGTGCCACCGCAAGCTGTATATCCTTTTAACCCTTTCGTCGCCAGCCATTTTTCAGCCAAAAAAATGCCATTAACTTTTTAAGCCCCGATGCACCTAATTCCGCCTATGGCGCCGCCTCCCGTCTTCCTCCAAACCGCCTGATTCCGACTGTCTAACACCTACTACGTTTGGTTCGTTATTGTGTGGTCGCGTAGCAGTAAAAAGACGAAAGCTGAATCGCCCTTCCGGCCGCGTGCTTTCAGCCAGTCAGCGCCATATTTTCTTTGATTTCTAAGGGATTTTTGTGCCGTTTTTTTTGCTTTTTTCGACTCGGTGACTGATTGTTGAACTCGCCATGTCAGACTACAACTCTGACAGTGACATTAGCGTTGACATTGACGAGATGATTGCAAGAGCTGCACGACTGTGTGAAGCAGACGACGAAGACGAAAGTGACATTGAACTGGAAGAAACTGACGATGCACCAGACAGTGACCATGACTATGAGGTGGATGAAAGTGACGACGAAGACAGTGAGGTTAGTGACGATGACGAAGTGGGCGTGTCACGTGGCCCTCGATGTGCAGAGTCATCACAGTGGTCTAGTGAGGAATTTCAGCGTGAAATTCCTATCTTTGACACAAGCAGGGGGCCCCCCAAGCCTCAGGTCAATCTTCAGTCATGTTTTGACTATTTTTCTCTTGTTTTTCCCTTGAGCACCTACAACCTTATTGCCAGGGAAACAAACCGGTATGCGTCACAAACGCTCATTGCCTATGTGCCCCTGTGGAGTACCTGTCTGAAAAAAAAAATATAGTGTGGTGTTCTGCCAAAATTACTGCTGTGTGTGATGCTGTTTTGTTCTTGGATTATAAACCAATGCTGTCATGGAAACCTGGTGAGTTCCAAAGTAATAGCTGAGTGTTGTGTTGTTTTGTGTCTCTGTCTCTCTTCCGCATTACTAACACAGGGAGTAGGCATTTTTAGGCAAAATGTTTATTCAAATACACAAATTAGCCCATGCACAACAAACAGCATGCACTAATAAATATGTATACAAAAAATGAAAAGAATGTGGCCATTAGTTTTATTTTTATGATTTTTTAATTTTACATCAATTTTTTTTGATGTTTCAGCGTCAGAATTTTTTTGCGTATAATTATATCCATGCATATGACCACTAACACCTCACAACACCCATAACTTTTATTGCATATGGGGAGCCTGACCCCTTAGCATGAAAAAGGTAAGTGAATAATAATTATGGGTGTTGTACTCCCTGTCTATCATCCATTTTACTAACATATATATATATTTGAGTAAAATTCGCAATATCAAAAATATCAAAAAATCAAAAATATCATTTATCTAATAAATAGTCATTGCAAATTGAATTATATTCTTTCATACATAAAATCTGAAAATTTGAAGTGAATCCATCCAGTAGTTTTTTTACAATATTTTTTTAAACACAACAGCCCTGTTCGGGCTCTGTTCTCCAAGATTAATTTGGGGCTTAAAGGAAAAGGAGCACATATTAAATCGGAGGTAAAAGTGTTAAACTTAACTGGGTTAGAGAAAAAACACTGCAATATTGGGAATTCCTCTGTGACATGCATAACATTAGGCCTATCCTTACCTCCCAAAATGAAGAAAATAGGGTCTTTGGATAACAGGCCCTGATTTGATACCTTTTAGTGACATGGGTGTTAAACCATTGTGCTGCAAAAAAGCAGCATTGGCGGTGAAAGGGTTAAGGACAATAAAATGTTGTGACTTTCTGCCTTGCCGGTCCATTCTCCTGCCTTTTTTCACAAAACTCTTTCAAAAATATTTCCTCCAGCCGAAGTCGGACTTGCTGGGTCTTAGTTAGGCGCATGATGGCAGCATGACGCATCTGCGCTCATAATTGACGAGAAACTGAGTGATCGAAGAAGAAGAAGAAGAAGAATTCCCAGGCTGCGATGAATTCCTGCTGTTGTCATGTTTTCAACCTAAAGTTCACAAAGAGAGAAAGAAAGCACCTGGCTACCGGGTATGATGGCTGGTTTTGTTTGTATGTTGTGTGTTGTCACACCCTGGCTTAAAGACTCCAGGGATCATCCCAACACTATGGTACAAATGCACCAGCTAGGGATGAGAACATTACGTGTGTTACCGTTTTTGATTACCTCGCCACATGGGCAGCCACACTCTGACTTTGGAGGATTTTAGACTGATGATGTTATGCTAGGAGCTTGCCATGGCTAAAGACAATCCCCGCATAACTATGCAGAGCATAACAACATTTTGATGTAGCCTTGGTGTTCTAGCTTTTGTTGATAGGGCATTTGCCACGAGGGTTCGTTCTCTATATTAGACTACTAATATGCCCGCACTCGTTCTGCCCGAGTTGCGTTGACCTTTCTAATTCAACTCTCTAAATTGAACTCAGTGAATTTCAAGGTCGTCCTCATGTGGCAAATGCCTATTGGTCTGACACAGCCTTATGCTGAGGCTGCAATATTCATATAAAAGTGATTGGTTTGGCTGTGGTTTCAGGCTACCCTGTCAGCCCATCATTGGACTGCGAGACGTACGAAATCCACGTCACTGCCGACGTGTCATGGATGATGCGGCAGTACCTCCAGCAGACCAGTGACACGTCGTTTCTCACGCAGCACTCGGGTTACAAGGCACTTGCCGCAATCGCCGATTTCTGGGTGTCTCGGAGCGTGTATAACCAGAACAAAAGGCTGTATGAAATTAGAGGTGAGACTGGATGTTGGAATCTCCCCGTTGGGGTCTTTCATACTTATAGTTCCCCCGCCCTCTGTAAGTTCTGTGCTAGCAACTTCCTCTAATGTATCACTCTCTTTGACACTCGCCTTTTATTTTGTCTTACAACATAATGAATAATAACAAAGGTCACTTGCATAGCACAACACCTCTCAGTTTAACACTCTCTTTGACACTCGCCTTTTATTTTGTCTTACAACATAATGAATAATAACAAAGGTCACTTGCATAGCACAACACCTCTCAGTTTAACACTCTCTTTGACACTCGCCTTTTATTTTGTCTTACAACATAATGAATAATAACAAAGGTCACTTGCATAGCACAACACCTCTCAGTTTAACACTCTCTTTGACACTCGCCTTTTATTTTGTCTTACAACATAATGAATAATAACAAAGGTCGCTTGTATAGCACAACACCTCTCAGTTTAACACTCTCTTTGACACTCGCCTTTTATTTTGTCTTACAACATAATGAATAATAACAAAGGTCGCTTGCATAGCGCAACACCTCTCAGTTAACTGGAGCTCTTTGTGCTTTACATAATCTACATCTAACATATAAATAAGCACAGAACAAAGTACCTCACACTGAGTACATGGGAAATACAATAGCACAATAGTAAAATCTACAAACATTAGACAAACAACATCAAACATTAAATCTAAGACAGCTCAAATCCCAGCTTCAATTTTTCCCACGGACACACATGCACGCGTGCATACACCCACAAGCGCATGGAAGCACACGCACAAAGAAAAACAAAACAAACAAACCACATGCAGAGGCACACACACACACACACAGACACACATGCGTGCGTACACACACACACACACGATTCTAGAGCCGTGGCAGGGGTTCAATTCAAGAATTATAGAGTTTGAACAGGTAAGTTTTAAGAGCTCTTTTGAAAGATTCGGCAGACTTGGAATGTCAAACTTCATAGGGGAGAGAGTTCCAGACAGTTGGTGCAGAGACAGAGAATGTCTTTCTGCCTAACTGGTACATTCTCCTGCCTTTTTTTCCCCTCAAAAGTTTTCCAAATAATTTTCTTTGTGCTTCTCCAAAATCAGAATGTGTTGGCTGAATGCAGTGGGAAGACCAGTGAACACTGAAAAAAATTGACATATACGTACCTCACTCATTATGGCCATACGGCCTGGGAATGCAAAAGAAGAAGAAAGGTGAGAGTTGAGGTCAGAATATTCACTTGTAAACCTAAAACTAAAATTTCTTGTTCTCCTTCTTCTGAGTTCTCAGACCATATGGCCATAATGGGTGAGGTATGTATGTGTCTGGTTTTCAGTTTTCACTGGTCTCCCCTCTGCATTCCACCAACACATTCTCAGTTCCCATGCCATATGGCCATAATGGGTGAGGTACGTATGTGTCTGGTTTTCAGTTTTCACTGGTCTCCCCGCTGCATTCCACCAACACATTCTGATTTCGGAGGAGCTCGAAGAAGAAAATGATGTGGAAGATATTGTTTTTGAAAAACAAAAGACAGGAGAATGGACCATGAAGTTACAAAAATAAAAGATGATATTAAGAAAGGGAAAAGGCTGAGTCAAAGACAGTGATAGATTAGAGGAAGTAGCTAATGCAGAACTTCCAGAAAGTGGAGGAACTATTTGCATCTTGCTCTCCAGTCAAACCCAATGAATTGAGATAGAAGGCTAGTCTAGCATTACGTTTAGAATCTGTGGTGACATTGTTATAGTTTGTTGCAAAAATGTCTGACAGAAAGTCATGAAGTTCTTTCTTTCCGATTGGGGATGTTTATCCTGCCCCACGCTCAAAGTCTTCGTTTAGACTGCTATTGGCGCACAGGATGCAAGCTTTGTGAGTTCGTGTCATCCATTCCACCGGCACAACACGGCCTACTCCTACCGAATAGTGGAATGGGCTTTAACATGTGCGCAAGATTTTGTGCGTGCATTCGCACACTGGACCTCGGTTTAAGGTCTCATCTGAAGGACCAGGAAATAGGAGTAAAGTGTCTTTCCCAAGGACACAACACCGTGAACGGAGCTGGGTTTGAACCAGTGCACTCGCAAACCCGTTGGGTTACGAGTGGCGACTCTAAACTAACAATGCCACGTCGCCTCCTCTATAAGCTGCGACTTTATTAGTCGATTTGACTTTCTTTTAGAGGAGTTTCTCTTCTTTATTTTATTTGCATATTTGTTGTAAGTGTATTTTCATCTTTGTTCTTGTAACAAGTGCTTCAACTCACATAGTTATGGGCACAATAGGAGTTGTTCGGAAATAATTAAGGGGAGTAATTTCATGGTGTGTTGGAGTGATCTGGCCTGATTCTATCGGTCAAACAGGGAGTTACTCTACCATCAGGTAGATCCCCAGCTCTCGCCTCATGTGTTTGTGTAGACATTTAGCACTTAGAACACCGTGCATCATTCTAAAAGTAATGTCATTTATATTTTTACGTCACATTTTGGAAGTTCTATCAGTTTATGGGTACTGGCCACCCCTCATTTTTCTAAAAAAAATGTTTGCAAGTCGCTGACTCGCATCCTGCGGTTTCAAGCTTCGCCGCCATGGTTGCTATGGTTTTGACTGAGTAAGTTGAGGTAATCAACTGTAATTTTCACGAAGTGCTCTCCCCTCATTTTCTTTACGAAAATCGTCTATTAGAGCCTGCTACCCTAAGTGGCGCAAAGTAAAAGTAATGTTGACGGTATGGGTTTGCAGACGTCATGGGACCAGATGAATACCACAACCATGTCAACAACTCCGTCTACACCAACATGGCCGCCGTGCAGAGTCTTCGCACTGCAATCTACGCCGCTAATTTGATCAGACAGAAGCCTAAAGCGGAATGGGGGACAGTGGCCGATAACATGTACATCAACTTGGATCAGCAGTGGAATTACCACCCCGAGTTTGATAGTTACGAGAGAGGTATAGTTTCTAAAGGTTTTGCTTTATAAAAATTGTAGTCCTAGTTTTGTAAGAGTGAATACTAAAGGATTACACACACACACACACAAACTCACATGCACGCACGCACGTATGCATGCGTGCGCACACAACGCACACGCACACACAGGATGAAAACATTCTTTGTCAGCTTATTTTTCAACCCTCAATAAAGATCATTTTGACTTGACTCAAACTGTTTCTGTTCCATTCTGTGATCTGCTGTCAGGCACTATAGACTGTGTTTGCATCAATGTGTTGACGCTACATTCCTCTCTTTCTGTTCCATTCTGTGATCTGCTGTCAGGCACTATAGACTGTGTTTGCATCAATGTGTTGACGCTACATTCCTCTCTTTCTGTTCCATTCTGTCATCTGCTGTCAGGCACTATAGACTGTGTTTGCATCAATGTGTTGACGCTACATTCCTCTCTTTCTGTTCCATTCTGTCATCTGCTGTAAGGCACTATAGACTGTGTTTGCATCAATGTGTTGACGCTACATTCCTCTCTTTCTGTCATCTGCTGTCAGGCACTATCGTGAAGCAGGCGGACGTCATTCTGTTGCCGTTCCCTTTCCACTGGCCCGTCTCTGAAGAGGTGCAAAGGAACGACCTCACTTATTACGCTTCTGTGAGTTCACTTTACTTTACTGTTTTTTCTTGCTTTTTTGTGTGTGTTAATGCATGTGTTCATGAAACAGAAATAAAATTGTTGTTCGAGAAATCGAGATAAAAACACAATGACAAACACCGACGTTTCGAGGCATAGCGCTTAGTCCTGGTAAAAGAAAAAAACCCAATGATGAAATCTAAAAACACGTCATAAAAATGAAATCATAATACAATGACGTCTTAAAGTGGGAATAGGGGCTGTTCGGTCATGTAATGAAAAACAACTGCAATAACAATAAACTATATATATATAAATTTTGTAATGAGGGAAACTGAATCAAAATGGGAATGGGTGGGAAGGGACAGGCCCACAAACTTGTGTTCATGGTTTGTGTGGTCATTTTGTGATGTGAGTCTGTATGGAAGGAAGAAAGGTTACTGCAACAACATTTAAACGCGGTGTAAGGAAAAGTGATTATGTAAGTAACGCGGGACATGATGACGGGGACATCCCGCTATCGCTACGTATCGATAACACTACCAAGATAAATCACTATGGCAACTAAGGGTTTGGGTTGAAATAGGGTTAAACTTAGGTAAGGAATAGGGTTAGGTTAGGAAAAGGGTTCGGGTTAGGGTTAGGAATAGGGTTAGGGTTAGTCTGTCGGAATTCAAACTGACAGATTGGCACAGTCATCATTAAATGTTCTCTATGGGTAGTAGTGGTAACAACGGGTAGTTCTTTCGATACACAAACTGACAGATTGGCACAGTCATCATTAATTGTTCTCTATGGGTCGTAGTGGTAACAACGGGTAGTTCTTTCGATACACAAACTGACAGATTGGCACAGTCATCATCAATTGTTCTCTATGGGTCGTAGTGGTAACAACGGGTAGTTCTTTCGATACACAAACTGACAGATTGGCACAGTCATCATTAATTGTTCTCTATGGGTAGTAGTGGTAACAACGGGTAGTTCTTTCGATACGCGAACTGACAGATTGGCACAGTCATCATCAATTGTTCTCTATGGGTAGTAGTGGTAACAACGGGTAGTTCTTTCTATACACAAACTGACAGATTGGCACAGTCATCATTAATTGTTCTCTATGGGTAGTAGTGGTAACAACGGGTAGTTCTTTCGATACACAAACTGACAGATTGGCACAGTCATCATTAATTGTTCTCTATGGGTCGTAGTGGTAACAACGGGTAGTTCTTTCGATACACAAACTGACAGATTGGCACAGTCATCATCAATTGTTCTCTATGGGTAGTAGTGGTAACAACGGGTAGTTCTTTCTATACACAAACTGACAGATTGGCACAGTCATCATCAATTGTTCTCTATGGGTAGTAGTGGTAACAACGGGTAGTTCTTTCTATACACAAACTGACAGATTGGCACAGTCATCATTAATTGTTCTCTATGGGTAGTAGTGGTAACAACGGGTAGTTCTTTCGCAATGAAACGCAATGAATCCTAATGTGAGGCCACCGACCTATACACATTTGGAGGTGCAACTAAAATATGCACACGACTAAAGCAAAAGCAGGTAAAGAACACAATGTTTAGAACAATACTTTGACAGGCAAAAATGGATGCGGATACGACAAGAAAAGCTATTTAGCAAGTTAAGGATTATGTGTTACATGATGGACACGGGTAGTTCGTTTGATACGTAGTGAAAGCGCTACGCCCCCCAAGACGGAAACAGACGAAGAGTGATGAACAAACACGAAAGCCCAGCCCATATAGAGGACCCCGATCACCCAGTCTGACAGAGAGCCAATGAGAAGAGTTCTGGGATGGCAGGGCTGGGCTAAGATGTGTTTGTAGCGGGGGTGCCTGGCCTAGGGTACATCCCCATTCTTAGCCAAGAGGATTTGAGGACGGCTGGTGTTGGGAAAGTTCCCCATTTTAGGCCAACTAGTCCCCTTGGTTGTAGCACAGAGACAGTGTGCATGTATGCATGTCTGTCTGTGTGTGTGCATGTTTGCGTGCGTGCGAGCGTGTGTACCTAAATGCACATCTATGCTAGATGATTTCTACACCTACATTAAGAACATTGTTTTATGTGTTACTTTTTTTCCTAGCCAAATTTGTTACCGTAAAATGCAGACTATAAGCCGCTACTTTTTTCCTCAACTTTGGCCCATGCGGCTTATAGACTGATGCGGCTTATATGTGGATTTTTTTTTCCATTCTACATTTATCAGTATGATTAAATCTGTTTCTGGCCACATTCTTTAGCCTATTTTGAGCTTCTTTAGACTCAAAACTGGTTTTGGTAATCAATAGATTCAAATTTGTTGTTTAAAGTGTCTGAGGACATTAAATACTCATCTGCCTCTGCATGAAGTACGTTGGCAGGCACCCAATTCTGATAGGAGAATTGCTATATTTTTGTTGGTTTGTGCACATACAATTCTCTCTGCGGCTTATAAACTGGTGTGTGAATAAATACCTAATATTTTGTCAATTTAAGGGATGCTTATGTACAGGTACGTCTTATACTCCAGATTTTCCGGTACATTTTTTCCGGTTACTTTTTGTCCGTTCCCCAGTGCAAATGCCCCCAAGTTTGAGAGCCATGGGTGGTTCCATTTGAACTGACTTTAATGGCGTATGTTTGTGCAGGTAACGCCCGGAGGTCCCACCATGACGTGGGGCATCTTCCATCAATTGACTTTAATGACGTATGTTTGTGCAGGTAACGCCCGGAGGTCCCGCCATGACGTGGGGCATCTTCCATCAACTGGCTTTAATGACGTATGTTTGTGCAGGTAACGCCCGGAGGTCCCGCCATGACGTGGGGCATCTTCCATCAACTGGCTTTAATGGCGTATGTTTGTGCAGGTAACGCCCGGAGGTCCCGCCATGACGTGGGGCATCTTCCATCAACTGGCTTTAATGGCGTATGTTTGTGCAGGTAACGCCCGGAGGTCCCGCCATGACGTGGGGCATCTTCCATCAACTGGCTTTAATGACGTATGTTTGTGCAGGTAACGCCCGGAGGTCCCACCATGACGTGGGGCATCTTCCATCAACTGGCTTTAATGACGTATGTTTGTGCAGGTAACGCCCGGAGGTCCCGCCATGACGTGGGGCATCTTCGCCATCAACTGGCTTCGTCTGGGGGAAAAGGAAAAAGCCGATGAAGCTTTCCACAACAGCACTCGCAACATTCAACACCCGTTCCTGGTCAGAAGTATTAAAGATGCACCCTGACGGATGAGTTTTTGCAAGAAACACGTCAAGATCACCAGAAAGACAGCCTTTTCAAGGATCGGAACACTCAACTTTGCTCTGGTTTCCTAGAAATCAAACCGTCAAAACGGCAATTCCTCCTTGGCGGAGATGCCGGGGAGAGAAGCCATTTTGGATGGGGTGGGTGGAGGCCAATCCCATTGTGGTTGAAGCTTTTTCTTTTTTTGTAGTGAAGTAAAAAAAAATTGAAGCGATTTCCTTTGTTATGAGCGAAACTCCTTTAGATAAACTGTATAAAAAAAAAAAAAAAAATAAAACAAAAAGGCTTGTATTGCGTAAATTTCGTGCAAATGATTTGGTCTAAATTCAGGCGGCCATTAGAAAAGAGACGACACACGCTTCTCTTTGGGTGAAAGAATTTGACTTCCAGCACCTCCGCCAAGGAGGAATCGCCTATTTGATTTATAGGAAACCAGAGGAAAGTGAGTGTTGCAATCTCTGTAAAGGGTGTTTTCCTGGTGATCTCGACGTGTTTTTTTCTTGCAAAAACTCATCCGTCAGGGTCCACCTTTAAAGACATACTGACTCGAAGAATTTTCTTTCTAAAAATGCATAGAGATCACTGAGAGAAATCGTTCTGCATGAACCGCACCACGCTGTTTCCTTTGGTTACCCGCAAATTGAGCGTCAGTGGTGGTCATTTTTACCTGGATTGTTTTTGGCCAGGTGTGACTCCCATACATACAAATTCCTCCAAATTCAAAATGAGACAGCACTTTGAAGAGCAGCCGAGTTTTGAATTGGGGGAAATTTGTATGTGAGTCACACCTGGCCAGAACAAATCTCAAGGGACTTAATTTTGCTGGGTCAGTGTGTCTTTGACGTAAGTCAGAAATGTGTGAAGAATGAAAGGCTGGTATCATGTTTCACATCCTCTTGTGTACATTAGGGTCTTTACTGTGTCAGGTTTTTTGTTGTCTTATGTTTTATCAGAATAATCCTCCCCGGGGGGGTCTTCCGTACAAATAGTTCCCTCACCTTCCGGAAGGTCTGTGCTTGTAACTTCCTCTAATCTGTCTCTCTCTTTGACTCTGCCTGTTTCCTTGCTTTGTGTCATCTGCTATCATGGAAGGTCTGTGCTTGTAACTTCCTCTGATCTGTCTCTCTCTTTGACTCTGCCTTTTCCCTTGCTTTGTGTCATCTGCTATCATGGAAGGTCTGTGCTTGTAACTTCCTCTGATCTGTCTCTCTCTTTGACTCTGCCTTTTCCCTTGCTTTGTGTCATCTGCTATCATGGAAGGTCTGTGCTTGTAACTTCCTCTGATCTGTCTCTCTCTTTGACTCTGCCTTTTCCCTTGCTTTGTGTCATCTGCTATCATGGAAGGTCTGTGCTGGTAACTTCCTCTGATCTGTCTCTCTCTCTGACTCTGCCTTTTTCCTTACTTTGTGTCATCTGCTATCATGGAAGGTCTGTGCTGGTAACTTCCTCTAATCTGTCTCTCTCTCTGACTCTGCCTTTTTCCTTACTTTGTGTCATCTGCTATCATGGAAGGTCTGTGCTGGTAACTTCCTCTAATCTGTCTCTCTCTCTGACTCTGCCTGTTTCCTTACTTTGTGTCATCTGCTATCTTTCTGACTTTTGGCCCATTCTCCTGCCTTTAAAAAAAAAAAAATCGTCCATATATTTTTTTCCTTTGGGCTCCTCCGAAATCAGAATGCGTCGGCTGAATGCAGCGAGGAGACCAGTGAAAACTGGAAAACGGACACATCCGTACCCATTATGGCCTTATGGCCTGGGCACGCAGAAGGAGGAGAAGAAGAAATGAGAATAATCTGTGAAAGTTAGAGTTTCTGAAGCATTGTTTTGTGCAGGGACAAAAAGCTTTATGCCGTTTGAAATTAACGTGAGCGTTGTTTTAATAAGTAGAGTTTGTACAACATTTGTATGTAAAAGCTATATAATTAGAATGTTTTGGAGAAAAACATACACGCACAAAAAACAACAATTGGAATGCCTGTTAAATGTAAGCAATCATGTCAAAACAACTGTGTGTGTAGTTTTATTAAGCACATGTACTAATAGGGTATAATGAGTCCCAAATAAACATACCAAGCTGTAATGTTTTCTTCGTATGTTTAAATGAAGATATTTCCTTTTTTTATATATATATATCAAAATGGTGTATAAACATAGCTGATTCTTTTAAAGACCCACCAGATCATGTGTCAAAATCACGTGTTTGCCCTCTTATAGCTGGTAAGAAATCATGTTTTGACCAGGGTTGACTCCCATACAAATGCCCCCAAATTCAAAACAAAACAATTTTAAAGAGCAGCCTCAATTAGAAGTTGGGGGAATTTGCATGTGGGTCACAGCTACCCAGAAAAAACCCAAGGGACTTAATCGTGGTGGGTCAGTGTATCTTTAACGAGTAACACACATTCTCATCATAATTATTCGCAGGTGTGGTCGGAAAATGCGGACGGCTCAGGGGCATACAACTTCCACACCGGCATGGGAGGCTACCTCCAGTCGCTGCTCTGCGGTTACCTCGGCCTCAGCCTTTACGACACCCACCTTGACCTTGACCCTCACCTCCCGCCCTCTCTCAAGGTCATGGCCGTTCGAGGGGTCGACTATCTCGGAGGTTCGCTGGATGTGGAATTTGACGAGCGTAGAATGAACGTTACGCTGACAAAAGCGGCGAAAGTTCTCTTGATGCTGATGTACAAGGAGAAATCGCAGAAAGCGGATCTGAAAGTGGGAGTGAAAGTGACTGTGGATCGACAGAAGGCTTCCATTCAGTCTGGGACGTGAGCGGAAAGAATGCGTTTTGGGCAGGTGTGTGGTTTTGTTGCCTTGGTTGTTTTGGTATTACAGTAGAGGTTCGTATCTGGACCTTTCACTCAGATGGCTTTTATCATTGGTGGATATTAGCCAGCAGCAGGGCCAATAGGAATTGTTCGGAAATAATTAAGGGGAGTAATTTCATGGTGTGTGGGAGTGATCTTGCCTAGTTCAATCGGTCAAACAGGGCAAGTTACTCTACCATCAGGTAGATCCCCAGCTCTCGCCTTGTGTGTTTGAGCAGACATACGGCACTTAGAACACTGTGCGTCATTATACAATTTATGTCATTTATATTTTTGCATCACATTTTGCAAGTTTTATTAGTTTGTGGCAACTGGCCACCCCTAATTTTTTTTTTTTAAATGGTTGCAAGTCGCTGACTTGCATCCTGCGGTTTCAAGCTTCGACACAATTGTTGCTATGGTATTTGACCGAGTAATGGAGGTAAGCAACTCTAATTTTCACAAAGTGCTCTCCCCTAGGCTTTTTTCTCGAAAATCGTCTATTGTAAAGCAAGAGATGATTTTTTACAGTATTGGAATATCATGGTACAGCTTCGTATTTTGTGGAAGACTGTGACTCTCTAGGGGGGCATTGGTACCGGCTCTTGTGCTGCAGCCAGTGGGATTGGTTGGCCTTTGGGCAGGGGCCAATTGTACAATAGATGATTTTTTACAGTATTGGAATATCACGGTACAGCTTCATATTTTGTGGAAGATTGACTCTAACTAGGGGGGCATTGGTACTGGCTCTTGTGCTGCAGCCAGTGGGATTGTTTGGCCTTTGGGGACCTTCCCCAACACCCGGGGCAAGGTATCTTCATCATAAACCAATTCCAGCCGAGCCGTTCAGAATAGCATCTGCCCCCTCTGCTATCTGGCCGTCATGGTCGGAAACGACAGCCTGGCATAGGCAACACAGCTGTTCACATACTGTGGAAACTAACGCATTTGCAATTTCTCTTTCGCCGCCAATGTTCATTTATGCACCACAATGGTTTAACACCCATGTCACTAACAGGCCTCAAGTCGGGGCCTGTTATCCAAAGACCCTATTTTCTTAATTTTGGGAGGTAAGGATAGGCCTAATGTTATACATGTCACAGAGGAATTCCCAATATTGCAGATAAATTTTGTTCTCTACCCAGTTAAGTTGAACGGATTTTTGTGTGCTGAAAAATGGCTGGCGGCGAAAGGGTTAAGTTTTCTTTGTGAACATTATCATTCATGTTAACTGTCAGTATTAATTCTGCCTTTAGCCAATCACTGCTGGACATGATTGGCTGTTGTGTGATATCGTCTAATGCAGATTTACAACTGAAAGTATACCATATTTTTCGGACCATAAGACGATATTTTTTCTCCCAAATCTCTGACCCCTGCGCCTTATAATGCGACGAATAAAATAGTGAGAAAATAGAATAATGAAATCTGGAATCTGGGTAGATTTTGGGGGGTGCGCCTTCAGATCGTTTCCCCTCTTAAGGGGTACGCTCGCCCCCTGTTTCAAATTTTAATGGGTAACCCCCCCCCCCCCCCCCCCCCCCCCCCCCCCCCCATGTGCAATGAGCTTTCAACGATTTGGGCTTTCTGCGCGATCCAGTAGAATTTAAATCTAGCCTAAGCAGCTTCTTTCAGAAAGGCCTAGCAGACGATTGAAATAGGAAGAACGTCATTAACCTACTGATAAGTAATGGCTGTGTTAACTTGACGCACTCATCATCATTTTAACCCTTTCACCGCCAATGTCGCATTTATGCACCACAATGGTTTAACACCCATGTCACTAAAAGGCATCAAACCAGGGCCCGTTATCCAAAGACCCTATTTTCTTAATTTTGGGAGGTAAGGATAGGCCTAATGTTATACATGCAACAGAGGAATTCGCAACATTGCAGATATATTATTTTCTCTACCCTGTTAAGATTAATGGTATTTTTTGGCTGAAAAATGGCTGGTGGCGAAAGGGCTAAATGATATTTTAAAGGGTAAGTATCTCGCAGTTTCATATTCTAGGGGGTGATTGGAGAGCTCTAGTGCGTAAATACGCACAATCTGTACGTTTTCAGAAGCCCTGGCCTTACACAAAGGTGCGTCTTATAGTCGGAAAAACACGGTATGTTAGCCGTTTGCACTAGTTGTTAACCGTTTGCACTAGTTGTGAACCGTTTGCACTAGTTGTGAACCGTTTGCACTAGTTGTGAACCGTTTGCACTAGTTGTGAACCGTTTGCACTAGTTGTGAACCGTTTGCACTAGTTGTGAACCGTTTGCACTAGTTGTTAACCGTTTGCATTAGTTGTTAACCGTTTGCACTAGTTGTTAACCGTTTGCACTAGTTGTGAACCGTTTGCACTAGTTGTTAACCGTTTGCACTAGTTGTGAACTGTTTGCACTAGTTGTGAACCGTTTGCACTAGTTGTGAACCGTTTGCACTAGTTGTGAACCGTTTGCACTAGTTGTGAACCGTTTGCACTACTTGTTAACCGTTTGCACTAGTTTTTCCTTTGAACTGTACAGCTGAACATTGTTTGCCATTGCATGGTATTGTCCAATGTACAGTTACGATTGAAAGTATAATTGAAATCGTTGTTATTGCCTCCTTTCTTCTGTGTGTGTCATTATTCATAACGACATGATAACTTTTGTTCAGCACATTTTGTGTATGCCTCTGTTTTTTGTTTTTACTGAATGGTGCCATAGAGAAGCAGCTGCCTCTAATGAAAGTCATTGCGCTGAATAGTCATGTACATACATTTTCTGCTAGTCCTCCCAAAGCCTAGATTTTTTTGGTCTCTTTTGTTCTTTGGGTCTCATTTGTCATGTGTTTAAAAATGCCTTGTCCTTTGACCCAGTTTACACTGGGCAAAGGAGTAAGTTTGTTATTGAATTTTTTTTATCAATTCAATGAAAACTGTTATTCAAAATTTGAACTGAACCAAAACTTTTTTTTTCTTTCATTTTTTAAAATGATTTTTTTGCTAGGGTAATCTTGTTGCTGGAAAATGATTCTTTTTGTTGAAGTTTTTTTAAATTCCGAATGTTTATCAAAGTTTGTTTTCAACTTCTATGTACACGAGTATTATGCACGATTTTTATCGCTCATGTTCATACCATCATTCATCATTACACCTTTCAGTCAATCATTGCCTAACAACTACCGCTTTAAGAAGAGATGGGTTTTCAAGTCAGATATGAACATTGCCAGACAGTGTCTGACACTAATGTTTATATCAGCGTGTTCTTTTTATGTTGTGCCATGTTTTGTTCTTGACAAAAAGTTGTTTGGTGCTAAAAATGGAAAGTGTAACAATCCTGTAATTAGCAGAACATTATGTCTTTGTATTTCATGCACCAGTACTTTAGCAATATCTACAACAATCCTGTAATTAGCAGAACATTGTCTGTATTTCATGCACCAGTACTTTAGCAATATCTACAACAATCCTGTAATTAGCAGAACATTGTCTGTATTTAATGCACCAGTATTTTAGCAATATCTGCAACAATCCTGTAATTAGCAGAACATTATGTCTTTGTATTTAATGCACCAGTACTTTAGCAACATCTACAACAATCCTGTAATTAGCAGAACATTGTCTGTATTTCATGCACCAGTATTTTAGCAATATCTGCAACAATCCTGTAATTAGCAGAACATTATGTCTTTGTATTTAATGCACCAGTACTTTAGCAACATCTACAACAATCCTGTAATTAGCAGAACATTGTCTGTATTTCATGCACCAGTATTTTAGCAATATCTGCAACAATCCTGTAATTAGCAGAACATTATGTATTTCATGCACCAGTATTTTTAGCAATATCTGGGCTTTTATGTCGTAGTTTTTTGTTATTGTTTTAAATTTCAATGCAAACATTTACATTACCATTCAATGGCTTTGAAAGCAAGTGTCGAGAAAACGTCTTTACTAAATAATGTTGGCATTTATTTACTTATTGATCATTTACTTTCTATTTGCATTACCATTCAATGGCTTTGAAAGCAAGTGTCGAGAAAACGTCTTTACTAAATAATGTTGGCATTTATTTACTTATTGATCATTTACTTATCTATTTACATTACCATTCAATGGCTTTGAAAGCAAGTGTCGAGAAAACGTCTTTACTAAATAATGTTGGCATTTATTTACTTATTGATCATTTACTTACCCATGTGTATATTTGAATTTTTCTTTCTTATTTCCAAGAAGAGAAGTGAAGAAAACTTATTGTACTGCACACTAATTTTCTATATTTATAAAATGCTTTTAATTTCTTCAATTTTTAATTTTAATGTCTGTGAATTTTAATCACTCTACATGCATTTTAAATGTGACTCTTTCTGGCAGAAGGAGACTGGCATGGTCAAAGGGCAGTAGCCCGAAATATTTGCCAAATAAATTTACACCACAGTCTTCCCACTTGTTTTTTTTTCTATTGTTTTGAATGCTATTCTTAATTCATAAACTGTACAATATGAATTGTTTTAAGCTTGGTCAAAGATATTGAAACCATATTCTTGAAGTCTAGTCTCTTTTTCAAGAAATGTAGCTTTAGAATAAAATGGAGTACGGACACTTGTTTACTCTTGTGTGCTGGAGTGTGGAGTTATCATTAAGGAAAACATGCATATAACCAAATCCTTGAAGTCTAGTCTCTTTTTCAGAAAATGTAGCTTTCTCTTGTGTGTTGGAGTGTGGAGTTAATCATTAAGGAAAACATGCATATAATTGTAAATTTTGTTTTCGTTCCTTTCTGATCATTTGATGGTTGTATTTTTTATAAGCAGATGTAGTATGGCTTACCACGGAGATAACTGATAATTGAATCTTCTAATGCCAATCAAACAAGAATCACACTCACACACACTACAGTGGAACCTCCCTTATAAGACCTTCAAAAATCATCCAAAATGAGGTCTTATAAGGGAGGTAATTTTGATACTTACAAAGAAGGGCAATGTCTCAGAGAAGTAGGTCTTATGTGGGAGGGAGTCATAACAGGAGGTCTTATAAGGGAGGTTCCACTGTATTGGCACATCACCAATCAAACAAGAATCACTCTCGCATGAACACTTTCACAACAAACTCCACCCCAAAAATAATCACAAAAAGCCCCTTTCAATTACGATTCTTTAGAATGTATATTCACACTTTAACTGCATGCATTCATCCACAATATAATGTTGATTAATCAATCAGGCATGAAAACTAATGTTAAAATAAAAGGACAATTTCCAGCCGAGAAATTGTTCCACACGATTTTGTGGGTTGCATTTTTTTAGTCTCCCTCTATTGCAACACACAACTCCCCATCACACCCAAAATGTGGTCCACATTCTACAACATTTTTCCGCTCTTTTCGTCCCAACATACAGTCATGCTCTCCTACACAGACAAGACACCCCACAGATGTTACAACACTTTTCCACTCTTCATCCCAACACTGACTACTGTCATGCTCTCCTACACAGACAAGACAACCCACAGATGTTACAACACTTTTCCACTCTTCATCCCAACACTGACTACTGTCATGCTCTCCTACACAGACAAGACAACCCACAGATGTTACAACACTTTTCCACTCTTCATCCCAACACTGACTACTGTCATGCTCTCCTACACAGACAAGACAACCCACAGATGTTATTACAACACTTTTCCACTTTTCATCCCAACACTGGCTACTGTCATGCTCTCCTACACAGACAAGACAACCCACAGATGTTACAACACTTTTCCACTCTTCTCGTCCCAACACTGGCTACTGTCATGCTCTCCTACACAGACAAGACAACCCACAGATGTTACAACACTTTTCCACTCTTCTCGTCCCAACACTGGCTACTGTCATGCTCTCCTACACAGACAAGACAACCCACAGATGTTACAACACTTTTCCACTCTTCATCCCAACACTGACTACTGTCATGCTCTCCTACACAGACAAGACACCCCACAGATGTTACAACACTTTTCCACTCTTCATCCCAACACTGGCTACTGTCATGCTCTCCTACACAGACAAGACAACCCACAGATGTTACAACACTTTTCCACTCTTCTCGTCCCAACACTGGCTACTGTCATGCTCTCCTACACAGACAAGACAACCCACAGATGTTACAACACTTTTCCACTCTTCTCGTCCCAACACTGGCTACTGTCATGCTCTCCTACACAGACAAGACAACCCACAGATGTTACAACACTTTTCCACTCTTCATCCCAACACTGACTACTGTCATGCTCTCCTACACAGACAAGACACCCCACAGATGTTACAACACTTTTCCACTCTTCATCCCAACACTGGCTACTGTCATGCTCTCCTACACAGACAAGACAACCCACAGATGTTACAACACTTTTCCACTCTTCATCCCAACACTGGCTACTGTCATGCTCTCCTACACAGACAAGACAACCCACAGATGTTACAACACTTTTCCACTCTTCATCCCAACACTGGCTACTGTCATGCTCTCCTACACAGACAAGACAACCCACAGATGTTACAACACTTTTCCACTCTTCATCCCAACACTGACTACTGTCATGCTCTCCTACACAGACAAGACAACCCACAGATGTTACAACACTTTTCCACTCTTCATCCCAACACTGACTACTGTCATGCTCTCCTACACAGACAAGACACCCCACAGATGTTACAACACTTTTCCACTCTTCATCCCAACACTGACTACTGTCATGCTCTCCTACACAGACAAGACAACCCACAGATGTTACAACACTTTTTCACTCTTCATCCCAACACTGACTACTGTCATGCTCTCCTACACAGACAAGACACCCCACAGATGTTACAACACTTTTCCACTCCTCATCCCAACACTGGCTACTGTCATGCTCTCCTACACAGACAAGACAACCCACAGATGTTATTACAACACTTTTCCACTTTTCATCCCAACACTGGCTACTGTCATGCTCTCCTACACAGACAAGACAACCCACAGATGTTACAACACTTTTCCACTCTTCTCGTCCCAGTACTGGCTACTGTCATGCTCTCCTACACAGACAAGACAACCCACAGATGTTACAACACTTTTTCACTCTTCATCCCAACACTGGCTACTGTCATGCTCTCCTACACAGACAAGACAACCCACAGATGCTACAACACTTTTCCACTCTTCTCGTCCCAGTACTGGCTGTAGTCGTACTCTCTGAAGGGAACCACTTTCTCCAGGTATCCTGAAACAGACAAAGCTTCATTTCATATTTTATATCTCTCTCTCTCTCTCTCACACACACACACCTACGCGCGCACGCACGCACACGCACACACACAGACACTCACCACAGTCCTGTGCCTTAAAGACCCCCCACGTCACGTGTCACATTCCCTCTTATGCTAGGAAGATTTCTTAAGATTTCGTACCAGCTATAAGAGGGAAAACACGTGAAAACCGTGGTTTTGACAGGTGACGTGGTGGGTCTTTAAGAACCTCTATCATTTTTATTTTTACAGATATGTCTATAATATTGCATTACACACACACACTCACATACTTACATTAGCACACACACACAAACACATCTCAACATATGTATTCAGAAAAACAACACCACACTGAAGACTTAAGTTATATGCAAAAACATCAGACATCTGCGCACAAAATCAGCATGAGTAGGCTTAGCGCACACACACAGATACTCACCACAGTCCTGTGCCTTTAGGACCTCCACCATCAATGTCTTGTGCTGTCTCTGACAGATGCCTGTTTTCTTCGTAGCCAAAACCTCCCCCGTGTATGGCGAAATGAACTGTTCCAATAGCTTGACGTTCTGTAAAAAACAACAATAACCTCCCCCGTGTATGGTGAAATGAACTGTTCCAACAGCTTAACGTTCTGTAAAAACAACAATAACCTCCCCCGTGTATGGCGAAATGAACTGTTCCAACAGCTTGACGTTCTGTAAAAACAACAATAACCTCCCCCGTGTATGGCGAAATGAACTGTTCCAACAGCTTGATGTTTTGTAGAAAACAACAATGCTTGCCATGTCACCCTCGTGAAATGAACTGTTCCAACAGCTTGATGTTTTGTAGAAAACAACAATGCTTGACATGTCACCCCCGTGAATGGACTATTCTGACAACTTTTCAATTTACACATAAAATAATTCCCCAGAAGATGAAGTCTGGCTGTCCATGTGGAGGGGTACCGTACTTTACGGATTATAAGGTGCGCCTGATTATAACTCACCCCCTAAATTTAACACAAAATTCAGATTTTGTTACTCTAGTTTCTTACTATATTAACAGTCACATTATAAGGCAGGGTTCATTCTTGGCGTCGGTCATCGGTCATTGACGCATAAACCTTCGATTTTGACTGATAGTTTTAGCAGGCAGGCGGTCATCTGACCGATTGATTTTTCATCAAAGCAGTCAACAACTTCAAGGATTCTGTCGTCTGCTAAACTTGAGTTATTTCGCGGCCTCGGACCATAATCAGAACTAAAAAGTTGTATCTGGCGAAACGAACGCCGAAACGAAGAAATGGCGGCATTGCACATTCAGTAAAGCTTTTCCGATCCAACATTTTGAAAACCAAATAAAGCTCCAGCGTGACCTAGTCTTCTAGTGCTAAGCAAGATCGTTCTGATCGTTTATCGGCCTTTTGACAACAATTCGTGTTTAAAACCAGCCATGCCTCCCCAAAAGAAGCCACGAGTAGGAAAGGGGCAAAAGAATATGTTTGCTAGTTTCGGACTCGCTCAGACATCGTCGGCAACTTGTAGGATCGTTGGAATTAGGTTAAGCCACCCCAACTTTTCCACATCAAAACTCCGAACCCGATTTTCGCTTCGTGCCACAGCGGTCAGTCTGTTTGCTTTGGTTTTCCTGGTTGTCAGTCTTGTTTCTGACCATCCGGGGTTTTCCTTTCTAAAGCAGACACATGTCCGGTCATTCCAACACGATCTTTGTTTACATCTGAATGCTTGTTCACGAGAGCGAAGCACTTCAAGTTTTAGGTCTGATTTCTTCGTTGACCAAATCTGAAGTGGCATAGCGAATGCTAAAAAGAATGTTTCTAGTGCATCCCTGGGACCCCCTGCACATTCTTTTAGACGGTCCTGTAGAATGTTAGTGCTTCATAGACCCCCAAATGGGGGTCCCTGGGAGCCCTGACGGTAAATAGAACATTTTTGCAAGTTCGACAGAGGAAAAAGCAGCAGCATCAAGCCGTTCTTTTAGATATGTGAATGGCATCATCTCAAAAACATAAGTTACTGCATTAATATGCAAGTGTGTATGTACGTTTGTGTGTCTGTCTGCCTGTCTCTCTGTCCATATCTCGATCTGTTTGTCTCCCCCCCCCCTCTCTCTCTCTCTCTCTCGTCAGCCTATTCCAGGGGTTATGCACATGTGTTTGCCTGTGTGTTCACTGTGCATAAACACTATGAATGAGAATGAGATTACATTATAAAAAAAAGGAGGATCATAGGGTTAAATTGTGAGCAGGAATATTAGTTTCCTTTGACTTTTTTTTTTTACATTAAACTATGAAATGGCAAGGTACATTTTACACTGTGTGTGTGTGGGGGGGGGGGGGGGGGGGGGGGGGGGGGGGGGGGGGGGGGGGGGGGGGGGGGGGGGGGGGGAGGGGGGCGAGGAAGAGAAATTAAAAAAAAATCTGATGAAAACCTTCAACCATGGGGAAAGGCCACATCTGTTTGCTAACCTTCATGAGCATGGTAATGTACCGCGGTAAATCTGTGACCTATTGTTTTGGGAAAATGACCTATTGATTTTTCTGCCAACCGGTCAAATGACCTATGATGTCCTGTGGCAAGAATGAACCCTGATAAGGTGCAGGGGTCTCAGTTTGGGGAACCAGGTACTCGTCTCACACACACACACACACACACACATACAGTGATACACACACACACACACACACACACATTGTGATAACTGACCTTGTGGTCTAGAACCAGGTACTCGTCTCACACACACATACAGTGATACACACACACACACACACACATTGTGATAACTGACCTTGTGGTCTAGAACCAGGTACCCGTCTCACACACACACACATACAATGATACACACACACACACATTGTGATAACTGACCTTGTGGTCTAGAACCAGGTACTCGTCTCTCACACACACACACACACATACAGTGATACACACACACACACACACACACATTGTGATAACTGACCTTGTGGTCTAGAATCAGGTACTCATCACACACACATACACATGTACACACACACACACAGTGATAACTGACCTTGTGGTCTAGAACCAGGTACTCATCACACACACACACACATTGTGATAATTGACCTTGTGGTCTAGAACCAGGTACTCATACACACACACACACATACACACATTGTGATAACTGACCTTGTGGTCTAGAACCAGGTACTCATACACACACACACACACATTGTGATAACTGACCTTGTGGTCTAGAATCAGGTACTCATCACACACACACACACATACACATGTACACACACACACAGTGATAACTGACCTTGTGGTCTAGAACCAGGTACTCATCATACACACACACACACATTGTGATAACTGACCTTGTGGTCTAGAACCAGGTACTCATACACACACACACACACATTGTGATAACTGACCTTGTGGTCTAGAACCAGGTACTCATCACACACACACACACATTGTGATAACTGACCTTGTGGTCTAGAACCAGGTACTCATCACACACACACACACATTGTGATAACTGACCTTGTGGTCTAGAACCAGGTACTCGTCTCTGCAGATGGGACAAGGACTGCCGGTGGTGATTTCTCCCTGCCTCTGCACACACACACACATAACACATCAGATTGTCGTTAGTCCATGATACATAAGTACATGGGGAAATGTTCTCCACCGTGTAAACAAAGTAAACACTCAGAAATAAAATCAACTTAGAAAACAAGACACACAGTATGCACTACCTTCCACACTACACCAAACATATACAGGGGACTGTTCTTAACACAAAGCTGACGAAATATTGGTTTACGCACAAAATATATGTATGAATGGAACTCCCTCTTTGTTAACACAAAATACTGGTTAATGCACACAAAAAAATCTTTGTCCCCTGAATTTTGTGTTAAGTGTACTCCGCTGTATACAGTATCTCAAGCATCATACTCATTATCCATCATTCATACATCCCCCTCCTCTAACACCATTCACCAGAAACAGAATACATAAATGAATGAATAAATTTTATACACACACACATTAAATCATCTTGTTCTGGTGTACGCCTGCTACACAACCAAAGCTCTGCTGACAAATAGAGCCGTTTTCTCCAGCTCTTCCTTGGACCCATAGTGCCTAGTAGACAGCGGTGTGCTGATGGGACACACTTCATCTCTTGCCTCCTTGTGAAGGGGACATCGCTGCAGGACATGTTCTGTTGTCTGGTCTTGCAGACCACAGGGACAGACTGGTGATGGTGCCAGCTTCATCTCTTGCCTCCTTGTGAAGGGGACATCTCTGCACGACATGTTTCTGTTGTTTGGTCTTCCAGGGACAGACTGGTATTTGGAACTTTATGGTCACAGAGCTGTCTCTGTGCAATTCGGGTTGCTCCCACCCATTTCTTTTTTTTTCTGAGTGAGCAGAGCCCACCGGCAAAAGACACCCCACTCAGAAACCAGCACGCATCCAACACCCCCCACCAAGGACAGGCGAGGCCAGAGCGTCTCCAGACAAAGCCACAGGCTCTCGCCTCATGGTCTTATATGCCTCGGAAGAGAGTACCAGAATGTATTGTGGTCTCCCTGCTGCGTACACCCGACACATTCCGATTTTGGAGGAGCTCAAACAGTCAAAGGAGAAAAGATTACCTGGTATTTGGAAGATATTTTGAGAAGAGAAAAAAGGCAGGAGAATGGGCCAACAAGTCAGAAAGATAGTAGATGACAGAAAACTAAAGGGAAAAGGCAGAGTCAAAGAGAGTGACAGATTAGAGGAAGTTATAAGCACAGAACTTCCAGTATCACCCACAGTGAGGTAATAATAAAAATAACTCCACTCACTATACACGTTTTCCTGGTTTCCGGGGGGATGCTTCCTTTGAAGTTTCGTCTGTAGTAAAGCCACACAGGTTTATCTCCGTAGGCCTCCGAATAGGCTGAAATGACAAAACGACCGTAAATAAATCCATATTGCACCCACCCACACTGATACAGACAGGCACACCCACCCATCTATGCATTCAGGGACACACACACATTCTTTTTAGCATTTGCAATACCACTGGGACCCTCTATCCCGCCTCTAGGACCTTCTATACTGTAAGTGAAGGAGTCCCTGGGACCCCTTTTTTTTGCGGGACGATTGGGAGCCCTGCACACACACACTCGCACACACTTCTTCAAAATTTCATCTGCAGTAATTCCTCACTGGTTTGTCCCTTTAAGCGTAATAATTAATAACATTTATATGGCGCAGTATCCTGACAACAGCTCAAAGCGCCTTACAGATACAATGCATATTTACAAAATACATATGATTATGAGCATAATACAGGTACGTAATAAGATTCAATAAGCTGCATGTGTGCGACCGCCTGCACACCCCAATCCCTACCACCAGACACACACACACACATACTCACAGTGACACACACTCCTCCGAAGTCGGAGTGTGGCTGCCCAGTGACGAGGTGATCAAAATGGTCACACACGTAATGTTCTCATCCCTAGCTGGTGCATTTGTACCATAGTGTTCAAGTGCTTCGGCTGTTGGGATGATCCATGGAGTCTTTAAGCCAGGGTAAGACAACAACTCACACACACAACACAAACATTCATTAACACACACACACATTATGCACACTCATCTCCTCACTCACACACACACACAGACGCATGCACACACATACAAATACCTCCTCATTCACACTCACACCTACAGGCTCACTCACACAAACACACACAATGCACTCACACACACACACACATACACCACACACACGCACTCACACACACACAAACACACTGACCTTTGCTATCCATATATCGTATACTGGTGTCGGGATCAACGACCAGGCGTTGTGGTTTTGTTGAGGAGTTATCCTCCCCTTCGTTGTCATCGTCGGCAGCGGCTGAACGAACGACTGTAGTGCTGACCCCACGGAGTGATTGCCCACTTCGCCCCTGTTCATACAAAAAGGGAAAAAGCAAAGACAGTGAGAATCTAGGAAAGAAGGTGTCAGGATGGCTAAGGGTTAGGGTAAATGGGTACCTGATGTCAGTTGGGGAAAAAGTCCTTTGGATGAGACTTAAGTTAAAACCAAGCTCCTCAGGGTTTTCATTTTTAACCGATTGCCGATCGAGAACATCGTTTAAAATTGGCTTTGAATCGGTTGTTTTTGTTGGAGCCTCAAAGTTTCGTGTGTGCTGATGTGTTTCCCGTGTGACTAAGCTTAGACCGAAAGTGTTCTAATCTGTTGTTTTTACTCTTTTATCTGTTGTTTCATTTCAAAATGAAAACCCTGGGTCCTGTGTGTGAACGCATGCACAAAGATCTTGCGCACACTCGTACACAAAATCCCATTCCACTTTTCGGTAGGAGTAGGCCATGTTGTGCCGGTGGAATGAATGACACGAACTCACATAGCATGCATTGGATTACCATAACTCTATGCTTGTGGGTCTTTCTGATGACAAAACCCTGCCCAAACTTCAAAAAATACAAAATTTTGCTGCCAGACTAGTTTTGCAAAAGTCGAGGTGTGAAAGTGCAACAGCTCTTCTGCGCACCCTCCACTGGCTGCCTGTCCAGGCTAGGGTAGAATAATAAGGTTGCTTCTGTCTGCTTTCAACGCCTCAATTCCGAATCTGCACCCTCTTATCTTTCGGAGCTTCTCCACCCTTACATGCCTCCTAGAGCACTTCAGCATGTTGAAGTTATGCTGGCATTTTAGGGGGTAGGGGTAGTACGAAAAAGAAAGAGAAAGTACAAAGCGAAATGATAACATTTATGGGGAAATAGAAAGAAAGAAATGATTGCAAGATAGTCAGGAAATAACTGCAGTATTTACAGATACACAGTTTACTATGTAGAAAGAATTAATAACATTTAAAACCGAACAAAGTTAGTTAAATATGTGAGGATTTGATTTGGGAAGGGGGGATGGAGGGGGGTTGGGGTGGGTGGGTGTGATAGAGGGAAAGACGAGGTTTAAAGGTCATGCCCGACCGTTAAATGTACCCCAGAACTGGCCAGGGACACCCGGGGCCCCACATGATGCATGTAGAGTGTCATGCACGACCGTTTAGTCCCCCCAGATCAACCGGGGAAACACGGGCCCCACATGATGCATGCACAGGAGTATTTGTATTATGGGGACAATACATGCATGCAAAAAACGTGGGGGGTGGGGGGGCATCTGTTTTTTAGGTGTGGGGATGCAGGGGTTGGAGGTGGAGGGGAAGGCAGAGGAATGGTTGTTTAGTAGAGGTGCTTTTGGAGGGCCCCTCTTGAAGGCCACCAAGGACTGGGTGGAGGCAACTTCCACAGTGGACTGCCGTTCCAGGCTGCGGGATAGTGCGAGGAAAGAAAGTGGACTGTCTGTATTGAGTCGTTATGGCTAGGGATGTCGTATGAAGCTGAGTGAGATTGACGGAGACTTTTCTTCTGCAGGGTATTTGTTGAAAGATACTTAGTAATTGATTTGGAGGAGTTCTGGTGTGAAATTGGAATTTAAAGAAAAGTAGTCAGACAGGCTTCAGTTCGAACGGGTCTGTAGAAGGGGCCATTTCAAGTTTTTCAGGAGGTCTGCCGATCTTGTTGCCTGACGGTAGTCTCGGGCCACCCATCTTGCAGCTCGGCTCTGGACATTTTCGATGGCGTCAATGCTGCTCTTGTTGTGGGGGTCACAGACTGGGCTGGCGTATTCCAGGAGGGGACGCACCATAGCTTTGAAGGCCTGTTCCTTGACTTTTTTGTTGTTGACTTTCAAGGCCCTCCTCATGAATCCCAGACTTTTGTTTGCCCTGCTGACCACGTCATTCACTTGGGTGTCCCACCTAAGATCAGCAGAAATCGTGACACCCAAGTACTTTGCATGGGGCACGCACTGGAGCTGGTGTCCGTGAAGGATATAGGCCTTCTCCAGTGTCTTTCTGCGCCTGGTCGCATGTAGGACATAGCATTTCTGGGGGTGGAAAGCTTATTTTCCTTACGGTCTTCCCATGAGGCAAGTCTGTCAAGATCGTCTCCTGAAGTTGGTCTTGATCAGTGGAAGCTTGAATGTCCTGATGGCAGATGGTATCATCAGCAAACAGGCGTGCTGTAGATTGAAGACCCTCAGGCAAGTCATTGATATATAGGAGGAAAAGGGACGGACCCAACACGGACCCCTGGGGGACTCCTGACTGGACAGGAGTAGGATCCGATTTCACTCCTCCCACCACGACTGACTGGATCCAATCAGCAAGGAAGTTTTTGATCCATTGGGTGGTCTTCTCTGCGAGTCCGTATTGACGGAGTTTGTAGATGAGGAGGGCGTGGCTGACCTTGTCAAACGCTTTAGAGAAGTCCATTATTAGCACGTCCTCTTGATGGCGTCTTTCCAGTGTCTCCGATGCCTCGTCCACATAACCAATGAGCTGGGACTCGCAGGAGTGGCGTTTCCTGAAACCATGCTGTTCTGGCCGCAGGATTTGTTTTTTCTCTGCAGCACATAGCTCATCATGTTCTTCACAATGATGTGTTCCAGCAGCTTGCAGGGAACACTCGTCAGGGAGACTTAGGTCTCAAGACTCTTCTGTGTTAATTGTACCGAGGTATTCTTTGAAGTCCTACGGCAAAAGGGCCTTCTCTGTTTCCGGACCTACAATTTGGAATTCTCTATCTCTTTCTCTCAGAAAAGTCACCTGTTTCCAAACCCGAACTGAAAACATATTTGTTCAGAAAGTACTTTGATGTTGTTTGGAATGAGGAAACATATACATGTACCTTTAGCCTATCTCTCTCTTTCTCTTAGTGATTTTGATCTGTATACAGACTGCCAAACATGGATTCAGGGCAGGGCGTTCTTGTATGACCCAGCTATTACTATTAGATGTGATGGACGATTTTACTAAACTGTTGGAAGACAAGGAGGCTTTCGATATTGTATACTTAGATTTTAGGAAGGCCTTTGATTCTGTGCCGCACGATCGAGAGACTTCTCCTAAAACTACAGGCATATGGCATAACTGGAAACATACTACTGTGGGTAAGACATTTCCTAAAAGGCAGATCACAAAAGGTGCGGGTTGGGGCAAAACTATCATCTAATATTGACGTTTTAAGTGGCATTCCCCAGGGTAGTATCCTGGGGCCAATACTTTTTACAATTTTTATCAATGATCTCCCGGAGGAAATACAAAGTGTCTGTAAGATATTCGCAGACGATACCAAACTTTACAACTGTTCTAAACATTCAGACATAATACAAAATGACATAGATAAACTTAAAGAATGGTCAGAGAAGTGGAATCTCTATTTTAATGCAGGAAAGTTGCAAAGTCATGCATGTGGGCTATGACAATCATAATGAAACTTATGAAATTTCCCATGGTTCAGCTAAACATGTTTTGGAATACCTGTTCAGATGAAAAAGACTTAGGAGTCATATTTGATTTTAAACTCAAATTTGATAAAACACATTACAACAGCAGTAAACAAGGCCAATAGAATATTGGGTTTAATAAGAAGAAGTTTTATGGAATTAAATACAGAAGTTTTTTTTTGAACCTATATAAAAGTTTAGTAAGACCTCATCTTGAGTATGGAAATCTAATTTGGAACCCTTTTCTTAAAAGACAATCTACACAAATTGAAAGGGTACAAAGGCGAGCAACCAAATTAATAAAATCAATACAAAATTTGGAATACGGGGACAGACTTCATAAGTTAAGTTAAGTTTACCATCCTTAAAATTTAGAAGAGTAAGGGTAGATTTGATTAACTGTATATAAAATTTTGAATAACCCTGACAAAACTAACAAGCATTTGTTTCAATTGTCTAACGATTTGAGAACCCGTAACAGTGATCTAAAAAATACTAACCCAATACAGTAGAACCAACATTAACCATTTCAAAAACCCTCCTAGATAGTGACCCAAAAATTAATGTTTTTAAATACAATTATGATTAAGACGACAATGATAGTTCAAAAAGCGCCACAGCGGTGCCAATCTGATTAATGAACAAAACCACAATAACAAACAATCAAGAGATAGGGCACATCAAGAGGTTGCGAGGCCTGGCTGCCCTGAAGATCTGACCTGACCTGACCTAGTGTGTGTATGTGTATGTATCATTGTATGTGTGTATTTAGTATTATTATTAATAATTTGATTTAGTATATATATAAATGTTATATCATATATGATATGAAATTTTAATTATTATAATTTATAGCATGCATCCTGTGCGCCAATTGCAGTCTAAACGAAGACTTTGGGAGTGGGGCAGGATAAACATCCCCAATAGGTCAGGTCAGGTAGTTAGGACATTAGGCCTCGCGGCCTAATAGGAAGGAAGAAGAAGAAGAATGCTATGTACATACCTACAGCAACGTCTACACAACTGAACAAGTGAACTAATGCTATGTACATACCTACAGCAACGTCTACACAACTGAACAAGTGAACTGAGTGTAGTAACTTTAACTTAGTAAGTACAACTTGAATTTAACACTGAAGAGTGTTTACTGATAACTTTTGTTCTGAGTAAGAGGGAAGAAAGGGGGAACCCTTCTATCATAGATTTTGTTTCATCGACTATCTAGCTTC
>CM065707.1:2242396-2334896 GCA_017654935.2 Phymorhynchus buccinoides
TTTAGTCCCCATTTTCCTCACTCCACCCAAATGCAAAAGGGTACTTCATTTTAACCCCTCCACTGCCGCCTACTACTTGTGCATACGCCGCCGGCTTGCCGTGCGATTTTTGAACGCAGCAATATCGCTACTTAGCGGCGACGTATATACGTCGGTGGCAAGTACTGAAGCGCTATAGAGGACGTATATATACGTCGTGGGCAGCGAAGAGGTTAATGTGTCTTCCTGCACACCGTAGGTGATGCTGATCAAGAATGCTTATGGTTATCGGGGTCCTGTTTAATGATCCAGTTTTAGAAGGTCAGGCATGAGCGGTTCTTTTTACCAAACTATGCTTTATTGCATTCTTTGGGTGATGCTGATCAATACATAGGTCTTCAACAGCCAGTGGTTTTGAGATTTAGAAACACAGGGGTTTAAGTGATGACCTTGATCTTTTTTTCTCATTTTAGATCTATCTTCTAAAACACAAAGCGAGTGAGCCTTGAAGACTTTGTCTATTGTTGATGCATGTGGTGGACAAGTATGAGTAGTTCTATGGAAGACGTGTATACACTTAGTGCTGCAGCCAAAGGGATTAGTTGGCCATTGGGGACCTTCCCTCATGTCAGCTGTCCTCAAATCCCTTTGGTCGAGAGTGGAGATGTACCCTGGGCAAGGCATCAGAACTACAAATGATTTTTTTTATAGCAAAGTCTGCCGGTATTCACAGCTGCCCCATGGCTCTACTAACAGTCATAGTCGGAAACGACTTACTGGCATATGCACACTGTGCGAAATACCTTACTGCGCTCTTCTGGTGATGTTGGTTTAAAGTACAAGAGCGCATCATTGTATGGCTCTTAAAATCTGTAACTTAATATTTCAGGTTTTCACGTTTTCTTGGCAGGCAAAGACCCACACATTCAGACTTGTACTTTGTACAGTGGGACCTCCCTTATAAGACCTCCCATTATAAGACTCCCTCCCATATAAGACCTACTTCTTTGAGACATCGCCCTTCTTTGTAAGTTTTAAAACTACCTCTCTTGTAAGACCCATCCCTTATAAGACCTCATTTTGGATGATGTTTGAAGGTCTTATAAGGGAGGTTCCACTGTATTATAAATGCACATCTTTAACCCTTTCACCGCCAGCCATTTTTCGGCCAAAAAATACCCTTAAACCTAACTGGGTAGAGAAAAAAAATTCTCTGCAATATTGAGAATTCCTCTGTGACATATGTAACATCAGGCCCATCCCCACCTCCCCAAATCAAGAAAACAGGGTCTCCAGACAACAGGCTCTGACCTGATGCTCTCTAGTGACATGGGTGTAAAACCAATGTGGTGACAAAAGTCGACATTGGCGCTGAAAGGGTTAACACTCTACTACAGACCTGGGAGTGATAGAGTAGCATGAAAACTACATTCCTCCCCACCCCCACGCAATGCAGTTTTGGTGATTACAACGAAAGGTTAATATAAATACGCTCCCTCCATCACCAAACTTTCCCCTCACTATCTACTCTATTCGCAATATCTTCATCTGCTTCGTAGATGTCCTGTTGGTTTTAATATTACACTGTGATTTACTGAGGATTAAAAAGTGATAGGACAAACTGTCCCGAGATAAGATAAATCAATAGGACAATGTCCAGGCTCTTGCAGAAATCAATAAGGCAAAGCATGCCAGTGTAAAAAATGTAATCAGACATTTGTCCTGACAGGGTACAACGCAATAGGATATATTCAATTTTAATAGGTCAGTGTCCTATGACCGGGGCCTGGGGACATCACTGATTACGGGTAATTGTCCTCTGCCACGTAGTGGGGGTGGGACCATGTTTTTGTTCGCGTGTCTATCCAATTATTTCATGAACCCCTACACAGAATCACTTCAGATTTTGTAGGGACAGTGGGTCGATGCCTCGTTCATGCCTCCATGTAGGGAGCTGTATGACACCCTCCACGATTCTCCCAGTGAAGATACCGGGGGTCTTTGGTACAAATAGTTCCCCCACCTTGTGGAAGTTCTGTGTTTGTAACTTCCTCTAACCTTTGAATCTGCTTTTTTTATGTTCTTACTATTATCTCCTATTTTTCGGACTTGCTGGCCCATTCTCCTGCCTTTGTTAACAACAAAAAAATCTTCCAAATAAAAATCAACTAGGGTTTAACTATGCGCCCTGCTGTTTTTTGTGCTGTTCAATCTCCAATAATAAAAATATATGTAATGTTCCCTTTGCCCCCCCCCACCCCCCCCCCCCCCCCTCTTCAATGTTTTTACATAACCATTTCCCACACAAACTCTTGAACATACTGACCCAATTCTTGTCACCCCTTTTGTTCTTTTTTAAAAAACTTTGCATCAAAATAATGTTTGTTGCATTACAGAAAATCCCTTTTTATAATACTGCCTGTGTTCACTTTTGTGAGTTTTTTGCATGCTATTTTTGTGTGACTAATGAGGAAGGAGGGGGCAAATTTTGACCAAATAACTTTTTCATTGCCACTGGGGTTAGCGTTTACTAAGTGTAAGGGCACACGGGACCTCGGTTTATCGTCTCATCCGAAAGACTACACCTTCAGACCGTAAGGCCTAGTGCAAAGTGAAAGAAAAAAATCCCCTGTACCCAGGTTCGAACTCGGGTTTACTCGACACAAGACGAACGCGCTACCACTGTGCCACTCTACACCACTTATATCTCGACCATAAAACACTAATTTAAATTATAAAATAAAACTGAAAGTTTTGTGCAGTTATATGCCTGCACTTATTATTTGATTGTATGCTATATTTTCTGTTTAAAGTTTTAAATTTATGTGCAGTTATGTATCTGCACTCATTTTGTGAGCAACAGTTATAAACGAAGTGCGTTTTTTAAGTGTATGCCTGTACCTAGTGAGGCTGCAACTACGCACTGAACAAAAGCATAACATGAACTTTATTATTAAATGCAGTTATATGCCTGCACCGAGCTTGAAAGTAGTGAAATAAGTACAAAATGCTTACTGTGCAGTTATGTACCTGCACTTTAACGAGTTAAAATTTATATGAAAATGTAAAACACAACATATTCTGCGCAGTTATATACCCGCACTTAATGAGTTGATAATTTATATGAAAATGCAAAACACAACATATTCTGTGCAGTTATATACCTGCACTCATATATCTACACTTTAACTTACGAAAACAAAAAACCAACATAAAAGTTAAAGCACAAATTGTGCAGTTATCTACCGCACTCGCATCTCAAGTTTTTTGTTTGCTAAACAAATGTTTGAAACACAAAACTGCAGTTATACCCTGTACTCATGATCACAATGTTAAGATTTATGTTCAGATGTCTAAAAAAAAAAGAAACAATAGTTATTTTGTGCAGATATAAATCTGCACTAATATCTTCTTTTTTTTTTAATGCAAAGTGGTATATTTCAATAAATGTAAAACGTGATCAATGTGATTTTGCATGAAGCGGTCAACAAACACAAACAGTATTGATCATATTGTATATAAAACATGAATGCAAAACTGTTTTCATTTCAACTGATGCGCCAGTTTGAAACTTTTCACATTTGATGAGTCGGGTTTTAAAATGCTGGAAACCATGAGGCAATTACCTAAACTGAACGTTTCTATCAAGAAATATGACGCTTGACCTGCAAGAGTTTTTGTTAAAAAAAATTAAAAAGAAAAACAAACATGAGCTGAACAGCAAGCCGACATCCACAAAATCTTTTTCGCCTGGAATCCAAAAAAAGTTCAGATTAGCAAACTACAATAAACAGTGTTGAATAAAACATGAACATACACAAAATCTTTTTCGCCTGGACTGGAAACAAAAGTTCAGATTAGCAAACTACAATAAACAGTGTTGAATAAAACATGGACATCCACAAAATCTTTTTCGCCTGGACTGGAAACAAAAGTTCAGATTAGCAAACTACAATAAACAGTGTTGAATAAAACATGGACATCCACAAAATCTTTTTCGCCTGGACTGGAAACAAAAGTTCAGATTAGCAAACTACAATAAACAGTGTTGAATAAAACATGGAATGTAGTAAAAGCATTTGAACAAAACATGGAATGCAAAAACTTTTTTTTTTTTTAACCCTTTCGCCGCCAACGTCGCATTTTTGCACAATGATTGAACACCCATGTCATTAAAAACCTTGAATTCAGGGTCTGTTATCCAATGATTTCTGTGTTCTTGATTTGGGGAGTTAAAGATAGGCCTTTTATAAACATGTATTAAAGGAATCCCCAATATTTCACACAAAATCTGTTCTTTACCTATGGCTGTTGGCTAAAAAATGGCTGGCGGCAAAAGGGTTAATGACACAAATGGCTGGTGGCAAAAGGGTTAATGACACAAATGGCTGGTGGCAAAAGGGTTAATGACACAAATGGCTGGTGGCAAAAGGGTTAATGACACGTTTCTCTGCAAACAAAAACTGAAACAAACAGGTTGAGAGTGAGGAGAGGGGGCTGGGGGAGAAGATGGAGGAGTAATGCTGAGGTTTTTGGGGTGGGGAGGGGAGGTAGGGAGTGGCATTCATGGACTATCACTATCAGCGAGTGAAAACACAAAATTGATGAAAACTTTATCATGTACATTTTTTCCGAGGTTTATGTTTGAGACGGTGCTGTTGATATAATTATTCTCTCCTTGCATAGCATTGGTGCATTCTTTATTATGGTTGTTTATTATGTCAGAAATGTCAGAGTTGTTAAATTTAGAACCGTCTTGTTATGCATAGCAGTGTGTGTGCATTTGTATTATGAGAGAGAGAGAGAGAGAGAGAGAGAGAGAGAGAGAGAGAGAGAGAGAGAGAGAGCCAGCTTAGGTTAACATGGATGTCACATTCACAGCAGTAAGACACTTAGTACTTTCCCACAGTAGAATTCCAAGTCCCATTTTACAAGTTCACAGAACAAACGTTTTTATGCTCCAGTAGTCAGCTATTAGTATTACTGGATTTGTGTGTGTGAACTACCCTAACACCAAACAGGCACAATGTTGGAATGTAAGGCACACGTCGCATTATGATCGGCTAAAGGGAAAACAACCGATCCCAGGGATCGGCTCTTTTTCGCCAGAAAAGCTCTGCCTCGCGGTGGCTCGCACAACAGAACAAAGAAGGGTGAACCGTCTCTCTCGCCAGCGGTGATTCAAATGCGGCATGCGCTCAGCGCCTCCCCTCTTTTATAGTCCAGTCATGCCTTTAACAGCTTAGGCAAGAGTCTGGGAACGTTTTCTTTTCTCTTTCTCCCTCCCTCCCATCACAATGTGCGCACACATTCTGAATGACTATTAGTAATAGGGCGACTTGCACTGGCTCTAGTGCTGCAGCAAATGGGATTGGTTGGCTTTTAATTGGGGACATTTCCCTAAAGCCAGCTTTCATCCTCAAATCCCACTGGTCGAGAGTGGGGATGCACCCTGGGCAAGGCTTCTCCACTGCAGATAAAGTTTAGCCCAGCCCGCCGGAATAGCAGCTGCCCCCTCTGCTATCTGGCAGTCATTGTCGGAGAAGTCAGACAGGCAACAAGTGGAAGGACATAAAATTGAAGTGCACACGCTCACACACAGAGAAATGCACAAGCGCTTCTTAAAGATGCAATATATTACTCCCATGCTTACTTAAAATCTGAGCTCAGAGTACAAAATATAACCTGCATAAAACTTTGAATTCAGATCGAACATTTGACTTTTAGCAATCTGTTAGAGCGATTTATCACATTTTGTGTGGACGTTGTTGGATGCTCGAGACCAAATGGGCGCCTCATGCTATCAAATTCAATCAAGCGAAACAGGTTGTCAATTTCTCTGAATCGAATTTCAACTGTAATTTTTTTAAAAGCAAAATTAATTTGAGTGAAATTCACAAATTGTTTTGCTCGACAAAAATGTGGCAGTAAGACCAGTTTATCAAGCCAGTTCCTCTAAATACGGTGACAAAAAGACGATCGACAATAACATTGAAAGAAGCACGGTTAAAACTTAAATCATACATATTTTGACTGTGTTTATAACAAGTCTCTCAGTAGTCCTATGTACAATTTTTTTCCCACAGGTTTCTTCACTGTGGTGATTGTTATCCATCAGCATGGAAAATGTCAAAGATGATGTTAAAGTCAAACTTTTTTTGTGGTTTACAAGTTTTCTAAAAATATTATTGTTATTCTTGACCCAGAAAAACTAAAGTGAGATGATGGAAGATAAAATAGTTTTTAATATCAAGTCCACCTAAATGTTGCAATGTTCTTTTTTTTTTATAAACAATTTCTTAAAATGTAAGCGATTCATTATGATCAACAAAGCAATAATAGTAACAGATAAAGGAACTTGTTTTTTCAACAATGTTCTTGCCAAAAATTATGTCCAATGTCAAAGCTAAATGGGGAATTCCATACAAATAAAACAGAATGATACTTTGTGCCTTTGACAAATTATAAACTGAAATTAAATGAAAGTTTATCCTAATTTCCACACACTAATTCTGTCCCCAAACGGTGACAATTTTCAACATTAATTTATTTGATTTGTCATTTCAATAAGAAAGAAGTAAAGTCAAGTTCTGTTGTGAAGCTTCAATGAAAAATCAAATTAAAACATATGAACAAGTGTGAAAAATGCGCATATCTACTAAGTACTAGTCCCGAAATATTTCTTTTGAAACACCTTTTACTTTTGTTGGTGTTTGAGCATTTTAACTATTAACGATGTTTCACATATTTCATCCCATTCAATGAGGGTAAAAGAAAAACGATGTATTATTAGTGTAGACACCTACGATGTCGTGTTCATTAGCCATGCCAATTTACTCACAAACTCGTTTTAACTAATTTTTCAAAACCAAGTTCACTCTGTGTGACTCAAAACTTCTTCTTTTTTAATTGTGCAAAAATAAAGTAGAAAAATATCAGTTACCTCATGATGCCTATCGATTTTAACCTCTTTCAACGGGTTTAGGGTTTCTCTCAGTTTTATTACAACGGCGAAGTTTGCTCTGTGCGTGTTGTGCGGTGCAAGCAGAAACAAATTGCCTGTATTGTAATGTGTTCAGAATAAAACCCAAGATGTCTACAGAGGTATGAAAGATAGGAAAGATGTTTTTGTCTTGTTGATGACGCTTCCAAATTCAAATATTGCTGCTTTCTGTGGTCGCGATCTCAAGCTTCGCCTTCTCCTCGCAATCTCAGTACAAAATGAATGTTTCTCAACAGAAACGCAACGTGGTTCGTCACGTGCAGTGTCATGTGATCGCTACCAACAACGCGATTGGTAGATAGACTGGGCGTTTAGTTGTTGCGGAAAAACGATTGGTGCATGTGCTGATCTCTTCTTGTGGTTGTTTGTCATGTGATCACCATATCCTCGAGCGACGTGATCCTTCTAGAAAATTCGTCCTGCGTACGTGTACGTTTCCTTATCGCAACGCTCGCTATCTTTGTAGCGAAGCTCTAGATATCCGCGTGGATTTAAGTTTACGCAATCCCCCATTCACAATTGTGATAACCGTGCGAATGCGGGATGCCTTACAGCTAAGACGGCCAAGTTATGATCGTAGGCTTACATGCTCGTGCTTCAATTTCGTTTATGAATTAAATGTTCTTTCAATTGCTTTGCGTTACCCACGTTATTGTTATTTTTGTTCCCCTAAATTACCCGCGAGAGCACATTGAACTTGTTTGGAAGTGTAATACAGACTAAAATGAACCCTTTCGCCGCCAGCCATTTTTCAGCCCCCAAATACCATTAAAGCTTAACTGGGTAGGGGAGAACAAAAATCGGCAATATTGGGAATTCCTCTGTGACATGTACAACATTAGGCTTATTCTTTACCTCCCAAAATTAAGAAAATAGGGTCTTTGGATAACAGGCCTTGATTTGATGCCTTTTAGTGACATGGGTGTTAAACCATTGTGGTGCTAAAATGCGACTTTGGCGGTGAAAGGGTTTTAAGCACATCTGTTGTGATAATTATCTTCTCATCCCCAGAAACCTTTGACCCACCCCCACTCAGGCTCAAAGATAAAACCACTTAACCCCTATCCCTTTCCATTCCGTGGTTTTCATTTGATGCCCCCCCTAACAATGTTGTTTTATGAGGCTAATTAAGTGGTGGGAAAAGAAATGAAAGAAACAGTCGTCTACCCTATGTAGAATCTCGGTTTCTTAGAATACAAGGCTATACGAATAGTACGTTCTAGCTGTATGGACAACACCAGTGAATGAGCTACATAATTATCAAGGGCCATGGATGTCCTGTTAGCAAACATGATCAACAGTTGACTGAAAATGTTATGGGTAGCCAACACAGTGACTATGATGGCACACTGAACGGCATAACTGTTTTTTTTTAGGAATGTGGTTTGTATGACCACAGCTAAAGAACGAACTGGCTTGGACGTTAGCCAACTAGCTTACATAATTAGGCCTACTTTACAATAATAGGCGTCCCACCACTAGTAACCGTGACAGTGGTATTGCAGAGTAGAATTCCTGCCTGGGCTACATTATTTCCCCTACAGAATTACGTTTCGCACACCATCCCAGAGTTTTATTGAAATAAACAAATCGACACAAACACATCTAAAAGTATGTTGTTGCTAAAAGTGTGCATGCTCCCCATTCACCCCCCTCCCCCCTAAATTATGTACCCCTCCCTTTTTAGGCGATAGTAACGCTTTCTGCAAAGTAGCGTTTTCGCGAATGGACGCCCGGCAGGCAGACCCACCTGTTCTACTTCTATTCAATGAACCAACACTAGGCCTAGTTGGTTTGCCAATCCCTTTAGCTCAAGTCCGAATCATTGGCCCTGTGTAGGCATACCACTCCTGAACGTGTCAGGACCACCGATATACTGTACACTATTTTTAGATTTTTATGTTCAGGACATGGCGGGAGCCAGTGTTCTGTTAGCGTTTCATTTAGCCTACATGTTTAGCGACGTTGAGAAAGACTGTATTATGAAAACGTTGTTCATACATCCACAGTTGAAACACGACCCCCGCCTCCCTCTCCAAAAAGTCACTACACTCCATCCATATGGAATGCATGTTATAACGTGGAGATTTGAGATATACCACGCTTAGGCCTATTCTTCACAGAGTAAATGTGCAAGCCTTACTGCCAGGTTAGGCTCAACATTTTCCCAAGGCTTTCAATGATAATCTGGCTTGAAAAACAAAGGTGCTCCAAACCCTCTCACATAATTATACGACCTTCACTGCCATTAATTACCAGCCGTGAGGCGAGTTGGTAATGTTTTCAGAGAATTCTGTTTGTTCCTGTCTATCTATCCGACTATGTGAACACGATAACGTGTGAACGGAGGGACCTAGGAGGCTAACATTTTTCATGCAGATAGTACTGAGGATATCTAGGTCAAGTTCAAAAATGAAGGTCATAGGTCAGTCACTGGAGCTGAAAATGCTGCCGAGCACCTGGCACAACAATGTTTGAAAGGACCTAGGAAGCTAAATATTTTTCATGCAGATAGGTACTAAGAATATCTAGGCCAAGTTCGAAAATGAAGGTCATTGGTCAAAATCCAAGGTCACTGGAGCCAATGCTGCTGCTGAGCAACTGGCACAATGACGTTTGAACGGAGGGACCTAGATACATAACCCTGTCTCTCTTTTACCCATGTTAAAGAAAGGTTCGTTAGCAGCTGCGAAGCGAAACACTGCAGCCGAAAATATTGCTGCGCGGCTGGTGATCTAGCGTCTTAACGCTCTAGTTTAGCAAACTGAAACCAACTGTATTATGAAAAAGATGTTCATAAATCCATTGCGACTGTTGAAGCACGACCCCCCCCCCCCCCCCCCCCCCATTCAAGGGACACGTTTGAGAATTAGTGGTTTTTTTTATTTTTATTGTAACACACCCCCCTCTCCATTCTTTCGCTTCTAAATAAACTGAGTTGGAGTGCATTGACACCCTCCGCCCCCTTTTTTTGTGTACACTGAAAATCTGGCTTGTAACAATTTTGTCCCCCCCCCTTACTGAAGGTTCAGTTGTTACAACAAAAACAGTGTAACTAGGCCTAGCCTAGTCTTTTTCAACTGTAAAACTAAGTTCAGATAGAAGGCGACTAGCAGAAACTGAACTTGCCGAGAGGGTCAAGCCACTGAAGTTGCAAGCATGTCAATCCATTTTTTATTTTATGGGAGCACATCTGCTTTTTAAAAAATGAGAGCGAGGAGGAGAGCGGGGGGGGAGAGGGGGAGGGGGGTCACTGCTACCAAAGGTTCAGTTGTTACAACCAAAATCAATTGTTGCTCTAGCTTCTGCGAAAAGGAAACACAATCCATTTTTTCAACCCTGAACAGTTTTCATCACAAATACGACCATTTCCATATTTTATAATCTTATTCAATGTCTAGATTTTTTCAAACAAATATTTTTGCTCTTCAACTGAAAACGTAAGTTTCTCTTTCTTTCTGTACCGGTAATGCATGTTTCTCTACTCCTACTTTGGGCACCAATTTTGACGGAAAACGAAAAATGGGGGTAGCCTCTTCTGAGGCCACAAAGAAAACGTTTTTATCATTCCCTAAGGATAGGAGAGAATAATACAACAGACACAGGTCTCCTTTGCGGCAATTTTGACACAAACTTTTTTTTTAAGTCTATGAATTATGCTTGAAAAGAAAAAAAGTGAAGGCAAAATATCACCTAAAAACGTTCAGGCAGATTTTAAAACCTTGGACATTTAAAGTTGCCTTTTAATTTTAGAGAAAGTTACCCATTTCAACGCTGATATTCCCCCATAATTAGGAATCAACGGGTAGACATCCAACCCCTCTCCCTCCCTTCCCATTAGTTGGCCAGGAGCTAATATTTTTTGAACTGGTGACACAAATTTGTCATTTGATAAGGCTTTTGTGAACACTTCACAAAGTGACTGTGGATGTAGAATGAAAGTAGGCTTTTGTATTCATTACTTGTGCTAGGCTACCCCCCCCCCCCCCCCCCCTTATCCCCACACAGCAAATAGCATCAAGACAGCCATGCCTTCTTCGTACCCCCCCCCCGATGCAAGTCAGTGCTCCTTGCTGAAATTTACACGACTGCAGTTACTTCACCCCAACAATGTAGGACATACATTAGATAACACAATCCATACATGTGTTTATCTCCAACACATAGACAAGGCACTTGTGTACAACAAAAATATCGACAAACGCTGGTTGCTCAGTCATTCCCCTGCACATGCACACAGCCATCGACCCGACCCACCCTCACCCCACTTGTCTGTGACGTCACCACGCTCAGCGGCAACAATCGATATCATCATCACTTGGCACGAACGCGTGTATATGTCTCACTTGCGACGAGAAGTACGACTGTTAAGCTCCAAAATTCATGATTGCGCACACGCGCCCAAACACACATATTCATGCGCCCGACTGTAAGCTCCTAAGTCCATGATTGCGTGCACACACGAGAGAGAGAGAGAGAGAGAGAGAGAGAGAGAGAGAGAGAGAGTATTCTAGGAAAAAACCCTGTCGTCTTTCTATGCAACACAGTCATTCTGTTCCCAAAGGGGAAAAAAACTAAAAACTTGCATCACATGCACATCTCCGACGCCCTGACATTCTCATGCACCCAACCCATTCACTCATCTTTCGTGTCATCAGTTTCTGTGCCGTTTACCATCAGTGGCGCAAGTTGACCCCCCCCCCCCCCCCCCCCCCTATCTTGAAGTCTCTCTCTCTCAACGAAACAGATGTCCTTATCTATCAGCAGCTGAACATAATAATGGAGTGAGGACTTCAGTCATACGAGAACGCAGAGAATTGGGACAAAGACTTCAAAAGATAACAGGGTTTTGCTCTCAGATGATAGAAGAGAAAAAGCCAATAGATAGTCGGAGTAAAGCCAATATATAACCAGAGGTCAATAAAGATGGAATGGAAGGGAATTTAAAAAATGACGATAAGGTTTTGAAAGTTAATCAACTTCTTGCATGTCATCTAAACCACCTATTTCAGTAACTTGTGACCAGTGTTTTTAGTTTTATCAGTCGGGTGCAAATTTATAAGTTTTTTTAATTTATTTATCTGATGGCAATGATATATGTACCAGAAGTTAGAGCACCCCCCCCCCCCCCCCCCCCCCCCCCACAGGGCCAACCTAGAGGCAGCTAGGCCTGAAATCTAATCCTGCAAAGGAAGCACGTCGTTTGATACTTCTCTAAATTGTAATGGAACTGAAAACAGACACACATGTGCATGCCTGTTTAGTCGGTCATTTATGACAATGACTGCTAGATAGCAGAGGGGACAGCTGCTATTTCGTCAGGCTGGGCCAAAATTTGTGGAAATGCCTAGCCCAGGGTACATCCACACTCTTAGCTAAAAACGATTTTGACTGACAAGAAAGAAAATGCACCCCAAAACCACCATCACCGTAAACTTCCAGAAGCAAAAAGGGTTACGGGTATGGGATCAGATCACAGAAAAATGTACAAACCAAAAGTTCTCCAGAAGAGCGGCACAAACAAGTGGAGCTCAAGATACGCTTGGTTGGAAATCTTGTACAAATGGTTTCAATCAGCGATTTGTTCCCATGGGGATGGTGGTCTTGCAATGGTCGATATTCCAGCATCTTGTGAGCCTTTTCACAAATGATCTCTCCACTGGGTCCAAAGGGTTGTCTTGCTGCTGCTATTACTCTCAGATGATGCAGTGATGTCCCAAGGCACTGTCCTGAGGTCAAAGGCCATTGACCTATTCAAATTGAAAATGTCCTATTGTGTTCTCCCCCGTCAGGACAACCATGTCAGAGTAATTTTTTTAACACCGGAAACACGTTCATGGGTGCAACTACATAAAATGAAAAGAACTGAAAGGCCAGGGTCCAGGGGTAATGTCCCCCTGCAGCTGAAGCAAAAATTGAATTATTAAGGTATTTCAGTTTGCTTTTCCCACAATTTATACAAATGCGTATTTTAAAGTGAAAAATACAGTAGACAGGATCTTCCTTTTCTGGTAAAATTCAAAAACAGGAAATCCTTGTATACCAGAAAAAGTTGCACCCATGCGCTTTGTCTTACTGATTTCTGCAATAGCCAGGACATTGTCCTATTGATTTATCTCGTCTCAGGACAGTTTGTCCTATCACTTTTCGATTCTCTGTACACTGTTTATGGGCCCTATTATCAAATACTCAAGTGAAAGGTTCAATTATGAGAGAAAGAGACAGAGACAGAGTGTGTGTGTGTGTGTGTGTGTGTGTGAAAGCTAAATGGATCAGATAGAGCAGGGAATATAATGGAAGAACAGTAAATTAGAGAGAGAGAGAGAGAGAGAGAGAGAGAGAGAGAGAGAGGCAGAAGATGGGAGTGGAGACATAGTGGATTAGAAAAACAGAATGTCAGAGCCAAATACACCGTACTCCCAGTTCAAGACAAAGATTGAAACTAAAGCAAAAAGTTAAACATTTTACAATTAAAACCCTTTCACCGCCAATGTCGCATTTTAGCACCACAATGGTTTAACACCCATGTCACGAAAAGGCATCAAATCAGGGCCTGTTATCCAAAATTAAAACCCTATTTTCTTAATTTTGGGTAGTAAGGATAGGCCTAATGTTATATATCATGTCACTGAGGAATTAGCAATATTGCAGTGGGTTTTTTTTTCTCTACCCAGTTAAGTTTAATGGTATTTTTTGGCTGAAAATGGCTGGCGGCAAAAGGGTTTTAAAATTAAATTAATACTAAAAATTAAAAGGGAAATTGAATTTAATGGGATCTCCTACTGTAAATTTTAAATAATCTCCCTTGACTTTCATAAGACAAAACTAATGAAAGTCAAGGGATGTAATTTATGACTCGATTCATGGCGCTTTTTTATGCTAAAAAAATTTAATATATCCCTGTAATGGTATTGCCATTTAAAAAACCAACCTCATTGACACTCTTTCACTATTCTAACATCTATCTCAATGGCTGACTGTCTACAATAATTCAGCTATATATATATAGTCGCTTCCCTTTCCAGAAAGATCTATTCCAGCATTCTACTAAATTTCCCTCTACCTACTAAATTTCGCTAAGATCGGTTCAGTGGTTCTTTTAGAACTGGGAGAACAAAAAGAATAAGTCTTAGTTGAAGGGAGAGGAAGAAAGAGAGAGGATGAGGGGAGGAGGATGGTTTGTTTTTTGAAGATTTTTTTTTTTCCAGACGAGTAACCCGATGTGATGGGACCCCAAAATTCAGATGAATGTCAAAAGCCAAAGTCCTCACAGAAAGTTTTACAGTGGAACCTCCCTTATAAGACTCCCTCCCTTATAAGACCTATTTCTCTGAGACATTGCCATTCTTTGCAAGTATTAAAATTACCTCCCTTATAAGACCTCATTTTGAAGGTCTTATACAGGAGGTTCCACTGTATTAGCTACATGCCACCAACAACCTAAAAGTTAGTCGTTCAAAATGTACATCATTTTTTTTCAAGCACTGATATTGCAAGTATTGGCGTGAGCAAGTTATATACACTGATGTACTTTAGAGAAACCTAGTTTTGGGTCATATCCAAGGGTAGACTTCACCGTAACATTTTTGGGGGATGGAAGGAATGGAGTAAGGGAGGGTAGGTTGCACATTCTTTCCACAAAGGTTTTGGTCTTAACTGTCTTTGTTTTATAAATAGAAATTAGAATACATGTTTTGAATGAACAAGATGTAAGTCTTGGATAGACCACTTTTTTAAAAACTAGAAGTTACACCCTGCTCACTTCACTTCACAGTTCTTCCCTGGCAGAGATTTATTCTGTGTCCCGGTATCTTCCTTGTGTGGTGATAAAGAAAGAGGTTTCAAACTAATACAACCAGTTTTCATATGAGGCTCAAGGTCAATGTCAAGTGGCTTCAAATGTCTCTTACTGCATTCCTTAGGTCATGGTGATCAATAATTATATATGATTATGTGGGTGTAACCCCCAACATTATCCGAAATATAGCCACTAAAAAATAGAAGTTCAAAAATCAAGAACAAGGTCATCAAGATAATCTATACTATGCACCATATATGACCTTGAGCCAGTCTACCAACTTTGAAGACTGTAACTGAACAAAATGGGAAAGATAGAACCAAAACACCAATTTGACACCTCCAAGGTCTAAGTCCTTGACCTTCATTGGTACCCAATATTCAGAATATCCATAAGCCAATGCACCTCCATACCAAGTTTGAACATTGCAAGTTCAACGATGTGAAAGATATCATTATGGCCCTAAGAAGAAAGTTCAGTTTTCAAGGTGAATGGTCTAACTTCTGGGGCAGTAGGTGGATGCCTCGTGCCTCCATACAGGGAGCTTGAGTCTTTCGTAAAAATAGTTCACCCACCTTCTTGAACTAAGTTGAAGTTCTGTGCTTGTAACTTCCTCTAATCTGCCACTCTCTTTGCCTTTTCCCTTTGCTTTCTATCATCTACTATCTTTTTGAGTTATTGGCCCATTCATCTGCCTTTAAAAAAATATAAAAAATTCTCCTTCGAGCTCCTCCGAAATTGGAATGTGTCAGCTGTATGCAGCGGGAAGACCAGTGAAAACTAAAAACCAGACACATACGTACCTTACCCATTATGGCCATATCGCCTGGGAACGCAGGTCTAACTTCAAGGTCAACATGGTTATATTTGTATTTGTATGGTATCATCCCTAGACTGCGAGACACCACCACACAAAATTTGAAGCCATTTTATACAACGATTCATGATACTGCCGACATGAAATATAACATTAAATATTACTTCCTTTACCTTGACCTTTATCGGTACCTAATATTCAGAATAACCATTAGCCAATACACCTCCATACCAAGTTTGAACATTGTAAGTCAAATGGTATGAAAGATATGCCATCATATGGCCAGGAAGAAATTTCGGTTTTCAAGGTCAACACAATCACAATTTTAATTCTATTGGACCATCTGTATACCATGATACACCACCACACAAAATTTGAAGCGATTCTGTTCAGGAGTTACAGAGCGAACACAGAGACACACACCAAATTTATTATATTATATAGGTATAGATGATCCTTATATTACAGTGATTATGAATGCGACTGTATCATTATGTATGGTATGTTACATAGTATTTTTACTTTTGGTTTTACACAAAATAAATCACCTTACCTTGAAGGAAAATTAGTTTGTCCTGATGCGCTCACTGGTTGTTTTAAGTGTGTACAAAATCAACCTTGTCCTCTGACAAAAATAAGGCAGCACGAGACATACACCCAAGGAACTGAAAAGTAGAATAGTTTATTAAAATGTTCATGTACATTGCAAACGTGAAGCTTTGGATCCTATCGTGCCCCAATGTTAAAATATAAATGAAAAACTGTAATGCAGTCAAGTGGAAAATGCAGTAAAGTGGAAAACACATGAGAAAAAAGTGCAGTGTTAAGTGTATTGTGCAGAATGAATCAGGGTTTTGGGGTGTGGGTTTTTTTCTCCACAGCATGTGTCCGTTCTACACTGAAGCAAGGGCGTGCTTTTCCTATTAAAAAATTAATCAGTTATTTCTGTTTTGTTTACATGTAGCCAGCGATGTTTTGTTCAAATATTTAGTTTTCTTATTGTTTACCCTTCACTCGCTTCAGGGTTATACTTATATAGCCTTTTTTCAAACAAAATCAACAAAAGTGGATAGCCTTCCATTAAATGCATACAACTCCTCCCCAACCTTTGGTGGAGAGTTGTGTGCCTTAAATGGTGAGTTATCCACCTTTGTTTACTTTCATTTGTGCTGAGTTGTGTCCCTTAAATTAATGGAGTTATTCACTTTTGTATACTTTCATCATCTTCTCTCCTAGCCTCACAATTTAAAATTTGTTACAAACCTTTTTTTTCATAAACTGTCATACCCCATTCTCCCAAGTCACATGCATGCGAATGCCCTTGTTAATAAAAATAATTAAAAAATTAAGTGATACTTTTTATATGCATTTAATCATCTGTCACGACAGACACACAAACTCTGATAAAGGCCAAATTCCCTCCAAGGACAACATTTTGAAGTTTTAGCCAGAGCTTGAAATGTAAATATTTGTAACCAAGTGCATAAAGCTGGGGTGGGGGGTGGAGAGGGTGAATCTAACACAGATATCACACCAGCATTGTTAAAAAGTTTTAAATTGAAAACCTAACTACAACAAAGCGAGAAGTGTTTTTTGTTATGTTTGGGATGATATGACGCATATGTTGAGTAGACCAAGTAGAAATCTACAGATTGGGCATTTCATTCCCATGATTCTGTCTGTGTGCGTGGGATTCTCAAAGTGAAGAGCTGAAACAAAGTCATATCATATGAGCAATCAGATCAAAAGTGTTAGGATTTTGTTATATTCTACAAACTAATACACATGCGGTACCAAACATGCTAAGTAGTTGTTCTGTCTGCAAATAAGACATGGATAACATTACAAAAGAAAATAATCTCAACAAACATTAAAATCAGACATATAACAAAAATTAAAGCCCACTACGCCGATGTGCATTTCCCCACTCTTGCTTGGAAGATTTCTAAACATTTCTTACCAGCGAGAGAGGGAAAACAGTGAAAATGCTGATTTTCACACATCGGCGTGGTGGGTCTTTAAATAAAAAAATTAAAAAGCTGATGCTACCTAAACCAGTAGGCATATTTGAATTCATCAGAATCATGACATGAGACATGATCAAGTTTTAAGCATAAAACCCAAAGACTGTCCTACAAAACTCATCAAAACACAATAAAGATCTACAGTATATATTTCTTTTTTAACACAGTTCTTTCGAGTTTCAACCAATCTCTACTGATTTCTTGTAGCATCAGCTTAGTGTTCAGAAAAGACAAAATGAGGCTTTATACTATTTCTTGACACGAAAGGGCAATAATTTTAGGACTGACTAGACCATGCCACCTAGTGACGAGTCAGGGGCAGATAATTTTCTGCGGCTATAAACTATTAGTTCACGACAGTTAAGGACGATAATCTTATGTAGATGGTGCACATATCTCAGTCGAGTCAGTGCACGAGACAGGGGCAGAGAATTTTTAGTATAAAGCCTCATTAACTGATGACACCTGTCAGCAGAACATCCTCCAGCCAGACTACCTGTTAAAAAACATTCAGTCAAAGGAACATGAGAATGTACAAAACATTCATTTCAATGCTGAAAAAAGAACACATGTACCCATTGACACCTTATCGATTATTGCCATTTGAACATCCCTGAGGCAGACTTGAAGCCCAATTAGGTTTGGATCCCTTATCTAATAAGAACAGCTCTTTTCATTACACTTTACAGACCTACTTAGTTGAATTCAATCATTGTACCTCTGTATTATTAAAATCCAGTTAAATTTTTTAAGATATTGAAACAAAGTTAGCATGTCTATTCCTATTTCCAACTATCATATCCATGTTTGAGTTAACGAGTGTGTGTGAAACTTAGTTAAATTAAATTATTGTATCTCTGAATCATTAAAATCCAGTTTAGAAGAAGAAAAATTGAAACAGTTACAAACACAACTTAACTGTTGCATCCTTTTTCCAATCTCACAAGGGAAGAGAAAAAAAAATACCCCCCCCCCCCCCCCCCCCCCCCCCCCCCCCCCCCCCCCCCCCCCCCAAAAAAAAAAGCTAACAAATTTTTCATTTTCACTGACCTCCCCCCCCAAAAAAAAGTAATAAAAATAAACAGGGCCCTGATTAAGAACACCAACAAATGATTTACCTTTTTTTTCAAAATCATCTCCCTTTACTTTTACACCCCACTCCCCCACCCCAAACATTTTTTTTGAAAATGATTATCTCCCTTTAACCACGTTCTTACCCATGCCTAGTAACGGTTACTAAGCATACCATATATGGGCATTGGTACTAAATCAGGAAGAACACGATTGTAAAAACTCGCATTCATACAAATCAAACACAAAAATATCACACACATCAAAGCATGCATAAACCAAACAATGTTGGAATCTCCACCACAAGTGTGCTCTGAAACGGAACTGTTGTGCGTTGGCTTATGACGCTGCGTGGCTTATGGGCTTGGCTAGAAAAATGGCGCCCGATTTTCCATTCCAGTAGGTGCAAGCCAACCTGGCGATAAAAATAATTTAAATCTTATGCATTAAGTATCAGTAGATTGCCTTTGCCTCATGGTTTCACAGCATTTCAACTTGACTCCGCACCACTTTTTCTCATTATCTCTAGACCAAGTTGTAGCATGCGCATATGGCAGTCGATCTCGAACACCCGACCAACCGCCATACGCGAAATCAGACTTTTGACAAAAAAAGCTCAGCACTGCGGGCCTAACCTTGACTTTGTTGTGTAGAATATTTGACGAAAGTAGTTGATATACTTTAGTTGTAAATTTAATATTATGATAGAAACTAGATCTACATAGACAAAGAAATGTCCATCTTGATTGTTGGGTTCACACCCATAAACCTGTGAAGAAAATGTGCTCATGTGGCACAGGTTCTAACCCTGAGATTGTTGCCCTCAAAAATTCCCGAGTTGTTGCGGAAAGCGGCCAAATGAACTTCCAATCCTTTGCCTTTTCATCAAACTACTCTAGTGTGATGTATCAACAGATCGAGTAGTTAGGAAAATAATACTAATTCTGCTGAATATATCGCCATATGCCTAGCTGGAATCCTAGAGAACATAGGTCGTTCAATGTCGATTTCACTAACTGACGTCACGAGTGGGCAGGAAGAGCTCGTGTGGGTAAACAACTTTTAACTTAGATCCAAAAATATAGTTTGCCAACATATTATATTGGTTTGTGATTATATAGTTTTATATTATATATTTTATATTATCTGAATGAAAAATAAATTACAAACATAAATCATAAAAAATACGAAACTTATTTTACTTTGTTATTGAAACACCTCTCCTTTCCAGCTTCAGATATTGGCATTTGCATAACCGTGTCCCAGAGATTATTTCTTTTAATAGCTTTACTAGCGTAATATGATTAACTTAAAACCTAAATAGATAAGTTCTTCATGATAAAAAGTTATTCGTGATATATAAGAATAGATTTTGATATTATCATTATTTTATATAAAAGCATGCCACGGAATTTTATGGACACACATTGAGATTAAAATAGGTGAAGAGATCAAGGTCAGGGTCAGTTGGCTAACCAAAACTGACAGAAAACGAGACAGCATGGCGGCATTGAGGTCAACTTGCATGAGGATTTTGTCAGGAAACGTTTTGTCGACATTTTTGGTGAGAAACAAAAAATCTTTAGAAGCTAGATAGTCGATGAAACAAAATCTATGATAGAAGGGTTCCCCCTTTCTTCCCTCTTACTCAGAACAAAAGTTATCAGTAAACACTCTTCAGTGTTAAATTCAAGTTGTACTTACTAAGTTAAAGTTACTACACTCAGTTCACTTGTTCAGTTGTGTAGACGTTGCTGTAGGTATGTACATAGCATTCTTCTTCTTCTTCCTTCCTATTAGGCCGCGAGGCCTAATGTCCTAACTACCTGACCTGACCTATTGGGGATGTTTATCCTGCCCCACTCCCAAAGTCTTCGTTTAGACTGCAATTGGCGCACAGGATGCATGCTATAAATTATAATAATTAAAATTTCATATCATATATGATATAACATTTATATATATACTAAATCAAATTATTAATAATAATACTAAATACACACATACAATGATACATACACATACACACACTAGGTCAGGTCAGGTCAGATCTTCAGGGCAGCCAGGCCTCGCGACCTCTTGATGTGCCCTATCTCTTGATTGTTTGTTATTGTGGTTTTGTTCATTAATCAGATTGGCACCGCTGTGGCGCTTTTTGAACTATCATTGTCGTCTTAATCATAATTGTATTTAAAAACATTAATTTTTGGGTCACTATCTAGGAGGTTTTTGAAATGGTTAATGTTGGAAATACTGTATTGGGTTAGTATTTTTAGATCACTGTTACGGGTTCTCAAATCGTTAGACAATTGAAACAAACGCTTGTTAGTTTTGTCAGGGTTATTCAAAATTTTATATACAGTTATCAAATCTCCCCTTACTCTTCTAAATTTTAAGGATGGTAAACTTAACTTATGAAGTCTGTCCCCGTATTCCAAATTTTGTATTGATTTTATTAATTTGGTTGCTCGCCTTTGTACCCTTTCAATTTGTGTAGATTGTCTTTTAAGAAAAGGGTTCCAAATTAGATTTCCATACTCAAGATGAGGTCTTACTAAACTTTTATATAGATTCAAAAAAACTTCTGTATTTAATTCCATAAAACTTCTTCTAATTAAACCCAATATTCTATTGGCCTTGTTTACTGCTGTTGTAATGTGTTTATCAAATTTGAGTTTAAAATCAAATATGACTCCTAAGTCTTTTTCATCTGAACAGGTTTCCAAAACATGTTTAGCTGAACCATGGGAAATTTCATAAGTTTCATTATGATTGTCATAGCCCACATGCATGACTTTGCACTTTCCTGCATTAAAATAGAGATTCCACTTCTCTGACCATTCTTAGAATGATTCTATAAGTTTATCTATGTCATTTTGTATTATGTCTGAATGTTTAGAACAGTTGTAAAGTTTGGTATCGTCTGCGAATATCTTACAGACACTTTGTATTTCCTCCGGGAGATCATTGATAAAAATTGTAAAAAGTATTGGCCCCAGGATACTACCCTGGGGAATGCCACTTAAAACGTCAATATTAGATGATAGTTTTGCCCCAACCCGCACCTTTTGTGATCTGCCTTTTAGAAAATGTCTTACCCACCTTAGTATGTTCCCAGTTATGCCATATGCCTGTAGTTTTAGGAGAAGTCTTTCGTGCGGCACAGAATCAAAGGCCTTCCTAAAATCTAAGTATACAATATCGAAAGCCTCCTTGTCTTCCAACAGTTTAGTAAAATCGTCCATCACATCTAATAGCTGGGTCATACAAGAACGCCCTGCCCTGAATCCATGTTGGCAGTCTGTATACAGATCAAAATCACTAAGAGAAAGAGAGAGAGAGGCTAAAGGTACATGTATATGTTTCCTCATTCCAAACAACATCAAAGTACTTTCTGAACAAATATGTTTTCAGTTGGGGTTTGGAAACAGGTGACTTTTCTGAGAGAAAGAGATAGAGAATTCCAAATTGTAGGTCCGGAAACAGAGAAGGCCCTTTTGCCGTAGGACTTCAAAGAATACCTCGGTACAATTAACACAGAAGAGTCTTGAGACCTAAGTCTCCCTGACGAGTGTTCCCTGCAGCTGCTGGAACACATCATTGTGAAGAACATGATGAGCTATGTGCTGCAGAGAAAAAACAAATCCTGCGGCCAGAACAGCATGGTTTCAGGAAACGCCACTCCTGCGAGTCCCAGCTCATTGGTTATGTGGACGAGGCATCGGAGACACTGGAAAGAGGCCATCAAGAGGACGTGCTAATAATGGACTTCTCCAAAGCGTTTGACAAGGTCAGCCACGCCCTCCTCATCTACAAACTCCGTCAATACGGACTCGCAGAGAAGACCACCCAATGGATCAAAAACTTCCTTGCTGATTGGATCCAGTCAGTCGTGGTGGGAGGAGTGAAATCGGATCCTACTCCTGTCCAGTCAGGAGTCCCCCAGGGGTCCGTGTTGGGTCCGTCCCTTTTCCTCCTATATATCAATGACTTGCCTGAGGGTCTTCAATCTACAGCACGCCTGTTTGCTGATGATACCATCTGCCATCAGGACATTCAAGCTTCCACTGATCAAGACCAACTTCAGGACGATCTTGACAGACTTGCCTCATGGGAAGACCGTTGGAAAATGGCTTTCCACCCCCAGAAATGCTCTGTCCTACATGCGACCAGGCGCAGAAAGACACTGGAGAAGGCCTATATCCTTCACGGACACCAGCTCCAGTGCGTGCCCCATGCAAGTACTTGGGTATCACGATTTCTGCTGATCTTAGGTGGGTCACCCAAGTGAATGACATGGTCAGCAGGGCAAACAAAAGTCTGGGATTCCTGAGGAGGGCCTTGAAAGTGAACAACAAAAAAGTCAAGGAACAGGCCTTCAAAGCTATGGTGCGTCCCGTCCTGGAATACGCCAGCCCAGTCTGGGACCCCCACAACAAGAGCAGCATTGACGCCATCGAAAAAGTCCAGAGCCGAGCTGCAAGATGGGTGGCCCGAGACTACCGTCAGGCAACAAGATCGGCAGACCTCCTGAAAAACTTGAAATGGCCCCTTCTACAGACCCGTCGAACTGAAGCCTGTCTGACTACTTTCTTTAAATTCCAATTTCCACACAGAACTCCTCCAAATCAATTCTAAGTATCTTTCAACAAATACCCTGCAGAAGAAAAGTCTCCGTCAATCTCACTCAGCTTCATACAACATCCCTAGCCATAGAACTCAATACAGACAGTCCACTTTCTTTCCTCGCACTATCCCGCAGTGGAACGGCCTCCCTGTGGAAGTTGCCTCCACCCAGTCCTTGGTGGCCTTCAAGAGGGGCCTCCAAAAGCACCTCTACTAAACAACCATTCCTTTGCCTTCCCCTCCCCACCTCCAACCCCTGCATCCCCACACCTAAAAACAGATGCCCCCCCACCCCCCACCTTTTTTTGCATGCATGTATTGTCCCCATAATACAAATACTCCTGTGCATGCATCATGTGGGGCCCGTGTTTCCCCGGTTGATCTGGGGGGACTAAGCAGTCGTGCATGACACTTTACATGCATCATGTGGGGCCCGGGTGTCCCTGGCCAGTCTGGGTACATTTAACGGTCGGGCATGACCTTTAACTCGTCTTTCCCTCTTATCACACCCACCCACCCCAACCCCCCTCCATCCCCCCCTCCCAAATCAAATCCTCACATATTTAACTAACTTTGTTCGGTTTTAAATGTTATTAATTCTTTCTACATAGTAAACTGTGTATCTTTAAATACTGTTATTTCCTGACTATCTTGCAATCATTTCTTTCTTTCTATTTCCCCATAATGTTATTATTTCGCTTTGTACTTTTCTCTTTTTCGTACTACCCCCTAAAATGCAGCCAACTTCAACATGCTGAAGTGCTCTAGGACGCATGTAAGGGTGGAGAAGCTCCGAAAGATAAGAGGGTGCAGATTCGGAATTGAGGCGTTGAAAGCAGACAGAAGCAACCTTTTATTCTACCCTAGCCTGGACAGGCAGCCAGTGGAGGGTGCGCAGAAGAGCTGTTGCACTTTCAGTTTCACACCTCGACTTTTGCAAAACTAGTCTGGCAGCAAAATGTTGTATTTTTTGAAGTTTGGGCAGTTTTTCATCAGAAAGACCCACAAGCATAGAGTTATGGTAATCCAATGCATGCTATGTGAGTTCGTGTCATTCATTCCACCGGCACAACATGGCCTACTCCTACCGAAAAGTGGAATGGGCTTTTGTGTACGAGTGTGCGCAAGATCTTTGTGCATGCGTTCACACACAGGACCCAGGGTTTTCATTTTGAAATGAAACAACAGATAAAAGAGTAAAAACAACAGATTAGAACACTTTCGGTCTAAGCTTAGTCACACGGGAAACACATCAGCACACACGAAACTTTGAGGCTCCAACAAAAACAACCGATTCAAAGCCAATTTTAAACGATGTTCTCGATCGGCAATCGGTTAAAAATGAAAACCCTGAGGAGCTTGGTTTTAACTTAAGTCTCATCCAAAGGACTTTTTCCCCAACTGACATCAGGTACCCATTTACCCTAACCCTTAGCCATCCTGACACCTTCTTTCCTAGATTCTCATTGTCTTTGCTTTTTCCCTTTTTGTATGAACAGGGGCGAAGTGGGCAATCACTCCGTGGGGTCAGCACTACAGTCGTTCGTTCAGCCGCTGCCGACGATGACAACGAAGGGGAAGATAACTCCTCAACAAAACCACAACGCCTGGTCGTTGATCCCGACACCAGTATACGATATATGGATAGCAAAGGTCAGTGTGTTTGTGTGTGTGTGAGTGTGTGTGTGTGGTGTATGTGTGTGTGTGTGTGTGTGTGAGTGCATTGTGTGTGTTTGTGTGAGTGAGCCTGTAGGTGTGAGTGTGAGTGAGGAGGTATGTGTGTGTGTGTGCATGCGTCTGTGTGTGTGTGTGAGTGAGGAGATGAGTGTGCATAATGTGTGTCTGTGTGTTAATGAATGTTTGTGTTGTGTGTGTGAGTTGTTGTCTTACCCTGGCTTAAAGACTCCATGGATCATCCCAACAGCCGAAGCACTTGAACACTATGGTACAAATGCACCAGCTAGGGATGAGAACATTACGTGTGTGACCATTTTGATCACCTCGTCACGTGGGCAGCCACACTCCGACTTCGGAGGAGTGTGTGTCACTGTGAGTATGTGTGTCTGGTGGTAGGGATTGGGGTGTGCAGGCGGTCGCACACATGCAGCTTATTGAATCTTATTACGTACCTGTATTATGCTCATAATCATATGTATTTTGTAAATATGCATTGTATCTGTAAGGCGCTTTGAGCTGTTGTCAGGATACTGCGCCATATAAATGTTATTAATTATTAAGCTTAAAGGGACAAACCAGTGAGGAATTACTGCAGATGAAATTTTGAAGAAGTGTGTGCGAGTGTGTGTGTGCAGGGCTCCCAATCGTCCCGCAAAACGAGGGGTCCCAGGGACTCCTTCACTTACAGTATAGAAGGTCCTAGAGGCGGGATAGAGGGTCCCAGTGGCATTGCAAATGCTAAAAAGAATGTGTGTGTGTCCCTGAATGCATAGATGGGTGGGTGTGCCTGTCTGTATCAGTGTGGGTGGGTGCAATATGGATTTATTTACAGTTGATTTGTCATTTCAGCCTATTCAGAGGCCTACGGAGATAAACCTGTGTGGCTTTACTACAGACGAAACTTCAAAGGAAGCATCCCCCCGGAAACCAGGAAAACGTGTATAGTGAGTGGAGTTATTTTTATTATTATTACCTCACTGTGGGTGATACTGGAAGTTCTGTGCTTATAACTTCCTCTAATCTGTCACTCTCTTTGACTCTGCCTTTTCCCTTTAGTTTTCTGTCATCTACTATCTTTCTGACTTGTTGGCCCATTCTCCTGCCTTTTTTCTCTTCTCAAAATATTTTCCAAATACCAGGTAATCTTTTCTCCTTTGACTGTTTGAGCTCCAAAATCGGAATGTGTCGGGTGTACGCAGCAGGGAGACTACAATACATTCTGGTACTCTCTTCCGAGGCATATAAGACCATGAGGCGAGAGCCTGTGGCTTTGTCTGGAGACGCTCTGGCCTCGCCTGTCCTTGGTGGGGGGTGTTGGATGCGTGCTGGTTTCTGAGTGGGGTGTCTTTTGCCGGTGGGCTCTGCCCACTCAGAAAAAAAAAGAAATGGGTGGCGCGCCTCTGGCTACGGCGCGCTCTCCAGGTGGGAGCAACCCGAATTGCACAGAGACGGCTCTGTGACCATAAAGTACCAAATACCAGTCTGTCCCTGGAAGACCAAACAACAGAAACATGTCGTGCAGAGATGTCCCCTTCACAAGGAGGCAGGAGATGAAGCTGGCACCATCACCAGTCTGTCCCTGTGGTCTGGAAGACCAAACAACAGAACATGTCGTGCAGAGATGTCCCCTTCACAAGGAGGCAAGAGATGAAGCTGGCACCATCACCAGTCTGTCCCTGTGGTCTGGAAGACCAGACAACAGAACATGTCCTGCAGAGATGTCCCCTTCACAAGGAGGCAAGAGATGAAGCTGGCACCATCACCAGTCTGTCCCTGGAAGACTAAACAACAGAACATGTCGTGCAGCGATGTCCCAAATCACAAGGAGGCAGGAGATGAAGCTGGCACCATCACCAGTCTGTCCCTGTGGTCTGGAAGACCAAACAACAGAACATGTCCTGCAGAGATGTCCCCTTCACAAGGAGGCAGGAGATGAAGCTGGCACCATCACCAGTCTGTCCATGTGGTCTGGAAGACCAAACAACAGAAACATGTTGTGCAGAGATGTCCCCTTCACAAGGAGGCAGGAGATGAAGCTGGCACCATCACCAGTCTGTCCATGTGGTCTGCAAGACCAGACAACAGAAACATGTCGTGCAGAGATGTCCCCTTCACAAGGAGGCAGGAGATGAAACTGGCACCATCACCAGTCTGTCCCTGGAAGACTAAACAACAGAACATGTCGTGCAGCGATGTCCCAAATCACAAGGAGGCAGGAGATGAAGCTGGCACCATCACCAGTCTGTCCCTGTGGTCTGGAAGACCAAACAACAGAACATGTCCTGCAGAGATGTCCCCTTCACAAGGAGGCAGGAGATGAAGCTGGCACCATCACCAGTCTGTCCCTGTGGTCTGGAAGACCAAACAACAGAAACATGTCGTGCAGAGATGTCCCCTTCACAAGGAGGCAGGAGATGAAGCTGGCACCATCACCTCTCTGTCCCTGTGGTCTGGAAGACCAGACAACAGAACATGTCCTGCAGCGATGTCCCCTTCACAAGGAGGCAGGAGATGAAGCTGGCACCATCACCAGTCTGTCCCTGTGGTCTGGAAGACCAAACAACAGAACATGTCCTGCAGAGATGTCCCCTTCACAAGGAGGCAGGAGATGAAGCTGGCACCATCACCAGTCTGTCCCTGTGGTCTGGAAGACCAGACAACAGAGCATGTCCTGCAGAGATGTCCCCTTCACAAGGAGGCAGGAGATGAAGCTGGCACCATCACCAGTCTGTCCCTGTGGTCTGGAAGACCAAACAACAGAACATGTCCTGCAGAGATGTCCCCTTCACAAGGAGGCAGGAGATGAAGCTGGCACCATCACCAGTCTGTCCCTGTGGTCTGGAAGACCAGACAACAGAAACATGTCCTGCAGCGATGTCCCCTTCACAAGGAGGCAAGAGATGAAGCTGGCACCATCACCTCTCTGTCCCTGTGGTCTGGAAGACCAAACAACAGAAACATGTCCTGCAGAGATGTCCCCTTCACAAGGAGGCAGGAGATGAAGCTGGCACCATCACCAGTCTGTCCCTGTGGTCTGGAAGACCAGACAACAGAGCATGTCCTGCAGAGATGTCCCCTTCACAAGGAGGCAGGAGATGAAGCTGGCACCATCACCAGTCTGTCCTTGTGGTCTGGAAGACCAAACAACAGAACATGTCCTGCAGAGATGTCCCCTTCACAAGGAGGCAAGAGATGAAGCTGGCACCATCACCTCTCTGTCCCTGTGGTCTGGAAGACCAAACAACAGAACATGTCCTGCAGAGATGTCCCCTTCACAAGGAGGCAGGAGATGAAGCTGGCACCATCACCAGTCTGTCCCTGTGGTCTGGAAGACCAAACAACAGAAACATGTCCTGCAGAGATGTCCCCTTCACAAGGAGGCAAGAGATGAAGCTGGCACCATCACCAGTCTGTCCCTGTGGTCTGGAAGACCAGACAACAGAACATGTCCTGCAGAGATGTCCCCTTCACAAGGAGGCAAGAGATGAAGCTGGCACCATCACCAGTCTGTCCATGTGGTCTGCAAGACCAGACAACAGAACATGTCCTGCAGAGATGTCCCCTTCACAAGGAGGCAGGAGATGAAGCTGGCACCATCACCAGTCTGTCCCTGTGGTCTGGAAGACCAGACAACAGAACATGTCCTGCAGCGATGTCCCCTTCACAAGGAGGCAGGAGATGAAGTGTGTCCCATCAGCCCACCGCTGTCTACCAGGCACTATGGGTCCAAGGAAGAGCTGGAGAAAACAGCTCTATTTGTCAGCAGAGCTTTGGTTGTGTAGCAGGCGTACACCAGAACAAGATGATTTAATGTGTGTGTGTATTTATTCATTCATTTATGTATTCTGTTTCTGGTGAATGGTGTTAGAGGAGGGGGATGTATGAATGATGGATAATGAGTATGATGCTTGAGATACTGTATACAGCGGAGTACACTTAACACAAAATTCAGGGGACAAAGATTTTGTGTGTGTGCATTAACCAGTATTTTGTGTTAACAAAGAGGGAGTTCCATTCATACATATATTTTGTGCGTAAACCAATATTTCGTCAGCTTTGTGTTAGAACAGTCCCCTGTATATGTTTGGTGTAGTGTGGAAGGTAGTGCATACTGTGTGTCTTGTTTTCTAAGTTGATTTTATTTCTGAGTGTTTACTTTGTTTACACGGTGGAGAACATTTCCCCATGTACTTATGTATCATGGACTAACAACAATCTGATGTGTTATGTGTGTGTGCAGAGGCAGGGAGAAATCACCACCGGCAGTCCTTGTCCCATCTGCAGAGACGAGTACCTGGTTCTAGACCACAAGGTCAGTTATCACAATGTGTGTGTGTGTGTGTGATGAGTACCTGGTTCTAGACCACAAGGTCAGTTATCACAATGTGTGTGTGTGTGTGTATGAGTACCTGGTTCTAGACCACAAGGTCAGTTATCACAATGTGTGTGTGTGTGTGATGAGTACCTGGTTCTAGACCACAAGGTCAGTTATCACTGTGTGTGTGTGTACATGTGTATGTGTGTGTGTGTGTGTGTGATGAGTACCTGATTCTAGACCACAAGGTCAGTTATCACAATGTGTGTGTGTGTGTGTATGAGTACCTGGTTCTAGACCACAAGGTCAGTTATCACAATGTGTGTGTGTGTGTGTATGAGTACCTGGTTCTAGACCACAAGGTCAGTTATCACAATGTGTGTGTGTGTATGAGTACCTGGTTCTAGACCACAAGGTCAGTTATCACTGTGTGTGTGTGTGTGTGTACATGTGTATGTGTGTGTGATGAGTACCTGATTCTAGACCACAAGGTCAGTTATCACAATGTGTGTGTGTGTGTGTGTATCACTGTATGTGTGTGTGTGTGTGTGTGAGACGAGTACCTGGTTCTAGACCACAAGGTCAGTTATCACAATGTGTGTGTGTGTGTGTGTGTGTGTGTATCACTGTATGTGTGTGTGTGTGTGTGTGTGAGACGAGTACCTGGTTCTAGACCACAAGGTCAGTTATCACAATGTGTGTGTGTGTGTGTGTATCACTGTATGTGTGTGTGAGACGAGTACCTGGTTCTAGACCACAAGGTCAGTTATCACAATGTGTGTGTGTGTGTGTGTGTGTATCACTGTATGTGTGTGTGTGTGTGTGTGAGACGAGTACCTGGTTCCCCAAACTGAGACCCCTGCACCTTATCAGGGTTCATTCTTGCCACAGGACATCATAGGTCATTTGACCGGTTGGCAGAAAAATCAATAGGTCATTTTCCCAAAACAATAGGTCACAGATTTACCGCGGTACATTACCATGCTCATGAAGGTTAGCAAACAGACGTGGCCTTTCCCCATGGTTGAAGGTTTTCATCAGATTTTTTTTAATTTTCTCTTCCTCGCCCCCCCCCCCCCCCCCCCACACACACACACAGACACACACACACACACACACAGTGTAAAATGTACCTTGCCATTTCATAGTTTAATGTAAAAAAAAAAGTCAAAGGAAACTAATATTCCTGCTCACAATTTAACCCTATGATCCTCCTTTTTTTATAATGTAATCTCATTCTCATTCATAGTGTTTATGCACAGTGAACACACAGGCAAACACATGTGCATAACCCCTGGAATAGGCTGACGAGAGAGAGAGAGAGAGAGGGGGGGGGGGAGACAAACAGATCGAGATATGGACAGAGAGACAGGCAGACAGACACACAAACGTACATACACACTTGCATATTAATGCAGTAACTTATGTTTTTGAGATGATGCCATTCACATATCTAAAAGAACGGCTTGATGCTGCTGCTTTTTCCTCTGTCGAACTTGCAAAAATGTTCTATTTACCGTCAGGGCTCCCAGGGACCCCCATTTGGGGGTCTATTAAGCACTACCATTCTACAGGACCGTCTAAAAGAATGTGCAGGGGGTCCCAGGGATGCACTAGAAACATTCTTTTTAGCATTCGCTATGCCACTTCAGATTTGGTCAACGAAGAAATCAGACCTAAAACTTGAAGTGCTTCGCTCTCGTGAACAAGCATTCAGATGTAAACAAAGATCGTTTTGGAATGACCGGACATGTGTCTGCTTTAGAAAGGAAAACCCCGGATGGTCAGAAACAAGACTGACAACCAGGAAAACCAAAGCAAACAGACTGACCGCTGTGGCAGGAAGCGAAAATCGGGTTCGGAGTTTTGATGTGGAAAAGTTGGGGTGGCTTGACCTAATTCCAACGATCCTACAAGTTGCAGACGATGTCTGAGCGAGTCCGAAACTAGCAAACATATTCTTCTGCCCCTTTCCTACTCGTGGCTTCTTTTGGGGAGGCATTGCTGGTTTTAAACACTAATTGTTGTCAAAAGGCCGAGAAACGATCAGAACGATCTTGCTTAGCACTAGAAGACTAGGTCACGCTGGAACTTTATTTGGTCTTCAAAATGTTGGATCGGAAAAGCTTTACTGAATGTGCAATGCCGCCATTTCTTCGTTTCGGCGTTCGTTTCGCCAGATACAACTTTTTAGTTCTGATTATGGTCCGAGGCCGCGAAATAACTCAAGTTTAGCAGACGACAGAATCCTTGAAGTTGTTGACTGCTTTGATGAAAAATCAATCGGTCAGATGACCGCCTGCCTGCTAAAACTATCGGTCAAAATCGAAGGTTTATGCGTCAATGACCGATGACCGACGCCAAGAATGAACCCTGCCTTATAATGTGACTGTTAATATAGTAAGAAAATAGAGTAACAAAATCTGAATTTTGTGTTAAATTTAGGGGGGGTGAGTTATAATCAGGCGCACCTTATAATCCGTAAAGTACGGTACCCCTCCACATGGACAGCCAGACTTCATCTTCTGGGGAATTATTTTATGTGTAAATTGAAAAGTTGTCAGAATAGTCCATTCACGGGGGTGACATGTCAAGCATTGTTGTTTTCTACAAAACATCAAGCTGTTGGAACAGTTCATTTCACGAGGGTGACATGGCAAGCATTGTTGTTTTCTACAAAACATCAAGCTGTTGGAACAGTTCATTTCGCCATACACGGGGGAGGTTATTGTTGTTTTTACAGAACGTCAAGCTGTTGGAACAGTTCATTTCGCCATACACGGGGGAGGTTATTGTTGTTTTTACAGAACGTCAAGCTGTTGGAACAGTTCATTTCACCATACACGGGGGAGGTTATTGTTGTTTTTTACAGAACGTCAAGCTATTGGAACAGTTCATTTCGCCATACACGGGGGAGGTTTTGGCTACGAAGAAAACAGGCATCTGTCAGAGACAGCACAAGACATTGATGGTGGAGGTCCTAAAGGCACAGGACTGTGGTGAGTATCTGTGTGTGTGCGCTAAGCCTACTCATGCTGATTTTGTGCGCAGATGTCTGATGTTTTTGCATATAACTTAGTCTTCAGGAGATGAATCGTGTGGTGTTTTTCTGAATACATATGTTGAGATGTGTTTGTGTGTGTGTGCTAATGTTAAGTATGTGAGTGTGTGTGTGTAATGCAATATTATAGACATATCTGTAAAAATAAAAATGATAGAGGTTCTTAAAGACCCACCACGTCACCTGTCAAAACCACGGTTTTCACGTGTTTTCCCTCTTATAGCTGGTACGAAATCTTAAGAAATCTTCCTAGCATAAGAGGGAATGTGACACGTGACGTGGGGGGTCTTTAAGGCACAGGACTGTGGTGAGTGTCTGTGTGTGCGCGTGTGTGCGTGTGCGTGCGTGCGCGCGTAGGTGTGTGTGTGAGAGAGAGAGAGAGATATATAAAATATGAAATGAAGCTTTGTCTGTTTCAGGATACCTGGAGAAAGTGGTTCCCTTCAGAGAGTACGACTACAGCCAGTACTGGGACGAGAAGAGTGGAAAAGTGTTGTAGCATCTGTGGGTTGTCTTGTCTGTGTAGGAGAGCATGACAGTAGCCAGTGTTGGGATGAAGAGTGGAAAAGTGTTGTAACATCTGTGGGTTGTCTTGTCTGTGTAGGAGAGCATGACAGTAGCCAGTACTGGGACGAGAAGAGTGGAAAAGTGTTGTAACATCTGTGGGTTGTCTTGTCTGTGTAGGAGAGCATGACAGTAGCCAGTGTTGGGATGAAAAGTGGAAAAGTGTTGTAATAACATCTGTGGGTTGTCTTGTCTGTGTAGGAGAGCATGACAGTAGCCAGTGTTGGGATGAGGAGTGGAAAAGTGTTGTAACATCTGTGGGGTGTCTTGTCTGTGTAGGAGAGCATGACAGTAGTCAGTGTTGGGATGAAGAGTGAAAAAGTGTTGTAACATCTGTGGGTTGTCTTGTCTGTGTAGGAGAGCATGACAGTAGTCAGTGTTGGGATGAAGAGTGGAAAAGTGTTGTAACATCTGTGGGTTGTCTTGTCTGTGTAGGAGAGCATGACAGTAGTCAGTGTTGGGATGAAGAGTGGAAAAGTGTTGTAACATCTGTGGGTTGTCTTGTCTGTGTAGGAGAGCATGACAGTAGCCAGTGTTGGGATGAAGAGTGGAAAAGTGTTGTAACATCTGTGGGTTGTCTTGTCTGTGTAGGAGAGCATGACAGTAGTCAGTGTTGGGATGAAGAGTGGAAAAGTGTTGTAACATCTGTGGGTTGTCTTGTCTGTGTAGGAGAGCATGACAGTAGCCAGTGTTGGGACGAGAAGAGTGGAAAAGTGTTGTAACATCTGTGGGTTGTCTTGTCTGTGTAGGAGAGCATGACAGTAGCCAGTGTTGGGATGAAAAGTGGAAAAGTGTTGTAATAACATCTGTGGGTTGTCTTGTCTGTGTAGGAGAGCATGACAGTAGCCAGTGTTGGGATGAAGAGTGGAAAAGTGTTGTAACATCTGTGGGTTGTCTTGTCTGTGTAGGAGAGCATGACAGTAGTCAGTGTTGGGATGAAGAGTGGAAAAGTGTTGCAACATATGTGGGTTGTCTTGTCTGTGTAGGAGAGCATGACTGTATGTTGGGACGAAAAGAGCGGAAAAATGTTGTAGAATGTGGACCACATTTTGGGTGTGATGGGGAGTTGTGTGTTGCAATAGAGGGAGACTAAAAAAATGCAACCCACAAAATCGTGTGGAACAATTTCTCGGCTGGAAATTGTCCTTTTTTTTTAACATTAGTTTTCATGCCTGATTGATTGATCAACATTATATTGTGGATGAATGCATGCAGTTAAAGTGTGAATATACATTCTAAAGAATCGTAATTGAAAGGGGCTTTTTGTGATTATTTTTGGGGTGGAGTTTGTTGTGAAAGTGTTCATGCGAGAGTGATTCTTGTTTGATTGGTGATGTGCCAATACAGTGGAACCTCCCTTATAAGACCTCCTGTTATGACTCCCTCCCACATAAGACCTACTTCTCTGAGACATTGCCCTTCTTTGTAAGTATCAAAATTACCTCCCTTATAAGACCTCATTTGGGATGATTTTTGAAGGTCTTATAAGGGAGGTTCCACTGTAGTGTGTGTGAGTGTGATTCTTGTTTGATTGGCATGAGAAGATTCAATTATCAGTTATCTCCGTGGTAAGCCATACTACATCTGCTTATAAAAAATACAACCATCAAATGATCAGAAAGGAACGAAAACAAAATTTACAATTATATGCATGTTTTCCTTAATGATAACTCCACATTCCAACACACAAGAGTAGACAAGTGTCCGTACTCCATTTTATTCTAAAGCTACATTTTCTGAAAAAGAGACTAGACTTCAAGGATTTGGTTATATGCATGTTTTCCTTAATGATAACTCCACACTCCAACACACAAGAGTAGACAAGTGTCCGTACTCCATTTTATTCTAAAGCTACATTTTCTGAAAAAGAGACTAGACTTCAAGAATATGGTTTCAATATCTTTGACCAAGCTTAAAACAATTCATATTGTACAGTTTATGAATTAAGAATAGCATTCAAAACAATAGAAAAAACATCAACTGTGGTGTAAATTTATTTGGCAAATATTTCGGGCTACTGCCCTTTGACCATGCCAGTCTCCTTCTGCCAGAAAGAGTCACATTTAAAATGCATGTAGAGTGATTAAAATTCACAGACATTAAAATTAAAAATTGAAGAAATTAAAAGCATTTTATAAATATAGAAAATTAGTGTGCAGTACAATAAGAGTTTTCTTCACTTCTCTTCTTGGAAATAAGAAAGAAAAATTCAAATATACACATGGGTAAGTAAATGATCAATAAGTAAATAAATGCCAACATTATTTAGTAAAGACGTTGTCTCGACACTTGCTTTCAAAGCCATTGAATGGTAATGCAAATAGATAAGTAAATGATCAATAAGTAAATAAATGCCAACATTATTTAGTAAAGACGTTTTCTCACTACTTGCTTTCAAAGCCATTGAATGGTAATGCAAATAGATAAGTAAATGATCAATAAGTAAATAAATGCCAACATTATTTAGTAAAGACGTTTTCTCGACACTTGCTTTCAAAGCCATTGAATGGTAATGCAAATAGATAAGTAAATGATCAATAAGTAAATAAATGCCAACATTATTTAGTAAAGACGTTTTCTCGACACTTGCTTTCAAAGCCATTGAATGGTAATGTAAATAGATAAGTAAATGATCAATAAGTAAATAAATGCCAACATTATTTAGTAAAGACGTTTTCTCGACACTTGCTTTCAAAGCCATTGAATGGTAATGTAAATAGATAAGTAAATGATCAATAAGTAAATAAATGCCAACATTATTTAGTAAAGACGTTTTCTCGACACTTGCTTTCAAAGCCATTGAATGGTAATGCAAATAGATAAGTAAATGATCAATAAGTAAATAAATGCCAACATTATTTAGTAAAGACGTTTTCTCACTACTTGCTTTCAAAGCCATTGAATGGTAATGCAAATAGATAAGTAAATGATCAATAAGTAAATAAATGCCAACATTATTTAGTAAAGACGTTTTCTCACTACTTGCTTTCAAAGCCATTGAATGGTAATGCAAATAGATAAGTAAATGATCAATAAGTAAATAAATGCCAACATTATTTAGTAAAGACGTTTTCTCACTACTTGCTTTCAAAGCCATTGAATGGTAATGCAAATAGATAAGTAAATGATCAATAAGTAAATAAATGCCAACATTATTTAGTAAAGACGTTTTCTCACTACTTGCTTTCAAAGCCATTGAATGGTAATGTAAATAGATAAGTAAATGATCAATAAGTAAATAAATGCCAACATTATTTAGTAAAGACGTTTTCTCACTACTTGCTTTCAAAGCCATTGAATGGTAATGCAAATGTTTGCATTGAAATTTAAAACAAAAACAAAAAACTACGACATAAAAGCCCAGATATTGCTAAAAATACTGGTGCATGAAATACAGAATGTTCTGCTAATTACAGGATTGTTGCAGATATTGCTAAAATACTGGTGCATTAAATACAGACAATGTTCTGCTAATTACAGGATTGTTGTAGATATTGCTAAAGTACTGGTGCATTAAATACAAAGACATAATGTTCTGCTAATTACAGGATTGTTACACTTTCCATTTTTAGCACCAAACAACTTTTTGTCAAGAACAAAACATGGCACGACATAAAAAGAACACGCTGATATAAACATTGGTGTCAGACACTGTCTGGCAATGTTCATATCTGACTTGAAAACCCATCTCTTCTTAAAGCGGTAGTTGTTAGGCAATAGGCAACGATTGACTGAAAGGTGTAATGATGAATGATGGTGTGAACATGAGCGATAAAAATCGTGCATAATACTCGTGTACATAGAAGTTGAAAACAAACTTTGATAAACATTCGGAATTTAAAAAAACTTCAACAAAAAGAATCATTTTCCAGCAACAAGATTACCCTAGCAAAAAAATCATTTTAAAAAATGAAAGAAAAAAAAAGTTTTGGTTCAGTTCAAATTTTGAATAACAGTTTTCATTGAATTGATAAAAAAAATTCAATAACAAACTTAGACTCCTTTGCCCAGTGTAAACTGGGTCAAAGGACAAGGCATTTTTAAACACATGACAAATGAGACCCAAAGATCAAAAGAGACCAAAAAAATCTAGGCTTTGGGAGGACTAGCAAAAAATGTATGTACATGACTTTTCAGCAGAATGACTTTCATTAGAGGCAGCTGCATCTCTATGGCACCATTCAGTAAAAACAAACAACAGAGGCATACACAAAATGTGCTGAACAAAAGTTATCATGTCGTTATGAATAATGACATACACAGAAGAAAGGAGGCAATAACAACGATTTCAATTATACTTTCAATCGTAACTGTACATTGGACAATACCATGCAATAGCAAACAATGTTCAGCTGTACAGTTCAAAGGAAAAACTAGTGCAAACGGTTAACAACTAGTGCAAACGGTTAACAACTAGTGCAAACGGCTAACATACCGTGTTTTTCCGACTATAAGACGCACCTTTGTGTAAGGCCAGGGCTTCTGAAAACGTACAGATTGTGCGTATTTACGCACTAGAGCCCTCCAATCACCCCCTAGAATATGAAACTGCGAGATACTTACCCTTTAAAATATCATTTAGCCCTTTCGCCACCAGCCATTTTTCAGCCAAAAAATACCATTAATCTTAACAGGGTAGAGAAAATAATATATCTGCAATGTTGCGAATTCCTCTGTTGCATGTATAACATTAGGCCTATCCTTACCTCCAAAAATTAAGAAAATAGGGTCTTCGGATAACAGGCCCTGAATTGATGCCTTTTAGTGACATTGGTGTTAAACCATTGTGGTGCATAAATGCGACATTGGCGGTGAAAGGGTTAAAATGATGAGTGCGTCAAGTTAACACAGCCATTACTTATCAGTAGGTTAATGACGTTCTTCGTATTTCAATCGTCTGCTAGGCCTTTCTGAAACAAGCTGCTTAGGCTAGATTTAAATTCTACTGGATCGCGCAGAAAGCCCAAATCGTTGAAAGCTCATTGCACATGGGGTGGGGGGGGGGTGGGGGGGGTACCCATTAAAATTCGAAACAGGGGGCGAGCGTACCCCTTAAGAGGGGAAACGATCTGAAGGCGCACCCCCCAAAATCTACCCAGATTCCAGATTTCGTTATTCTATTTTCTCACTATTTTATTCGTCGCATTATAAGGCGCAGGGGTCAGAGATTTGGGAGAAAAAATATCGTCTTATGGTCCGAAAAATATGGTATACTTTCAGTTGTAAATCTGCATTAGACGATATCACACAACAGCCAATCATGTCCAGCAGCGATTGGCTAAAGGCAGAATTAATACTGACAGTTAACATTATGAATGATAATGTTCACAAAGAAAACTTAACCCTTTCGCCGCCAGCCATTTTTCAGCACACAAAAATCCGTTCAACTTAACTGGGTAGAGAACAAAATTTATCTGCAATATTGGGAATTCCTCTGTGACATGTATAACATTAGGCCTATCCTTACTTCCCAAAATTAAGAAAATAGGGTCTTTGGATAACAGGCCCTGACTTGAGGCCTGTTAGTGACATGGGTGTTAAACCATTGTGGTGCATAAATGCAACATTGGCGGCGAAAGAGAAATTGCAAATGCGTTAGTTTCCACAGTATGTGAACAGCTGTGTTGCCTATGCCAGGCTGTCGTTTCCGACCATGACGGCCAGATAGCAGAGGGGGCAGATGCTATTCTGAACGGCTCGGCTGGAATTGGTTTATGATGAAGATACCTTGCCCCGGGTGTTGGGGAAGGTCCCCAAAGGCCAAACAATCCCACTGGCTGCAGCACAAGAGCCAGTACCAATGCCCCCCTAGTTAGAGTCAATCTTCCACAAAATATGAAGCTGTACCGTGATATTCCAATACTGTAAAAAATCATCTATTGTACAATTGGCCCCTGCCCAAAGGCCAACCAATCCCACTGGCTGCAGCACAAGAGCCGGTACCAATGCCCCCCTAGAGAGTCAGTCTTCCACAAAATACGAAGCTGTACCATGATATTCCAATACTGTAAAAAATCATCTCTTGCTTTACAATAGACGATTTTCGAGAAAAAAACCTAGGGGAGAGCACTTCGTGAAAATTAGAGTTGCTTACCTCCATTTCTCGGTCAAATACCATAGCAACAATTATGTCGAAGCTTGAAACCGCAGGATGCGAGTCAGCGACTTGCAACCATTTAAAAAAAAAAAATTAGGGGTGGCCAGTTGCCACAAACTAATAAAACTTGCAAAATGTGATGTAAAAATATAAATGACATAAATTGTATAATGACGCACAGTGTTCTAAGTGCCGTATGTCTGCTCAAACACACGAGGCGAGAGCTGGGGATCTACCTGATGGTAGAGTAACTTGCCCTGTTTGACCGATTGAACTAGGCAAGATCACTCCCACACACCATGAAATTACTCCCCTTAATTATTTCCGAACAATTCCTATTGGCCCCTGCTGCTGGCTAATATCCACCAATGATAAAAGCCATCTGAGTGAAAGGTCCAGATACGAACCTCTACTGTAATACCAAAACAACCAAGGCAACAAAACCACACACCTGCCCAAAACGCATTCTTTCCGCTCACGTCCCAGACTGAATGGAAGCCTTCTGTCGATCCACAGTCACTTTCACTCCCACTTTCAGGTCCGCTTTCTGCGATTTCTCCTTGTACATCAGCATCAAGAGAACTTTCGCCGCTTTTGTCAGCGTAACGTTCATTCTACGCTCGTCAAATTCCACATCCAGCGAACCTCCGAGATAGTCGACCCCTCGAACGGCCATGACCTTGAGAGAGGGCGGGAGGTGAGGGTCAAGGTCAAGGTGGGTGTCGTAAAGGCTGAGGCCGAGGTAACCGCAGAGCAGCGACTGGAGGTAGCCTCCCATGCCGGTGTGGAAGTTGTATGCCCCTGAGCCGTCCGCATTTTCCGACCACACCTGCGAATAATTATGATGAGAATGTGTGTTACTCGTTAAAGATACACTGACCCACCACGATTAAGTCCCTTGGGTTTTTTCTGGGTAGCTGTGACCCACATGCAAATTCCCCCAACTTCAAATTGAGGCTGCTCTTTAAAATTGTTTTGTTTTGAATTTGGGGGCATTTGTATGGGAGTCAAACCTGGTCAAAACATGATTTCTTACCAGCTATAAGAGGGCAAACACGTGATTTTGACACATGATCTGGTGGGTCTTTAAAAGAATCAGCTATGTTTATACACCATTTTGATATATATATATAAAAAAAGGAAATATCTTCATTTAAACATACGAAGAAAACATTACAGCTTGGTATGTTTATTTGGGACTCATTATACCCTATTAGTACATGTGCTTAATAAAACTACACACACAGTTGTTTTGACATGATTGCTTACATTTAACAGGCATTCCAATTGTTGTTTTTTGTGCGTGTATGTTTTTCTCCAAAACATTCTAATTATATAGCTTTTACATACAAATGTTGTACAAACTCTACTTATTAAAACAACGCTCACGTTAATTTGAAACGGCATAAAGCTTTTTGTCCCTGCACAAAACAATGCTTCAGAAACTCAAACTTTCACAGATTATTCTCATTTCTTCTTCTCCTCCTTCTGCGTGCCCAGGCCATAAGGCCATAATGGGTACGGATGTGTCCGTTTTCCAGTTTTCACTGGTCTCCTCGCTGCATTCAGCCGACGCATTCTGATTTCGGAGGAGCCCAAAGGAAAAAAATATATGGACGATTTTTTTTTTTTTAAAGGCAGGAGAATGGGCCAAAAGTCAGAAAGATAGCAGATGACACAAAGCAAGGAAAAAGGCAGAGTCAAAGAGAGAGACAGATTAGAGGAAGTTACAAGCACAGACCTTCCATGATAGCAGATGACACAAAGTAAGGAAAAAGGCAGAGTCAGAGAGAGAGACAGATTAGAGGAAGTTACAAGCACAGACCTTCCATGATAGCAGATGACACAAAGTAAGGAAACAGGCAGAGTCAAAGAGAGAGACAGATTAGAGGAAGTTACCAGCACAGACCTTCCATGATAGCAGATGACACAAAGTAAGGAAAAAGGCAGAGTCAGAGAGAGAGACAGATTAGAGGAAGTTACCAGCACAGACCTTCCATGATAGCAGATGACACAAAGTAAGGAAACAGGCAGAGTCAAAGAGAGAGACAGATTAGAGGAAGTTACAAGCACAGACCTTCCGGAAGGTGAGGGAACTATTTGTACGGAAGACCCCCCCGGGGAGGATTATTCTCATAAAACATAAGACAACAAAAAACCTGACACAGTAAAGACCCTAATGTACACAAGAGGATGTGAAACATGATACTAGCCTTTCATTCTTCATACATTTCTGACTTACATCAAAGACACACTGACCCAGCAAAATTAAGTCCCTTCAGATTTTTTCTGGCCAGGTGTGACTCACATACAAATTTTCCCCAATTCAAAACTCGGCTGCTCTTCAAAGTGCTGTCTCATTTTGAATTTGGAGGAATTTGTATGGGAGTCACACCTGGCCAAAAACAATCCAGGTAAAAATGACCACCACTGACGCTCAATTTGCGGGTAACCAAAGGAAACAGCGTGATGCGGTTCATGCAGAACGATTTCTCTCAGTGATCTCTATGCATTTTTAGAAAGAAAATTCTTCGAGTCAGTATGTCTTTAAAGGTGGACCCTGACGGATGAGTTTTTGTAAAAAAACACGTCGAGATCACCAGGAAAACACCCTTTACAGAGATTGCAACACTCACTTTCCTCTGGTTTCCTATAAATCAAATAGGCGATTCCTCCTTGGCGGAGGTGCTGGAAGTCAAATTCTTTCACCCAAAGAGAAGCGTGTGTCGTCTCTTTTCTAATGGCCGCCTGCGTTTAGACCAAATCGTTTGCACGAAATTTATGCAATACAAGCCTTATTTTTAATTTTTTAAAATTTTATACAGTTTATCTAAAGGAGTTTCGCTCACAACAAAGGAAATCGCTTCAATTTTTTTTTACTTCACTACAAAAAAAGAAAAAGCTTCAACCACAATGGGATTGGCCTCCACCCACCCCATCCAAAATGGCTTCTCTCCCCGGCATCTCCGCCATGGAGGAATCGCCGTTTTGACGGTTAGAGTTCTACTTCTAGGAAACCAGAGCAAAGTTGAGTGTTCCGATCCTTGAAAAGGCTGTCTTTCTGGTGATCTTGACGTGTTTCTTGCAAAAACTCATCCGTCAGGGTGCATCTTTAATACTTCTGACCAGGAACGGGTGTTGAATGTTGCGAGTGCTGTTGTGGAAAGCTTCATCGGCTTTTTCCTTTTCCCCCAGACGAAGCCAGTTGATGGCGAAGATGCCCCACGTCATGGCGGGACCTCCGGGCGTTACCTGCACAAACATATGTCATTAAAGTCAGTTGATGGAAGATGCCCCACGTCATGGCGGGACCTCCGGGCGTTACCTGCACAAACATACGTCATTAAAGTCAGTTGATGGAAGATGCCCCACGTCATGGCGGGACCTCCGGGCGTTACCTGCACAAACATACGTCATTAAAGCCAGTTGATGGAAGATGCCCCACGTCATGGCGGGACCTCCGGGCGTTACCTGCACAAACATACGTCATTAAAGCCAGTTGATGGAAGATGCCCCACGTCATGGCGGGACCTCCGGGCGTTACCTGCACAAACATACGTCATTAAAGCCAGTTGATGGAAGATGCCCCACGTCATGGCGGGACCTCCGGGCGTTACCTGCACAAACATACGTCATTAAAGTCAATTGATGGAAGATGCCCCACGTCATGGCGGGACCTCCGGGCGTTACCTGCACAAACATACGCCATTAAAGTCAATTCAAATGGAACCACCCATGGCTCTCAAACTTGGGGGCATTTGCACTGGGGAACGGACAAAAAGTAACCGGAAAAAATGTACCGGAAAATCTGGAGTATAAGACGTACCTGTATATAAGCATCCCTTAAATTGACAAAATATTAAGTATTTATTCACACCAGTTTATAAGCCGCAGAGAGAATTGTATGTGCACAAACCAACAAAAATATAGCAATTCTCCTATCAGAATTGGGTGCCTGCCAACGTACTTCATGCAGAGGCAGATGAGTATTTAATGTCCTCAGACACTTTAAACAACAAATTTGAATCTATTGATTACCAAAACCAGTTTTGAGTCTAAAGAAGCTCAAAATAGGCTAAAGAATGTGGTCAGAAACAGATTTAATCATACTGATAAATGTAGAATGGAAAAAATCCACATATAAGCCGCATCTGGCTATAAGCCGCATGGGCCAAAGTTGAGGAAAAAAGTAGCGGCTTATAGTCTGCATTTTACGGTAACAAATTTGGCTAGGAAAAAAAGTAACACATAAAACAATGTTCTTAATGTAGGTGTAGAAATCATCTAGCATAGATGTGCATTTACGTACACACGCTCGCACGCACGCAAACATGCACACACACAGACAGACATGCATACATGCACACTGTCTCTGTGCTACAACCAAGGGGACTAGTTGGCCTAAAATGGGGAACTTTCCCAACACCAGCCGTCCTCAAATCCTCTTGGCTAAGAATGGGGATGTACCCTAGGCCAGGCACCCCCGCTACAAACACATCTTAGCCCAGCCCTGCCATCCCAGAACTCTTCTCATTGGCTCTCTGTCAGACTGGGTGATCGGGGTCCTCTATATGGGCTGGGCTTTCGTGTTTGTTCATCACTCTTCGTCTGTTTCCGTCTTGGGGGGCGTAGCGCTTTCACTACGTATCAAACGAACTACCCGTGTCCATCATGTAACACATAATCCTTAACTTGCTAAATAGCTTTTCTTGTCGTATCCGCATCCATTTTTGCCTGTCAAAGTATTGTTCTAAACATTGTGTTCTTTACCTGCTTTTGCTTTAGTCGTGTGCATATTTTAGTTGCACCTCCAAATGTGTATAGGTCAGTGGCCTCACATTAGGATTCATTGCGTTTCATTGCGAAAGAACTACCCGTTGTTACCACTACTACCCATAGAGAACAATTAATGATGACTGTGCCAATCTGTCAGTTTGTGTATAGAAAGAACTACCCGTTGTTACCACTACTACCCATAGAGAACAATTGATGATGACTGTGCCAATCTGTCAGTTTGTGTATAGAAAGAACTACCCGTTGTTACCACTACTACCCATAGAGAACAATTGATGATGACTGTGCCAATCTGTCAGTTTGTGTATCGAAAGAACTACCCGTTGTTACCACTACGACCCATAGAGAACAATTAATGATGACTGTGCCAATCTGTCAGTTTGTGTATAGAAAGAACTACCCGTTGTTACCACTACTACCCATAGAGAACAATTGATGATGACTGTGCCTATCTGTCAGTTCGCGTATCGAAAGAACTACCCGTTGTTACCACTACTACCCATAGAGAACAATTAATGATGACTGTGCCAATCTGTCAGTTTGTGTATCGAAAGAACTACCCGTTGTTACCACTACTACCCATAGAGAACAATTGATGATGACTGTGCCAATCTGTCAGTTTGCGTATCGAAAGAACTACCCGTTGTTACCACTACGACCCATAGAGAACAATTAATGATGACTGTGCCAATCTGTCAGTTTGTGTATCGAAAGAACTACCCGTTGTTACCACTACGACCCATAGAGAACAATTGATGATGACTGTGCCAATCTGTCAGTTTGTGTATAGAAAGAGCTACCCGTTGTTACCACTACGACCCATAGAGAACAATTAATGATGACTGTGCCAATCTGTCAGTTTGTGTATCGAAAGAACTACCCGTTGTTACCACTACGACCCATAGAGAACAATTAATGATGACTGTGCCAATCTGTCAGTTTGTGTATCGAAAGAACTACCCGTTGTTACCACTACGACCCATAGAGAACAATTAATGATGACTGTGCCAATCTGTCAGTTTGTGTATCGAAAGAACTACCCGTTGTTACCACTACGACCCATAGAGAACAATTAATGATGACTGTGCCAATCTGTCAGTTTGTGTATCGAAAGAACTACCCGTTGTTACCACTACTACCCATAGAGAACAATTAATGATGACTGTGCCAATCTGTCAGTTTGTGTATCGAAAGAACTACCCGTTGTTACCACTACGACCCATAGAGAACAATTAATGATGACTGTGCCAATCTGTCAGTTTGTGTATCGAAAGAACTACCCGTTGTTACCACTACGACCCATAGAGAACAATTAATGATGACTGTGCCAATCTGTCAGTTTGTGTATCGAAAGAACTACCCGTTGTTACCACTACTACCCATAGAGAACAATTAATGATGACTGTGCCAATCTGTCAGTTTGTGTATCGAAAGAACTACCCGTTGTTACCACTACGACCCATAGAGAACAATTGATGATGACTGTGCCAATCTGTCAGTTTGTGTATCGAAAGAACTACCCGTTGTTACCACTACTACCCATAGAGAACAATTAATGATGACTGTGCCAATCTGTCAGTTTGTGTATCGAAAGAACTACCCGTTGTTACCACTACTACCCATAGAGAACATTTAATGATGACTGTGCCAATCTGTCAGTTTGAATTCCGACAGACTAACCCTAACCCTACTCCTAACCCGAACCCTTTTCCTAACCTAACCCTATTCCTTACCTAAGTTTAACCCTATTTCAACCCAAACCCTTAGTTGCCATAGTGATTTATGTTGGTAGTGTTATCGATACGTAGCGATAGTGGGATGTCCCCATCATCATGTCCCGCGTTACTTACATAATCACTTTTCCTTACACCGCGTTTAAATGTTGTTGCAGTAACCTTTCTTCCTTCCATACAGACTCACATCACAAAATGACCACACAAACCATGAACACAAGTTTGTGGGCCTGTCCCTTCCCACCCATTCCCATTTTGATTCAGTTTCCCTCATTACAAAATTTATATATGGGTCTCTCTCATGAAAACTGGTCCAATATGTGACATGGAGGTCAAAAATCCAATTTCAGTAATTTGAAAAAAAAATGCATTTTTAGTGTAGATCTATATGCCAACTGTCACACAACATACAAATAAAATCAGTCCAGGCCATGGTTTCTGATTTTTAGGACTTTATTTATTCACTTCTGGAGCAGGTAGCGCTGACAACATGGTGTCCTTCACCACATTATTTCATTCACTTAAAATCACTTTATGGGGAAAGAACCACTTGAATATGAGAGAATGCCCCCAAATAAAGACCTTAAATGAATTTCATTAAAATAAAACAAGAAATAAGAACTTTAATAGTGATACTAGTTTCTACTATCTGAGCATTTTTCGCTCCACCAAAATTAATTTTTATTCCATACTGTCTCCCCATTCAAAATGCACTTTTTTCATATGAAATGCTTTACAAATACATGCCTAAACATGAATAATGATCCACAGACATGATAATTGAAAAATTAAATGAACATTTCAACAACAAAATTCTAGGTAGCGCTGACAACAGGACACGGTAGCGCTGACAACAGGACACGGTAGCGCTGACAACAGGACACCACATCATTCTAACTATCAATGATGTTGAATCAACTTTTTTTGGGGGGAGAGGGCATTCATTTTTTGTACTTGAAAACCATTAAAATACATAACATAATTATTTATTGAGTGTTATGCACTCATAGCACCTGAATACTACCTTTTATGATAATAAAGAATGAATAAATTAACGATAATGCATTTTCACATAAATTCTTCAGCATTAAAAAAAAATATCAATTCAGTCCTGCACTTGCAAGTACAAAGTGAAAACTACCATGGCAATCCTTCATACATGTAGACAGCATTCCACAAACATATATATATATTTAAAAACAAAAAACCAATAATCATGTACATCAACCACTGAAAACTTCACTACTTTCCATTGTTATTATCAACTTGAATAAATGCTATAGTGAATTGTTTGCATATTTGAAAACAGACTTTTGAACCTTTTTATATTAAAAGCTTTAATATTAGTTTGAATGTGTACTGCAGACCTGTTTACCCGCTACACAAGTGGAGTAGTCTGGAAAGCGGAAATGAGTAGTTTTGGTTTTATTAATTAAACCATCAAACAATGTTCACTGGAAATGAGTAGTAATCAAGAATTAAAGAGCATTAAATTATGAAATTTGAAGAGTAGTTGAGGTCCAAATTGAGTTGAATACTACTCGAAAAGAGTAGAGTAAACAGGTCTCGTACCGCCCTGACATTTCACTCTAATTTTCATTACCATTCTCTTCCAGTCTTTTGCTAAAATAAAACTAGATTTCCAAACATCTATACACAAGTCAAAACACAAAAACAAGCGAATCATTGAGGTACAGATTCGATATTCCCATTCTTAGAAACAAAAGCGCATTTAAGATACTTAATGAAATAAATACTTTGTTTCACATCATAAATGTCAGTCTTGACATAATTTGAAAGTTGCACTTGACAGTGTGAAATTACTACTGTGAAATTGTCATTTGATCAACAGAAATCTGAAAATCCAACTACTTTCCACTCCCGGCACGAGTTTGATGTTGGTAAAATGTCTACATTGACCCCAACAATCATGTCCGGGAAAACAGTTTGAATATCATTAATTTCAGGATATACAAAGATCCTCTTCTTTTTCTCGTGTGGCCGGAGAAACTTGACCCTCAGAGCAGGACTGGTCGCCTCAATGATGCCTGAAAAACAAGAATTTTTTTTTCAAAATGTGTATGCATTTGAGAACTTGTAACATTAGGACAATGACAAAACTGGATAACAAAAACAACAAAAACAAAACTCAATAGAAAAAAAAAGGTACATGCTTAAATATTATTGTTTTCATCTGCTCTTTTGCAGTTATTGAGTTGAAGAAAAGCAAAACCTTTGAAAGTTGAATTCTAATCCATCGAGCAAATCGTTATTTATGGTTTAAATTTGGATGTTTTTTCTCTGATCTAAACTAAATTTAACTCAGGATTTATTTTTAGGTATTTACAAAGAAGCAAAGCATTACACTTACAGGGAAGTCTTCATTTAAAGATTTCACTGTATTGCATTGTAGCTTTCCTTTTTTTAGAAGAAATTGATGCCAATAGCTGAACATACCTGGGTAATTTCCGTCTGGATATTTGATGACAACGCACATGTTCTTGGCCAGTTTCATCTGCTCAGCTGGAGGAGAACTGCCAGGCGTCGCCGATCTAGAAACACAGCAAATCAAATAATGTGGTCAGTGTTAATTCAATCTTCACAATCAGAGGTTCAGAATCAGCACACAAAACATGCCTCTAAATCTTTAGAAGGTAGGTGGTCTCTATATGAAGTGAACCCTTTTTTTTAAAATAGTGTCAGGTGAAAACTTGCTACTTTTGTGATGCACTGGCCTGAAATCCAATGCATTAGATGGAATATTAGTACATCATAGAGGCACATCTGTGCGTAAGAATTAACATGGTAATAACATTAATTATTAGCTTTTTGCATCAAGTCAAATCTGCTTTTGCTATTTTCAACAGATGAATAAAGAAAATTTAACTTTTACTTTTAGAACAAACAAATCCTATTAAAAGTCATTTATGCCCTGTCTTCTCCCAGGTTGGATGACATTTAAAAAAACTTAAACCAGCATTTACCTTTCAACAAGCTCTTGATTAGGCGCCGGCGTAGTGACTGGCATGTCAGAACCCAGGAGCGCAGGGGCTGGAACATCGGGGCCCTGGAGCGCAGGGGCTGGAACATCGGGGCCCTGGAGCGCAGGGGCTGGAACAGTGGGGCCCTGGAGCGCAGGGGCTGGAACAGCGGGGCCCTGGAGCGCAGGGGCTGGAACAGCGGGGCCCTGGAGCGCAGGGGCTGGAACAGTGGGGCCCTGGAGCGCAGGGGCTGGAACAGTGGGGCCCTGGAGCGCAGGGGCTGGAACAACGGGGCCCTGGAGTGCAGGGGCTGGAACACCGGGGCCCTGGAGCGCAGGGGCTGGAACATCGGGGCCCTGGAGCACAGGGACTGGAACACCGGGGCCCTGGAGCGCAGGAGCTGCAGCAGCAGCTTCTCTTTCACCATCAGGATTGAGGGGGGCAGGATTTGGGACAGGTGATGGAGGGAAGGGATTTTGCTGGTGTCCTTCATCGGGAACAAGGGAGTATTCCTTCCATGGCCCAGTAACTTGCTGCATCTGACACTCTCCTCTTTCATACAGGCAAGCGTGGCAAAGACAAGTCAGATGCCTTGCAATGATGGTGCCGCCTGTACCACCACTCTTGACTTGATGGAAGGTTCTTGTGCCTTTCACCGTCTTTACTTTTCGGTCAGGGCGGTCCCTGTCAACATTTTCATTTGGCACCCAAAAGAATGTCCTCAGAAAATGGCGGCATGTCCCACTGTCCAATGGCTTCTTCAACAGATTGCTGGATACACAGTAGTCAAAAAAGTCTTTGGCGTTGTTGATCACAGCCGTTTCACCCTTAACTGCATGCCACGCAGAGCTTTTCACAACTGCTGCTTCACCATCGGAAGGTCCCTTGCCGTGGCGTGATCCAAAGTAATTTCTTTGGATGTGCATTCCAGGGAAATCGATGTGGCTGGCAGCGATGTCTGCAAATGGCCCTTTACTCTTGTACTGGGCGCCGCAACCGTCTGTGAACTGCACCAAATTGCGCATGTTCACATTTCTTGCAGTTCTCAGGTGCTTGACTCCTTTTGTGACGAATGACTGTACAGCATGAAAGTCATGGTGCATATCGTCTGATATGAACACCAGACTTTCATTAACTGGCTGTCGACAGCCTTCCACGGGGCACTGGTAGTATGTGGTCATCGGGTGGATGGTCACTTGATCATGATACCAGTGGGCATTTTGAATTTCGTTCTGGTTTTCACAGCTATAATTTTCTGCAAAGTCAAGAACAGCAATGACAGTGTCCTCAGGAAAGGGCTCCATATTTCTTATGTTTCTAAATGCCCTGTTCTGCCAATCTGCTCGAAATAAGTGTTCTGACAGGAATGTCATCTCTTCAGCCAGTTCTTCCAGAAGGCGTTGTCCACTCAGCTGTTTTGTCTCTAGTACTGGTCTCCTCCTATCTCCTATCTTCTTGTAGGACCACCGGTACCACATTATGGTGTCTGTGTGGTCCTCTAGTTCTCTCAAGTGTTCTTTCAGGAGATGAACTCCACATTTGTCACATTCCCTGTAAGCACACTCTTTGGTTGCATTTTCACATTTTGAGATGTCCACCGCATGATATACATTGCGGAGGCGGAGATGTTGGGGGACGACAGTGTTGAGGGCCTTCAGTTTGAATTCAACGTTGGTGCAATAGTCACACAAGCATTGTTTGAGGGGGGCATTGCTCAATTTCCTAATGTGCCTTGGCCTGCACTTCGCAAACTGTGCCAAGGATGCTCTTCCTCCACTTTGTTTATATTCCCCATGATAATCTTGCAAGCTTTTCTGCAGAATGGCCTGTGGTTTTCCCGTTTTTTTGCTGACCAATTTCTTGTCTGGTAACTGGACTGCTCTTTCTTCAAAGAATTTTGAAACCTCATCCACAGTCTCTTCCGCCTTCTTTTTCCTTTTGTTTGTCTTTTTCTTGTAGCTGTTTGCAATGGTCTTCTTGTTCATTTTCAGAGCTTTCGATTTTTCAGCCAGTGTTCCATACTTTTTATAAACTGACAGCAAGATTGCTCTTCTTTGCCTGCTGTCTCTATCTTTCTTGTTTCTGAGGTCTTCAAAGGTTTCACTCAGAATGGATCCAAGCTTAGAATTTTCTGATGATATTCCTCTTTTTTGTAGTGCTTTTTTCTTGTTTGGTGATGCTGAATTTTGAAGATTTTCCAACGTTTCCGCAAAATACTCAGGATTTAGAGGCAATGCCTTCCGAGCTCTGCATAAAGCCTGACGTTGTGCTTCAGTGGTCCTTTCTTTCTGTCGTGGTGTACTTGTTTGAGTTATCTCAGAATTTTGCGGCACAGCTTCTTTATCAAAGTCATGATTGCAGAGATCATCTGCTTCAGTTTGAGTCGATGAAGCACTCCTGTTGGCATCTTTCTTTGCCTGCTCCTTCTCAGCTTTCAGCTCAGCTGCTCTCTGGCGACGTTTTAACTTGTCCCAGGAAACTTTCTGTGGATTTCTATTAGCTCTTTGATGTCGCTTGGCTTCTGCAGCTTTTTGTCGTTTGGCTTGAAGATCTTCATCAGCTTTTCGTGTACATCGCTTGTTCTCCTTTTGCTCTTCTGCAGCTTTTCGTTTTCGTGATCTTGCCATGCTTTTGCGAGCGCGTTCTTTTAAGATGTCTTTCTTCTCTGCATTTGCACTTTGATAGTTTCTTTGATGTCTCTCTCTGTTTTGTTTCAAGAATTCAGCAGCCTTCACAGGATCCGCCAGCATTCTTGTCCTGTAGTCTTTACTTATTTCACTCCTTGGTTTTTTTCTTGGGGGTGCAGGGGCAGTCTTTGGAATGACAGTGTCAAGAGGTGGGTTTGAACTGTCTGGGTCATGGCTTTGGGAGGGGTCTGGGTCAGGATGGGAATGGGAAACAGATGCATCATCATTTCTTCTTTTCGCGATCCGCAAACCTCTCCTCTCCATTTCTAAAAGAAACAAACAAAAAAAGCAATGAACTGACTGATCCAAAACTAATACAGTGGAACCTCCCTTATAAGACTTCGCATTAAGACTCCCTCCCACATAAGATCTTCTCTGAGACATTGCCCTTCTTTGTAAGTATTAAGACCCCTCCCTTATAAAATTATCTTTGAAGGTCTTATAAGGGAGGTTCCACTTCGAACCCGCACTCGCAAACCTGACATTATGAGCCAGTGACTCGACCAACTGCACCACTGCAGTATTAATTAAGCACACAGGGGACTGCATAGATCTGCATTCATAGTTGACAAGGCCACATCATGGCATAATGATAATAATCAATGAACAAGTGGAGAACACACCCTAATCTTAAGTTTTTATGACCTGGCCAGCCAGTGCCTGTTAACCATGCAGCCACTGAGAAGAGAGAGGAAGATATATAAAAAAGAATGTGAAAGAAAGGAGAGAAGCAAAGAGAAAGAACTGATTTGAGGAGAGGTGGGGGAAAGAGAGAAGGGGGGGGGGGGAGGCTCTTTTCTGCAGTGTTGGCATGTTGTTATCTTAGCAGACAGCTGAACTTGCTTTGATAGTTGGCTACATGGGAGAGATGGTCTGTGGAGATTCAGTGGTAATAAAAGCAGGGCCATGCAGCACTGACATTTTCAGTCACCCACCGGGCTAGTGATTTTTGAAATCTACTCGCCCATAGATTTTTTTGGGCCACAGTACCAGGCTAATAGTTTTGGCCAGCCCTGGCGATAACTTTAAAAGTAGACCTGTGGTGTTCACATATCATGGCATGAGACGGTGACCGGTCAGATCGGCCTCGTGTCATTTCGGCCCCGCTTTTTTTTGGTCGTTTCGGCCTCGCCTACGAGTCAAATCGGCCTCGTTTCCGCCCAAAGCATCCTCGTTTCTGCCGAACTAGTCCTCGACATAATTATCTGGTGTGTTTTTTACGTTTATGTATGGGTGTTGCTGGTAAGAGGAACCACGTTTATATGGCGTTGTCATCTTGTTTACCTTTCTTTCTCTCTCTCTACCGTCACTTATTTGACGTTTCTACTTGCATATAGCAGCCCCCATCAACACTTTGATCATTTTGACGATTTAGAGAGAGAGAGAGAGAGAGAGCATAATGTGTGTTTGTGTCTGGGTGTTTTGTTTATGTGTGTGTGTGTTTGTCTATTTGTGTGTTATTGTTTGAGGGTGCAAATGACTCCATTCAAAACGGTATAAAATGCCATTTCAACATCACATTAATCAAATATTATCGCTAATAATTATCATTGATACGGATAGAGCCATGTGCACGTTTTTCCTAGTAGACAAGTGAACCCGGCCGAGTTGACTGGCATTCCATGAGACAGTGGTACCCCAGGGGCAGAGAATTATTAGTATTAAAAAAAACCTCATTAGCCAAGACCTCGCAGCCTATCAAATTGAAATTGAGTTCGTTTTTTTGTATTTTAAATGAAGTTCTACATAAAAATAAAATACTTATCCAAATAAAAAATCAATAGAACTTTTTTATTTAAATAATTTCGTCATCGCTGAGATGTGGTCGCGCAGACAACACGACGCCAAAGTCTGTCCGAGAAATAAGTTGCGCTGACAACACGACACCAAAGCCTGTCTGAGAAAGAAGTCGCGCTGACAACACGACACAAAGCCTGTCCGAGAAAGAAGTCGCGCTGACAACATGACACCAAAGCGTAGTGTCGTCGTTGTCAGCGCTACCGTTGTATCAGATTTGACCGTCCAAAACGGCGATTACATAAAATATATTTTTACAATTTACCTTGTTGCAACAACAATGTTACTGTTCAGCTTGCAGTATATAAATAGGAGCATAAAATATATTAATTTCTTGAAAATTAAGCAAACTAATAGTTTTGTCGGTATCGGAGACAACACGACACTGTGAAACGAGTGTCCTGTTGTCTGCGATACCAAAACATGATTATTTGTCGAAAAATTCACTATCAATCCTTAAAAAATGCAAAAGCATTTCAAATCATACATAAATATTTGTTTTTAAGTATGTTGTAATGCCTAATACAACGTTTCGGGAAGAAAACAAGCACTGGGGAGGCATTGAGTGGAAGAACAACAAAACTGATCTCAAGTGTAAGGAAAATCCGAAGTTACTACTCTCCGTCTTTGTCGAACTATAACACGTAATTAGGCGATTAAAAGAAGCAAGAGAGATTGTGAAACGATAGATCTGTTTTCTATAAGTAAAATCATACCATTAAGCAATGATCACTTACCTCGATTGTCGAGAAAATCTAAGTTGAAAGAACTGTTTTGCTGTCGTTGACCGAATTCAATATGGCGGTTTAAGCCAGCGTGCGTCGGGGTAGCGCTGATAACAAGCAGACGACAGGGGGACACCGCGCGTTCTTTTTGCTCTTTCAACGAATCAAATCACTGGATACACTTAAAACTTTGTCTGTACGTCGATGATTGGTAGTTTCGGAAATATGCGTACTTTTTGGAGCAGACAGTTGTGAAATGTGGACAAAAACGTCCTTTATGTAAGTAGCGCTGACAACAAGATTTGTGGACACCATGCCGACTTACGATAAAAAATGTTCAATAAAACTTATAATTAGTGCTATAAAGGTTTTATTGTTCAAATTATGTTGCATATAATAACTTTACTGATCATTGAATAAGTAAAACTCGGACATCGCGAATCACTACGCGATGAAAACTTGCTTCGAAATTTCTGATGATTGAGGACACCTCATGTTGTCAGCGCTACCTGATTTTTAGCATGCGATATATTCCGTGCGGTTTGAATTAGAACGTGAATTTTGTAATGGAAAGTAAGGAATGCATCTTATCTTGAGTATGTATACACATGTTGACAAAAATCTATTGCGATTTTGTTAAAAACAAAAATACTTTGCAAGGTCGTCATGCATGTCACAAAAGTGAGTCCGGAAAAGGCCCACTTTTCTCCACAAATGTGCTTGTTACACATTCTCAGGATAATTCACAGCAAAAACAAACATTTTATGCGATTCTTGCAACATTCTAGAACATAAAACACAAACTCACACATTTTTTTATTGTCTCTTTTTAATGTTATTAAACAAAAAAGAAGGCAAGTGTCGTTGACCCCATTTTCGTGAGAGAGACCCATATATATAGTTTATTGTTATTGCAGTTGTTTTTCATTACATGACCGAACAGCCCCTATTCCCACTTTAAGACGTCATTGTATTATGATTTCATTTTTATGACGTGTTTTTAGATTTCATCATTGGGTTTTTTTCTTTTACCAGGACTAAGCGCTATGCCTCGAAACGTCGGTGTTTGTCATTGTGTTTTTATCTGGATTTCTCGAACAACAATTTTATTTCTGTTTCATGAACACATGCATTAACACACACAAAAAAGCAAGAAAAAACAGTAAAGTAAAGTGAACTCACAGAAGCGTAATAAGTGAGGTCGTTCCTTTGCACCTCTTCAGAGACGGGCCAGTGGAAAGGGAACGGCAACAGAATGACGTCCGCCTGCTTCACGATAGTGCCTGACAGCAGATGACAGAAAGAGAGGAATGTAGCGTCAACACATTGATGCAAACACAGTCTATAGTGCCTGACAGCAGATGACAGAATGGAACAGAAAGAGAGGAATGAAGCGTCAACACATTGATGCAAACACAGTCTATAGTGCCTGACAGCAGATCACAGAATGGAACAGAAAGAGAGGAATGTAGCGTCAACACATTGATGCAAACACAGTCTATAGTGCCTGACAGCAGATGACAGAATGGAACAGAAACAGTTTGAGTCAAGTCAAAATGATCTTTATTGAGGGTTGAAAAATAAGCTGACAAAGAATGTTTTCATCCTGTGTGTGTGTGTGCGTTGTGTGCGCACGCATGCATACGTGCGTGCGTGCATGTGAGTTTGTGTGTGTGTGTGTGTAATCCTTTAGTATTCACTCTTACAAAACTAGGACTACAATTTTTATAAAGCAAAACCTTTAGAAACTATACCTCTCTCGTAACTATCAAACTCGGGGTGGTAATTCCACTGCTGATCCAAGTTGATGTACATGTTATCAGCCACTGTCCCCCATTCCGCTTTAGGCTTCTGTCTGATCAAATTAGCGGCGTAGATTGCAGTGTGAAGACTCTGCACGGCGGCCATGTTGGTGTAGACGGAGTTGTTGACATGGTTGTGGTATTCATCTGGTCCCATGACGTCTGCAAACCCATACCGTCAACATTACTTTTACTTTGCGCCACTTAGGGTAGCAGGCTCTAATAGACGATTTTCGTAAAGAAAATGAGGGGAGAGCACTTCGTGAAAATTACAGTTGATTACCTCAACTTACTCAGTCAAAACCATAGCAACCATGGCGGCGAAGCTTGAAACCGCAGGATGCGAGTCAGCGACTTGCAAACATTTTTTTTAGAAAAATGAGGGGTGGCCAGTACCCATAAACTGATAGAACTTCCAAAATGTGACGTAAAAATATAAATGACATTACTTTTAGAATGATGCACGGTGTTCTAAGTGCTAAATGTCTACACAAACACATGAGGCGAGAGCTGGGGATCTACCTGATGGTAGAGTAACTCCCTGTTTGACCGATAGAATCAGGCCAGATCACTCCCACACACCATGAAATTACTCCCCTTAATTATTTCCGAACAACTCCTATTGTGCCCATAACTATTTGAGTTGAAGCACTTGTTACAAGAACAAAGATGAGAATACACTTACAACAAATATGCAAATAAAATAAAGAAGAGAAACTCCTCTAAAAGAAAGTCAAATCGACTAATAAAGTCGCAGCTTATAGAGGAGGCGACGTGGCATTGTTAGTTTAGAGTCGCCACTCGTAACCCAACGGGTTTGCGAGTGCACTGGTTCAAACCCAGCTCCGTTCAGTGTTGTGTCCTTGGGAAAGACACTTTACTCCTATTTCCTGGTCCTTCAGATGAGACCTTAAACCGAGGTCCAGTGTGCGAATGCACGCACAAAATCTTGCGCACATGTTAAAGCCCATTCCGCTATTCGGTAGGAGTAGGCCGTGTTGTGCCGGTGGAATGGATGACACGAACTCACATAGCATGCATCCTGTGTGCCAATAGCAGTCTAAACGAAGACTTTGGGCGTGGGGCAGGATAAACATCCCCAATCGGAAAGAAAGAACTTCATGACTTTCTGTCAGACATTTTTGCAACAAACTATAACAATGTCACCACAGATTCTAAACGTAATGCTAGACTAGCCTTCTATCTCAATTCATTGGGTTTGACTGGAGAGCAAGATGCAAATAGTTCCTCCACTTTCTGGAAGTTCTGCATTAGCTACTTCCTCTAATCTACCACTGTCTTTGACTCAGCCTTTTCCCTTTCTTAATATCATCTTTTATTTTTGTAACTTCATGGTCCATTCTCCTGTCTTTTGTTTTTCAAAAACAATATCTTCCACATCATTTTCTTCTTCGAGGTCCTCCGAAATCAGAATGTGTTGGTGGAATGCAGCAGGGAGACCAGTGAAAACTGAAAACCAGACACATACGTACCTCACCCATTATGGCCATATGGCATGGGAACTGAGAATGTGTTGGTGGAATGCAGCAGGGAGACCAGTGAAAACTGAAAACCAGACACATACATACCTCACCCATTATGGCCATATGGCATGGGAACTGAGAATGTGTTGGTGGAATGCAGCGGGGAGACCAGTGAAAACTGAAAACCAGACACATTCATACCTCACCCATTATGGCCATATGGCATGGGAACTGAGAATGTGTTGGTGGAATGCAGCAGGGAGACCAGTGAAAACTGAAAACCAGACACATACATACCTCACCCATTATGGCCATATGGCATGGGAACTGAGAATGTGTTGGTGGAATGCAGCGGGGAGACCAGTGAAAACTGAAAACCAGGACACATTCATACCTCACCCATTATGGCCATATGGCATGGGAACTGAGAATGTGTTGGTGGAATGCAGCGGGGAGACCAGTGAAAACTGAAAACCAGACACATACATACCTCACCCATTATGGCCATATGGCATGGGAACTGAGAATGTGTTGGTGGAATGCAGCAGGGAGACCAGTGAAAACTGAAAACCAGACACATACATACCTCACCCATTATGGCCATATGGCATGGGAACTGAGAATGTGTTGGTGGAATGCAGCAGGGAGACCAGTGAAAACTGAAAACCAGACACATACGTACCTCACCCATTATGGCCATATGGCATGGGAACTGAGAATGTGTTGGTGGAATGCAGCGGGGAGACCAGTGAAAACTGAAAACCAGACACATACGTACCTCACCCATTATGGCCATATGGCATGGGAACTGAGAATGTGTTGGTGGAATGCAGCAGGGAGACCAGTGAAAACTGAAAACCAGACACATACATACCTCACCCATTATGGCCATATGGCATGGGAACTGAGAATGTGTTGGTGGAATGCAGCAGGGAGACCAGTGAAAACTGAAAACCAGACACATACATACCTCACCCATTATGGCCATATGGCATGGGAACTGAGAATGTGTTGGTGGAATGCAGCAGGGAGACCAGTGAAAACTGAAAACCAGACACATACGTACCTCACCCATTATGGCCATATGGCATGGGAACTGAGAATGTGTTGGTGGAATGCAGCGGGGAGACCAGTGAAAACTGAAAACCAGACACATACGTACCTCACCCATTATGGCCATATGGCATGGGAACTGAGAATGTGTTGGCTGAATGCAGCGGGGAGACCAGTGAAAACTGAAAACCAGACACATTCATACCTCACCCATTATGGCCATATGGCATGGGAACTGAGAATGTGTTGGTGGAATGCAGCAGGGAGACCAGTGAAAACTGAAAACCAGACACATTCATACCTCACCCATTATGGCCATATGGCATGGGAACTGAGAATGTGTTGGTGGAATGCAGCAGGGAGACCAGTGAAAACTGAAAACCAGACACATTCATACCTCACCCATTATGGCCATATGGCATGGGAACTGAGAATGTGTTGGTGGAATGCAGCGGGGAGACCAGTGAAAACTGAAAACCAGACACATTCATACCTCACCCATTATGGCCATATGGCATGGGAACTGAGAATGTGTTGGTGGAATGCAGCGGGGAGACCAGTGAAAACTGAAAACCAGACACATACATACCTCACCCATTATGGTCATATGGCATGGGAACTGAGAATGTGTTGGTGGAATGCAGCGGGGAGACCAGTGAAAACTGAAAACCAGACACATACATACCTCACCCATTATGGCCATATGGTCTGAGAACTCAGAAGAAGGAGAACAAGAAATTTTAGTTTTAGGTTTACAAGTGAATATTCTGACCTCAACTCTCACCTTTCTTCTTCTTTTGCATTCCCAGGCCGTATGGCCATAATGAGTGAGGTACGTATATGTCAATTTTTTCAGTTTTCACTGGTCTTCCCACTGCATTCAGCCAACACATTTTGATTTTGGAGAAGCACAAAGAAAATTATTTGGAAAACTTTTGAGGGGAAAAAAAGGCAGGAGAATGTACCAGTTAGGCAGAAAGATATTCTCTGTCTCTGCACCAACTGTCTGGAACTCTCTCCCCTATGAAGTTTGACATTCCAAGTCTGCCGAATCTTTCAAAAGAGCTCTTAAAACTTACCTGTTCAAACTCTATAATTCTTGAATTGAACCCCTGCCACGGCTCTAGAATCGTGTGTGTGTGTGTGTACGCACGCATGTGTGTCTGTGTGTGTGTGCGTGCCTCTGCATGTGGTTTGTTTGTTTTGTTTTTCTTTGTGCGTGTGCTTCCGTGCGCTTGTGGGTGTATGCACGCGTGCATGTGTGTCCGTGGGAAAAATTGAAGCTGGGATTTGAGCTGTCTTAGATTTAATGTTTGATGTTGTTTGTCTAATGTTTGTAGATTTTACTATTGTGCTATTGTATTTCCCATGTACTCAGTGTGAGGCACTTTGTTCTGTGCTTATTTATATGTTAGATGTAGATTATGTAAAGCACAAAGAGCTCCAGTTAACTGAGAGGTGTTGCGCTATGCAAGCGACCTTTGTTATTATTCATTATGTTGTAAGACAAAATAAAAGGCGAGTGTCAAAGAGAGTGTTAAACTGAGAGGTGTTGTGCTATACAAGCGACCTTTGTTATTATTCATTATGTTGTAAGACAAAATAAAAGGCGAGTGTCAAAGAGAGTGTTAAACTGAGAGGTGTTGTGCTATACAAGCGACCTTTGTTATTATTCATTATGTTGTAAGACAAAATAAAAGGCGAGTGTCAAAGAGAGTGTTAAACTGAGAGTTGTTGTGCTATGCAAGTGACCTTTGTTATTATTCATTATGTTGTAAGACAAAATAAAAGGCGAGTGTCAAAGAGAGTGATACATTAGAGGAAGTTGCTAGCACAGAACTTACAGAGGGCGGGGGAACTATAAGTATGAAAGACCCCAACGGGGAGATTCCAACATCCAGTCTCACCTCTAATTTCATACAGCCTTTTGTTCTGGTTATACACGCTCCGAGACACCCAGAAATCGGCGATTGCGGCAAGTGCCTTGTAACCCGAGTGCTGCGTGAGAAACGACGTGTCACTGGTCTGCTGGAGGTACTGCCGCATCATCCATGACACGTCGGCAGTGACGTGGATTTCGTACGTCTCGCAGTCCAATGATGGGCTGACAGGGTAGCCTGAAACCACAGCCAAACCAATCACTTTTATATGAATATTGCAGCCTCAGCATAAGGCTGTGTCAGACCAATAGGCATTTGCCACATGAGGACGACCTTGAAATTCACTGAGTTCAATTTAGAGAGTTGAATTAGAAAGGTCAACGCAACTCGGGCAGAACGAGTGCGGGCATATTAGTAGTCTAATATAGAGAACGAACCCTCGTGGCAAATGCCCTATCAACAAAAGCTAGAACACCAAGGCTACATCAAAATGTTGTTATGCTCTGCATAGATATGCGGGGATTGTCTTTAGCCATGGCAAGCTCCTAGCATAGCATCATCAGTCTAAAATCCTCCAAAGTCAGAGTGTGGCTGCCCATGTGGCGAGGTAATCAAAAACGGTAACACACGTAATGTTCTCATCCCTAGCTGGTGCATTTGTACCATAGTGTTGGGATGATCCCTGGAGTCTTTAAGCCAGGGTGTGACAACACACAACATACAAACAAAACCAGCCATCATACCCGGTAGCCAGGTGCTTTCTTTCTCTCTTTGTGAACTTTAGGTTGAAAACATGACAACAGCAGGAATTCATCGCAGCCTGGGAATTCTTCTTCTTCTTCTTCTTCGATCACTCAGTTTCTCGTCAATTATGAGCGCAGATGCGTCATGCTGCCATCATGCGCCTAACTAAGACCCAGCAAGTCCGACTTCGGCTGGAGGAAATATTTTTGAAAGAGTTTTGTGAAAAAAGGCAGGAGAATGGACCGGCAAGGCAGAAAGTCACAACATTTTATTGTCCTTAACCCTTTCACCGCCAATGCTGCTTTTTTGCAGCACAATGGTTTAACACCCATGTCACTAAAAGGCATCAAATCAGGGCCTGTTATCCAAAGACCCTATTTTCTTCATTTTGGGAGGTAAGGATAGGCCTAATGTTATGCATGTCACAGAGGAATTCCCAATATTGCAGTGTTTTTTATCTAACCCAGTTAAGTTTAATGGCATTTTTTTGGCTGAAAAATGGCTGGCGACGAAAGGGTTAAAAGGATATACAGCTTGCGGTGGCACATAAAAGTCAAACATCAAACCAAACCCAACATATCACAGGTCTAATAACGCAGCATTCATGCAAAACACGCTCACGCACTCCACATGCAGCATTCATGAACAAGATTTAAGATAATGATAATAATGAAATTATAATAATAATAATCAACATCATCCTCAATTAACAATAATAATCAAATAATAATATTAATGATAATAAAAGAAGAAAAGATAGTAAAGAGGTTTTGAGCATGAATGCCCCTTTGAATACACACGCGTGCACGCACACACACACATAATCCCGCATATGGAGAGAGAGAGTCATGCCCACACATGTGAGCACACACATACACACACGCATATACAAACACATTTCCCATATAAATGATATATACAAGGTAGCGTTACAAATAAAGAAGACACCAACACTACACCTTAAAATAATCACAGAACAAGATACTCCCCTATACAAGAAGAAGAAGAAGAAGAAGAAGAAGAAGGAGAAGAAGTAGAAGAATAAACCATGAGGAGAAGAAGAGGAAGAATGCAACTATTAGATAACATTCTTTAGTATAGTAGATGACAGTAAGCAAAGGGAAAAGGCAGACTCAAAGAGAGTGACAGATTAGAGGAAGTTACAAGCACAGAACTTCCAGAAGGTGGGGGGAACTATTTATACAAAAGACCCCCCGGTATCCCCACAGGGGGAGCCTGGGAATAAAACTGATGAACTTAAAAATGTGGCATGTGGGGCAGATTAGTTGATCAAGGCAACACGCATCATCTGGCAAAACCGTCAACAACAATTTGCAAAGATAAAAAAACAAAACTGGTGACGACGCCAAATGAACAAAAACGATGTTATTCGACTTGAAATGACCGAAATAATGATTTTTTTCTCTCTTGTAAAGCGATATGTGATACGGCACTTTTATTTCTGCGGAAAATGCTTTGATAATTGTTTCTAGCATTTCAACTTTTCGTGCACGCAACGGAACAAATTTTATCAGGAGACCCAGCTTTTTAACCCTTTCGCCGCCAGCCATTTTTCAGCAAAAAAATTCCATTAAATTTACCTGGGTAGAGAAAAACATATGTCTGTAATATTGGGGAATCTTCTGTGACATATTTAAAGTAAGACCTATTCGTTACCTCCCAAAATTAAGAGAACAGGGTCTTCGGATAACAGACCCTGACTTGATGCCTTTTAGTGACATGGGTGTTAAATCATTGTGATGCAAAAATGCACCGTTGGCGGTGAAAGGGTTAAAATCTGGACATCCATAAACATCTTTTTCCAGCTGACCAGTGAAGGCAGACTCCCAGGGGTAGCGCGCCCCTTTGAACCCCGTGTCGCCAGCGTGAGACAAGGCGGAGTCCAGTGTGCGAAGCCTGGTGCCCACGATGGTTTGGGCCAAGTCTGAGTGCAGCAAGGCTATAGGCGGGTACATCCATGTGGCTTGGTCCCAAAATACATGGCCCATGTAGTCCTGAAACAAAGAATCATCACCATCATCATCATTGTATTGGTGGTGACGATGGTTTGGGCCAAATCTGAGTGCAGCAAGGCTACAGGGGGGTACATCCATGTGGCTTGGTCCCAAAATACATTGCCCATGTAGTCCTAGAAACAAAGAATCATCATCATCATCATCATCATCATTGTATTGGTGTTGACGATGGTTTGGGCCAAATCTGTGTGAAGCAAGGCTACAGGGGGGTACATCCATGTGGCTTGGTCCCAAAATACATGGCCCATTAGTCCTAGAACAAAGAATCATCATCATGGGCATCATCATCATCATTATCATTGTATTGGTGGTGACGATGGTTTGGGCCAAATCTGTGTGAAGCAAGGCTACAGGGGGGTACATCCATGTGGCTTGGTCCCAAAATACATGGCCCATGTAGTCCTGAAACAAAGAATCATCATCATTGTCATCATCCATACTATTGCGCCAAATCTCGGTAAAGTAAGGCTATGGGGAGAGGAGGGGGGGGGGGGGGGGGGGGTACACACCCATGAGGTTTGATCCCAAAATAGATGACCCATATAATATGGTCCTAGACAAAGAATCATCAAGATATCAGTCTCTGAGTTGTAAAGAAAAGAGGAAAAACATCCATGTCTTGGACCCAAACTATGTGTGTGCATTACCCTGCAAAGAAAAGGACAGGTGAGAAACATCCATGTCTTGGACCCAAACTATGTGTGTGCATTACCCTGCAAAGGACAGGTGAGAAACATCCATGTCTTGGACCCAAACTATGTGTGTGCATTACCCTGCAAAGAAAAGGACAGGTGAGAAACATCCATGTCTTGGACCCAAACTATGTGTGTGCATTACCCTGCAAAGGACAGGACAGGGGGGAAACATCCATGTCTTGGACCCAAACTATGTGTGTGCATTACCCTGCAAAGAAAAGGACAGGTGAGAAACATCCATGTCTTGGACCCAAACTATGTGTGTGCATTACCCTGCAAAGGACAGGGGGGAAACATCCATGTCTTGGACCCAAACTATGTGTGTGCATTACCCTGCAAAGAAAAGGACAGGTGAGAAACATCCACGTCTTGGACCCAAACTATGTGTGTGCATTACCCTGCAAAGGACAGGGGGGAAACATCCATGTCTTGGACCCAAACTATGTGTGTGCATTACCCTGCAAAGAAAAGGACAGGTGAGAAACATCCATGTCTTGGACCCAAACTATGTGTGTGCATTACCCTGCAAAGGACAGGACAGGGGGGAAACATCCATGTCTTGGACCCAAACTATGTGTGTGCATTACCCTGCAAAGAAAAGGACAGGTGAGAAACATCCATGTCTTGGACCCAAACTATGTGTGTGCATTACCCTGCAAAGGACAGGGGGGAAACATCCATGTCTTGGACCCAAACTATGTGTGTGCATTACCCTGCAAAGAAAAGGACAGGTGAGAAACATCCACGTCTTGGACCCAAACTATGTGTGTGCATTACCCTGCAAAGGACAGGGGGGAAACATCCATGTCTTGGACCCAAACTATGTGTGTGCATTACCCTGCAAAGGACAGGACAGGTGAGAAACATCCATGTCTTGGACCCAAACTATGTGTGTGCATTACCCTGCAAAGAAAAGGACAGGGGGGAAACATCCATGTCTTGGACCCAAACTATGTGTGTGCATTACCCTGCAAAGAAAAGGACAGGTGAGAAACATCCATGTCTTGGACCCAAACTATGTGTGTGCATTACCCTGCAAAGAAAAGGACAGGGGGGAAACATCCATGTCTTGGACCCAAACTATGTGTGTGCATTACCCTGCAAAGAAAAGGACAGGTGAGAAACATCCATGTCTTGGACCCAAACTATGTGTGTGCATTACCCTGCAAAGGACAGGACAGGTGAGAAACATCCATGTCTTGGACCCAAACTATGTGTGTGCATTACCCTGCAAAGGACAGGTGAGAAACATCCATGTCTTGGACCCAAACTATGTGTGTGCATTACCCTGCAAAGAAAAGGACAGGGGGGAAACATCCATGTCTTGGACCCAAACTATGTGTGTGCATTACCCTGCAAAGAAAAGGACAGGTGAGAAACATCCATGTCTTGGACCCAAACTATGTGTGTGCATTACCCTGCAAAGGACAGGACAGGTGAGAAACATCCATGTCTTGGACCCAAACTATGTGTGTGCATTACCCTGCAAAGAAAAGGACAGGGGGGAAACATCCATGTCTTGGACCCAAACTATGTGTGTGCATTACCCTGCAAAGAAAAGGACAGGGGGGAAACATCCATGTCTTGGACCCAAACTATGTGTGTGCATTACCCTGCAAAGAAAAGGACAGGTGAGAAACATCCATGTCTTGGACCCAAACTATGTGTGTGCATTACCCTGCAAAGGACAGGTGAGAAACATCCATGTCTTGGACCCAAACTATGTGTGTGCATTACCCTGCAAAGGACAGGTGAGAAACATCCATGTCTTGGACCCAAACTATGTGTGTGCATTACCCTGCAAAGGACAGGGGGGAAACATCCATGTCTTGGACCCAAACTATGTGTGTGCATTACCCTGCAAAGAAAAGGACAGGTGAGAAACATCCATGTCTTGGACCCAAACTATGTGTGTGCATTACCCTGCAAAGAAAAGGACAGGTGAGAAACATCCATGTCTTGGACCCAAACTATGTGTGTGCATTACCCTGCAAAGGACAGGACAGGGGGGAAACATTCACGGAGGATGCTTAGTCTAAAATCTAAACGTTTATAATGAAATTAATACCCAACAATTTTAGTTTATTGATCGATGATGTAAACATCATACTGGCCTTGGCAGAGATAGCCGCAAAATGCACAGCATTGTTCAAGATGACAGCACCAGACTCTGTGACTAGAATATACCAAATACCAAGATGACAGCACCAGACTCTGTGACTAGAATATACCAAATACCAAGACAGCACCAGACTCTGTGACTAGAATATACCAAATACCAAGATGACAGCACCAGACTCTGTGACTAGAATATACCAAATACCAAGACAGCACCAGACTCTGTGACTAGAATATACCAAATACTAAGATGACAGCACCAGGCTCTGTGACTAGAATATACCAAATACTAAGATGACAGCACCAGGCTCTGTGACTAGAATATACCAAATACTAAGATGACAGCACCAGACTCTGTGACTAGAATATACCAAATACTAAGATGACGGCACCAGACTCATCCCAGCACCGAGCCAGCAAAGAAGGGAGCATCATGGCCAGAGACTGTCATCCATCCAATGTTGCACACAATACAGGCCATTTCTCTCTCAAACCATCAGCCACTGGAACGAACAAGAAGCATCATGTTGGGGATCCATATTATGGAGAACTAACTGGCTGGGTCATAGTAGACTAGGTTTTCTCTCTCTTTTTCCCACTCTCTTTTTTCCCCTTCAAATTTTGACTGAAATAGTACCAAAGAAATCAAACTGTCGAAGCAATATAATAGAAATCACAATTAAAATTTTTGTAATAGGTCTCTGCTCTTGGAAGCCAAAAAAAAGGCAAAATAACTTACAGGTAACACAACTTAACGTCAATCACATCCTTCCGTAAATATAAACGCAATATGTGATGTCATCGTTGAGGACGAATCGCCAAATTGTATGTGGAAGAAATACAAAGCTGTTAGCTTGATGAATTCACTTCAAGGGAACTAAATCTGTGTGCACACCATAACTTGATCATTTCTAAACTTGCTTCACTCCCCTAGACCATGTTTACACATCTTCGGGTTTCTAATGGGGAAACCGATTTCTGTAAAAAGTCTTTCTATAAAAAGTCTGAACTGGTGTTTCCCTGTTGCTATATCTGAAGTAAAGACCTGTAATCCTCTTTCATTTCTCTTTTCATCAATGCCTGTTTTGCTTGTGTGTATCAAACTGGAATGATTTGCTGAGATTTTTGAATCATTCAAAATCATGCAACCTACAAGTATTTGTATAGAGTTGTAAACTGTATTAGACAGTCGTACACTGCCTGACAGGCACCCCATTAACGGTCGACTTATGGCGATTATTTGACCGCCAGGGGGCAGTCAAACCACTAGGGGCTTATCACGCTATATTCTTAGTTGGGCGTAGTGAGTGAGAGAGAGAGAGAGAGAGGGTGGGACTCCTCCCTATCTCTCTCTCTCTCTTTATCCCCAACTAAGAATATAGAGAGGATTAGCCCCACTCGAGCGCTATGCCACCTGGCGGGCAAAAGAGCCAGCTAAGTCGCTCATTGGCCACTGCAACAACCACCTTTTACTAGAGCGAATGCCCTTGGTAGATTCTTAGTACTGATCAAACAAGAGCATAACTCTCGCCAATAACCCTATTTGAGGCCACTAAATGGCTGCCTTTTGCAAGAGTGAATGCCCTTTTGGATACTGACCAACAAGGGCTTCACTCTCGCTGTCAAGGGCGTTAATAACCCTAGTTGCAGTGGCCTATAAGGACAGTATTATTCAATCTCTTCTCTCTACTTGTTATTACTGATACAGTCTCCAGGATAACAAAACCTGGCAATAACAGTTATGGCCAGTCTGTTGGGTGCTCGGTTGGAATACTGAGTTTCAACCGTCAAAGAAAAGGACAGGTGATTGAACACACCACAAACACAACACTATATCGTCAGTGAAATTCAAAAACCTCATATCTCAATTTCGGTAGTTTTGACAAAAATGAAAAATAAACTGTTTCATAAATTAACCGCGTTGACCACAATTGATTAACTATGATGAATATGTTGTTCAAGACATTGCGAGTTTAGCCCTACATTTTGCTACAATTACTGGAGAATTTTTTTTTTAGACTTGAAAAGAACGAAGATATGAGGTTTTTGTCCTTAACTAGATCTGAATTTGGGACTTACAAGTTTTTCTTCTATTTACACAACCTCATTTACCCCAGATAGAAAGTCGTTAGAGATACGAGCTTTTGGTGGAAGGTGGTGAGAAAAATGCGAGAGCTGACTATGTATGTAACTCAAAACCCCAAAACTCGAGATATTCTCAACTGACCCAATCTTTCTCCCCGTGTGCCAGCCCTCCCGGAGACATGCCCACAAAGGGCCAATCAGCATCCGCCTTCAAAGGGAGGGAACTCAGCAGGTAGTAGAGCGCCGCGTTGGTGGCCAGGGCCAGAAAGTCGTTCCCCTTCATCTCGATTCGTCCTCGCTGCCAGAGGGCGTCCCAGGCAATGGCGTGTGTCGAAAAGAGCGTGCCATTTTGAAATCGGGCTTTCCCTGAAATTGGAATAGGAATTGTTCGGAAATAATTAAGGGGAGTAATTTCATGGTGTGTGGGAGTGATCTTGCCTAAATCAATCGTTCAAACAGGGGAAGTCACTCTACCATCAGCTCTCGTAGCCTATCGACTCGTATGTTTGAGCAGACATACAGCACTTAGAACACCGTGCGTCAATCTAAAAAATTATGTAATCTATATTTTTATGTCACATTTTGCAAGATTTATCAGTTTGTGGCCACTGGCCACCCCTAATTTTTCTTTAAAAAATGCTTGCCAGTCGCTGATTCGCATCCTGCGGTTTCAGGCTTCGACACCATTGTTGCTATGGTATTTGACCGAGTAATGGAGGTAAACAACTCTAATTTTCACGAAGTGCTCTCCCCTAGGGTTTTTTTTCCGAAAATCGTCTATTAGCAAGCTTTAAAAAACCTGGCAAGTGAAGTGGTAGATCTTATAGGAAGGAAGGAAGGCATTCAGAATGAAGACATGTCTCATCGTAACCTGTTCCTAGCTACTAGCTACCGGGGATACCAAGGGGTGGGGGATGTCTTTCATGTGTATGTATGTAAATTTGTGAGTGTGTGCAGGAGTGTGAGTGCGCCCACGGCCGCTCTTCTGAGCAGGTGTGTTGTGTGTGTGCTGTGTGGGTATATGTGCTTGCATGTGTATGAGTGTATGTGTGCGCAGGAGATATTGTGTTCGGCTAGAGATAGGTGGGGGGGGGGGGGGAGTGAATGTGTGCGAGTATGTGTCTGTGAGTGTGTTTTGTGTATGTGAGTGAGTGTGTTTGTGTGTGCGCATGTTTGCACAAGTGTATGTTTGTGTAAGTGTGTGTGCGCTTCAGTGAGAATGTGTTTTCTGTGTGTTTGATGAAATGTGTGTATGTCTGTGTGCAAGAACGCGTTCACTCGCGTGCGTGCACGTATGTGTCTGTTGTGTGTATGTCTGTGAGTGTTTCAATGCTGATTGTAAAGCGCTTTGTGCTCGATAAAAAGCGCTATATAAGTATCCGTTTATTATTATTATTATTACTACCCAAACCACCTTGATCTGTCTGTGTCTCGTTCTCTCTGTCGTTAGTCTCTCTCTCATTCACCCTCAAAAGCTACACGCATTATTCAATCAACTCAGAAGACTAAAACTGCAGAGAAAATGTTGAACCCATAATTCTCACAGACACACGCGCACACATAGCCATACACAAAACAGACACACACACAAAACACACCGTTAACCCTTATTCAAGTTGTCCTTTAAAAAAAAAAAAAGGGCAGTAACATTTATTTGAAAGAATGACCCTCGCCTAACTTAACTTTTTCAGAATGATTGTGTCCATGATTGGCAATCTCAGTCCATGATTGTGTTCGATAAAGGGAAGTCAATAAATTTCCAAAATATTACCAGCAACAACGTGGACGTTTGGGTTTTTGTTCATCTATCTTAACCCTCTGCCTCCCGATCAATCGAACCGAGAATCGATCCAATTGCATAAGAGAAGGGGAGTAACTCCGAACGTCACACCAAATCTTTTATCTAAAAAAATCACCCAGAATAAAGTCAAACTCACATTTAATTTCTGAAAGATGCATATTGAATAGCAATGATGATATTTTCATTCGAAAGCTAACACAATGTCACACAACAAACCATGAATGAGAAGAAAAAATCCGTAATGGCGCTCCGAGCATCACGCCGAGTCAATACTGCACACGTCATGTGGAAAGAAGAAAAAACTTTGGGGTCATTTCGAAAAATCCGTTCAAAAAGACTATTGGGTGCTTTCCCTTGCTATAAAGACCAAAAACGGATCAGTGAGTGTCAGGAACAGGAAGAACTAACCTAGTATATTGCATTGTGGGTAGGGAGAAGTGAAAGTGAACGTACTAGACCTGGCGTTCAGCGGGCGCAATCAGCGTCATTGGTCACCAGGGAAGGGAAAAAAATCGGGTGGATTTCGGTTCTACAGCATTGAGAGAGTGAACTTCTTGACACTTTAATAGGAGAGAAAGACAGACAGATATAGACTGACTGAAAATCAATGCTTATGGCATGTACTTACTTATACAGAGGAACCTCCCTTATGTTTATGACCTCTCATGATAGGACTCCTTCCCACATAAGACCTCCTTCTCCGATACATTGTCCTTGTTAGACATTGTCCATCATCAGCGTCAGTCCATGGACCGATAAAGAGGGTCAGGACCCTCAAAATATCTTGCTCCGTTAATTTTGTTTTTTGTCATTACGTTGGCCTTCTTTGTAAGTATTAAAATTACCTCCCTTATACAACTCCCTCCCTATAAGACCTCATTTTTTAGATGAAAATGTTTTATGTCCTCTCGGTCATAGACACATAATTATGGGACATTTGTAAATACAAAGATGGTGGGAACAATACTGGCTGCAATGCCCGGAGGCAGTGCAACACCAGTAAAATCCCGAGTTTTCAACAACATAGATAGGTGTAGCGGTAACCACGCCTCGGTTAAACCTCATCGGCTATGGTACCGCCACATTGACCCATGACCTTATTTTTGATTATTTTTGAAGGTCTTATAAGGAAGGTTCCACTGTACCTACAGAGAGAGAGAGAGAGAGAGAGAGAGAGAGAGAGAGAGAGAGAGAGAGAGAGAGAGAGAGAGAGAGAGAGAGAGAGACAGAGAGAGAGAGAGAGAGAGAGAGAGAGACAGAGAGAGAGAGAGAGAGAGAGAGAGAGAGAGAGAGAGAGAGAGAGAGAGAGAGAAACCGCTATCCAGTTCTTGTGTTACTGAATTCAAACCGATTCTTTAAGAACCGTTAAAGATCCACCAGATCACGTGTCAAAATCACATGTTTCACGTGTTCCCCTCTTTTAACTGGAAAGAAATCTTGTTTTGACCAAGTCTGACTCCCATATAAATGGCCCCAAATTCAAATCGAAACATCAGTTTAACTCATTCTACCCCATTTACGAGTATACTCGTAAACTCACGCCAACCATATCTGCCCGTTTACGAGCTAACTCGTAATACAAACCCATCTTCAAACTGAAGCGTCTAGCTTGGTTCTCATCCTCAAATTGTTCACTTTGGTAGCTTTAGCCTGTTTACAGACACTTCCTTTCCGGTCATGCTTAGATTTGATCGATTTTGGAGCAGATACTTAATATTTTTACTGATTTGTTTCGATGATGGGTTGATACCTATTATGTCTGAGTAATATAATGGCAAGTAAAATTGTGTTTGGATTGATTTAAGACTATTATAATGACAAAAATAGCGATTGTTTCGATTGTATCGAGCTTTTAGCGAATGTAGGTGAAGTAGAAAGCTCTACTTTCGATCATTTCATAAAGAACAAACAGTTTCTATATTACTGTATTTTTGTTCAAAGTTATAGCAATTTTTCTTAACATTTTTATAGTTATGCTCAGAGCTCTCCGCACAGCTGGGCCAGGGAAGATAAATGCGGCTGCACGGATGGGGTAGAAAGAGTCAAAGAGCAGCATTACATTTCAAGTCGGGGAAATTTGTATGTGGGTCACAGCTACCCAGAAAAAACCAAGGGACTTAATCGTGGTGCGTCAATGGGTCTTCAACACACACACACACAAAAACAACCCACAAAAGATATGAACCTCTCACCAATGTCGAATTGTTTCAAGGCATCTGCCTTAAAAGGACTGATGGATGTCAGGAAGGCCACATGACCTTGAACTGAAGGGGCAAAGGTCAGGTCAGGGGGCACCAGGGAGTGGGTCAAGGTCACAGGGGTCGTTCCCGTGACCTTAGAGAATTCTGCAACCTTGGTTCTGCCAGTCCACAGTCTGTATGGACACAAAACATGTTCTGTGTGATTACTGGCTCAGAGAGTGGGATGAAAAGTAGTAGTATTTTTTTAATTTAACCCCTTGACTGCCAGAGAAAATTAAAGAAAAAATAATTGTACAAATCATGCCACGAAAAAGAACAACTGATAGAGCCAATCTGGCAAAATAGTCTGGGGATATAACTCTCTTGACTGTGTTAGAGCAAAAGCCAGCATATCAGAGTTATTCCTCTTCATCTGATGACGTCATCAGTGATGTCATCAAGTCAGTATATGTGATACGTAATACGGCAGTCAAGGGGTTAAGTCATCAAGTCAGTACATGTGATACGTAACACGGCAGTCAAGGGGTTAAGTCATCAAGTCAGTATATGTGATACGTAATACGGCAGTCAAGGGGTTAAGTCATCAAGTCAGTACATGTGATACGTAATACGGCAGTCAAGGGGTTAAGTCATCAAGTCAGTACATGTGATACGTAATACGGCAGTCAAGGGGTTAAGTCATCAAGTCAGTACATGTGATACGTAATACGGCAGTCAAGGGGTTAAGTCATCAAGTCAGTATATGTGATACGTAATACGGCAGTCAAGGGGTTAAGTCATCAAGTCAGTACATGTGATACGTAATACGGCAGTCAAGGGGTTAAGTCATAAAGTCAGTACATGTGATACGTAATACGGCAGTCAAGGGGTTAAGTCATCAAGTCAGTACATGTGATACGTAATACGGCAGTCAAGGGGTTAAGTCATAAAGTCAGTACATGTGATACGTAATACGGCAGTCAAGGGGTTAAGTCATCAAGTCAGTACATGTGATACGTAATACGGCAGTCAAGGGGTTAAGTCATAAAGTCTGTCTGTGAAATCGTCCCCCGTGGGGATACCAGGGAGTCTTTTGTATAAATAGTTCGCCCACCTTCTGGAAGTTCTGTACTTGTAGCTTCCTCTCATCTGTCACTCTCTTTGACTCTGCCTTTTCCCTTTGCTTACTATCATCTACTTTCTGTCTGCCTTTCCGGTCCATTCACCTGCCTATTTTCAATAAACACTTTCCAAAAACATTTCCACCAGCCGAAGTCGGACATGCTGGGCCTAATATTTCTTAGTTAGGCGCATAACGGCAGCATGATGCATCTGCGCTCATAATTGACAGGAAACTGTCTGAGCGATCGAAGAATAAGAATATCAACAAAAGCAGCAACACCACAGTAGTCGTGAGGCACTTAATCTGGGAAAGATTCAAATCAAAGTGTGTAGACATTTATCACTCAATTAAATATCGATAATTTTTTTTAATAAATATCCCATGTCTCACCCCGTCTTTTCCTGCACAAAGTCAATATCCTCGGAGTCAGGTCCCTTGTTGACGGAAAAGGACAGGACGATGGGGAGGGGGGAGGTGGTTCTCTCCACCACCACTTCTGTCACCAACAGGCGTGACAACTCACGATGCGCGTAGCGACGGACTGTGACGCTGAACCCTGAGCCGTTGTGGATTTCGTAAAACACTCCTGTCAAAATGAGAGTCAAATAACGACAAGGATAACAAAAATCGACATGTTTGTCACCAACACCAGATCTGCCTACTTGCAATTTTCCCAATCAGTAGCCCAGCCATCAATTTTCAGTAGCATGGCACATTTTTTCGTAGCATCCACAAACGACGGCAATCAATTTGTTCTCTTCCTGAGCCGAAACGTACTGTTTATGTTTCGCCGATTGAACGTGTTGACGGTCGTCTCTACCGCCATGATTCACAGAGAAGTCTGCATGGCAGAGGTTGCAGTGAGCATGGTTCGCACCAAGTCGACTTCTGACAATGCAAGGCCACTCCTCCATGTAAGCTATTTTAAAAACTTGTGTGGCAGGCCGATGTTTTTTCTTAGAACAAGATGGTGTGCCAGATGATTTTCGTTTTCTGGTTTGGGTTCGTTTTTCTTCGTTTGAAACATCTCCCGAATCGCTACTGCTGCTGGAGTCTGCCATTTTTTCCAGAGAAAGTAATAAGAACGCATGCGCAGTCACTTTGATAAAAACGGAAGTGACTAGGTTATCGCGTGTGACACAGCGTCTGCTCTTAGAAACCGACAAAACCGGGAACGGCATAAGCAAAAATAAAATGCGGCGGCAATTTGTTTTTTTTCCGTAGCAACGTTAAGGTTGCCGTAGCTCCGTAGCAAAGCTTTATTTTTCGTAGCTGCTACGGCCAAATCGTAGCAGTAGGCAGGTCTGGATTTGGCAACATTTACACAAACATTTACCCAAATCAAAGACCAATCAAAACAAAACGTCAACAAACCACTACCACCCACCTCTGCCGACGTCCAATCGGAATGTTGCCGTCACGTTAGCGGCGGGGCTGGCGATGGCCACCATGATGGCTGAGGTTGATGGGATACGTGCGCGGTGGCTGGTGACGTCGGCCCCGTTGTACAAACCGTTCATGAAAATGGAGGGGCTGTGCACCACCGTAGCAACATGGCCGTTGCCGATCTCCGGGAAATGATTGCTTAACAATGGTAATCTGTAACAAATTAATAAGTTTTATAATTCCATGCAATTATATGTAATTCACGCGGCTTTAAAGTAAGATCATACCACACAGAACAGTTCAAGAACTATTGCTTTCTTTTTTTTTAAATGTATTCTTCACATTTTTTTTATTCGCTGTAGAAAAGTAACCTACTTTCTTTTGTTTGTTTTTTGTCCCTTGCAAAGGTTCTCTTTTCTTTAATGATTTGCACATACAAACAAAAATGTATGCAAACATCATCAATAAGTATGAACAGCTTATTAACAATCCAATTACACCATAGCATCGCAAAATGAGCAAATAGGCGTAGTGTTTACATATGCATACAACTAAGAACTCTTTCTTCATGAGAACAGTCATGGACTGGAATCAGCAAACCAATGCCTCCATCGCAGCAGGCCCCGCCAGCGCAGCATCACCAGAGCCAGGCGGGGCCTGCTCCAAAGAAAGACTAAGTAGGAATTGTTCTGAAATAATTAAGGGGAGTAATTTCATGGTGTGTAGGAGTTATCTTGCCTAATTCAATCGGTCAAACAGGGGAAGTTACTCTGCCATCAGGTAAATCCCCAGCCCTCGCTTCTTGTGTTTGAGGAGACACACAGCATGTAGAACGCAGTGCGTCATTCTGAAATTGATGTCATTTATATTTTTACGTCACAGTTTGCAAGTTCTATCACTTTGTAACAACTGGTCACCCCTTATTTTTCTACAAAATGTTTGCAAGTCGCTGACTCGCATCCTGCAGTTTCAAGCTTCGACGCCATTGTTGCATTATCGCTATGGTATTTGACCGAGTAATGGAGGTAATGAACTCTAATTTTCATGAAGTGCTCTCTCCCCTAGTTTTTTTCCCCCGAAAATCGTCTATTAAGGAGTAGGGGCCATAGATCAGAGTAGTGTCAAATGAAGGGCAGGAGCTGTGCCGGTCGGGGCTTGTCCCCGGTGAGCGCTTCACTAGCCGGAGTGGTCTTGCTTGGATACTGCGAAAGAAAGGTCTATGGCCCGCTAAAAAATTACTGTCATACCATCAGGACAGTATTTTAAACTCACAATGCGCTCTGCCACTTACGTTGAGTGAATAGCCTTCATAGGCTCCCTCAATGTATCCAATACAGATAGGGATAATTTTAAATTACATTTTTTAATGAAAATGGAATGAGTCAGGACCACAAATTACCCTCCAATTAATAAACATAGCAAACAAGAACTCTTTCAAGAAAAAAAAAAATAAAATATATCTTTTTAACAGAACATAATCTCTCTTTATTTTCCTCTTATTTGAAATGAGGGTCAAAATAGAGAAAATGTGTTGATATGTGAATGTGATGTTAGAATTAAGAATCGATGTATATATTGTGCATAATGTGTTACTCTCCCACTCCCTACCCTCTTCCCTGTTCTTTAGTGCTTACCACTTTAGAATCTTCAGTTCCTTCGTTTTTTGTTTTTTGGGGGTGTGTTTTTTTTTTAACGGATGATTGATAAAAATAAAAAAAAGTATATTATTTGCTTATTCAATGTTCCATCTGGAAATAAAATTTTGACTTGACTTGTAACCTACAGTTTCAATATCTAGTTTTACCAGTTTAATCATTATGGTGCAACCCGTTCAAATATTTCAACGGAAGAGGTCTGGGTGATAAATGCTATTCTGTCTAACAGGAAATAAAACCAAGAAGCCATAATGAATTGTGCTCACGTACGTTTGTGACCCATCACCACGGAAGGGACATTAAGTGTCAAACTGACCATTCTGAGAAAATGATACAGTTGGAAACTTCAGACAATTCTATTTATAATGATACAAATAATTATTTTATATTGTTCTGTTCCAGAGTTATGAGCACTTAAAATTAGTAGGGTGAGCACTGGCCATTTTGAGAAAAGTCTAAAATCTAGCCTAGCTGAAGAAAATGCATTGACCTACTCGTTTAAAAGCACTTATAAAGTGTTTAGAGACTGTATTAAAGACTATCGTTATAGATATGAAAGATAAGAGGTTAAAGAACACGGAAATACCCATAACTCAAAATTGATATTAAAAAAAGAAGAGATTTTTTATTTTTCAAGCCTGTTGTGAGAAGCTAGCTCAGAGACTTAATGTCCCTTTCATGGTGCTGGGTCACCTACATACAGAATCCCTGAGGTTTTACACTGACAGATTCAGTTATACAGTGGAACCTCCCTTATAAGACCTCCTATATAAGACTCCCTCCCACATAAGACCTACTTTTCTGAGACATTGCCCTTCTTTGTAAGTATTAAAATTACCTCCCTTATAAGACCCCTCCCTTACAAGACCTCATTTTGGATGATCTTTGAAGGTCGTATAAGGGAGGTTCCACTGTAATCTAATGTTTTCCACAGACCTGGAAGTTTGAATAACGCTGACGTTCCATGGCAGAGGCCTGGGTGGTAGCTGCTGTTCTGTCCTGCAGGGAAACAGGTTCTCAGACACATCACTGCCCAGGTAACACAGCTGTTCTCTGGCTGGGGAGTACTCCTGGTGGGAGTCTTGTTCTGCACAAACACACACACAGAGAACTGGCTGGGGAGTACTCCTGGTGGGAGTCTTGTTCTGCACACACACAGAACTTAACTGCTGTTCTGTCCTGCAGGGAAACAGGTTCTCAGACACATCACTGCCCAGGTAACATAACTGTTCTCTGGCTGGGGAGTACTCCTGGAGGGAGTCTTGTTCTGCACAAACACACACACAGAGAACTTTAACTGCTGTTCTGTCCTGCAGGGAAACAGGTTCTCAGACACATCACTGCCCAGGTAACACAGCTGTTCTCTGGCTGGGGAGTACTCCTGGAGGGAGTCTTGTTCTGCACAAACACACACACAGAGAACTTTAACTGCTGTTCTGTCCTGCAGGGAAACAGGTTCTCAGACACATCACTGCCCAGGTAACACAGCTGTTCTCTGGCTGGGGAGTACTCCTGGAGGGAGCCTGGTTCTGCACACACACACAAAAACACACACAACAGCTTTAACTCTTTCAACGCCAGCCATTTTTCAGCAAAGATTTCCATTAAACTTACCTGTGTAGAGACAAAACATGTCTGTAATATTGGGAATTCATCTATGACATATTGAAAGTAAGACCTATCCTTACCTCCCAAAATGAAGAGAATAGGGTCTTTGAATAACAGACCCTGATTTGATGCCTTTTAGTGACATGGATGTTAAATCGTTGTGGTGCAAAAATGCGACGTTGGCTGTGAAAGGGTTAAGAGAAAGACTTATGCATATTGATGCACACACACACACACACACACACACACATTCTTGCATACACAAACACACATTCACACGCAAGCATGCGTGCACACACACACACACACATTACTATGTTTGAAAGAAGAGCCCTTGTTCTGTGCAGGACAAGGAAAGCTGAATAATGTGGGTAACAAGCTTGGTTCTCTGCTGTGGGCTTTTTCCTTTTAAGCTTACATCATAACTGAAAGCCTATCACAGGGTTCCCACAGATCTCTAAAAGAAAAATTCAAGGACTTTTCCAGGACTATTCCAGGACCATGCTGATAAATTTAAAGGACTGAAAATACTACTCGCAATATGGATAATAAGCATTACGGTAAGAGGTGTGCTAATATTGAACTAATAATATTCTAATTATTTGAAACTAAAAAACTGCACACACCAAAAGTCCACATGCCGAATCATGGTCGTCTGCTGTCACGATATCAGGCGGTCAAAAGTCTGAATTAAAAAACCCAAGCGTTACGGTAACTTTCAGTTTTACCATATATATTTTCTAAGAGATCAAGTGTTGGTTTTGCTTGCTTGAAAGTTGAGAATCTGGTAAGCAGATTAAGAAAATTCCAGGACTTTTCCAGGAGCTTTAGGGCCTGTGCTGTTTTTTCAGCACTTTTGAAGTCCTGGAAAAGGCCTTGCTAGTCTTCCAGGACTTTTCAAGTTTTCAAGGCTTGTGGGAACCCTGCTATCAGAGCATGCAATCAACAGTATATACTGAATCAGGAAATCATGTTTTTATCCTGCTCCACATTCAGATGAGTCCCCCTTGTCTTACCCCCACCTGCTTCCCTGCCCCATCATTCCCTATCTCCCCTGCTACAATCTTGCCCATCGCCCTTATTTCTACCCCCATAGTTCATATTTTCAACCATAAGGGGCGTAATTTAATAACACAAAAGAGCTAAATATGCTGCGATATCCATTGACCCTTTCATCGCCAATGTCGCAGTTATGCACCACAGTGGTTTAACACCCATGTCACTAAAAGGCATCAAACCAGAGACAATATTTTCTTAATTTTTGGAGGTACGGATAGAGCTAATGTTATGCATGTCACAGAGGAATTCACAATATTGCAGATACATTTTTTTTATCTACCCAGTTAAGTTTAATGGTATATTTTGGCTATAAAATGGCTGGCGGCGAAAGGGTTAAAGCCAAAGCACCCTATCCAAAGAATCGGGTAACGCTGGTCCGACACTTGCTGCCTCACACTGCACAGAAAAAGGTAGGGTTAAAGCCAAAGCACCCTATCCAAAGAATCGGGTAACGCTGGTCCGACACTTGCTGCCTCACACTGCACAGAAAAAGGTAGGGTTAAAGCCAAAGCACCCTATCCAAAGAATCGGGTAACGCTGGTCCGACACTTGCTGCCTCACACTGCACAGAAAAAGGTAGGGTTAAAGCCAAAGCACCCTATCCAAAGAATCGGGTAACGCTGGTCCGACACTTGCTGCCTCACACTGCACAGAAAAAGGTAGGGTTAAAGCCAAAGCACCCTATCCAAAGAATCGGGTAACGCTGGTCCGACACTTGCTGCCTCACACTGCACAGAAAAAGGTAGGGTTAAAGCCAAAGCACCCTATCCAAAGAATCGGGTAACGCTGGTCCGACACTTGCTGCCTCACACTGCACAGAAAAAGGTAGGGATAAAGAGTTGTGCACATGGCGCGCGAGGAGCGAGGCAGAATGAGGCCACAGGATTAAATTCTGCTTAGCGTCCTCCGGTCAGGAACAGACACATTATGGGGCATTAGTAGATATAAAGATGGTGTGAACGATTCTGGAGGCAATACCCAGAGGCAGTGCAACACCAGGAAAGTCCCGAATTTTTAACAATACAGTAAATGTATGTACATGAGGCCACATGGCTCGACTCTCTCCTTTTTTTGGGGGGGGGATTGTTTTCTCTCATAATATTTGTAAAGCGCTCTGAGGATGATTTTTTTATCATCGAAGAGCGCTATAGAACCTTTATTTATTATTATTATTATTTTTATACCCCAGCTGTGCCTTTAAAGGGAAAACAACTGATCCCAGGGATCGGGTCTTTTTCGCCAGAAAAACTTTGCCTCGCGGTGGCTCGCAGTCGCACAACAGGGAACAGATAAGGGCGAACCGTCTCTCTCGCCAGCTGTGAATCAAATGCTTTCCTTTAGTCTTTACCCATGGGCCCTTCACTCAACTAGCCTTTATCATTCATTCATTCAATCATTGGTTGATACTGGCTGGAAAAATAGGAATGACGGATATGGTAGGCCAAGGGGCCACGCCCAACCTGGATGCAAGGGGGATAACTACCGCCCATATACGGTACACGGTTGTTGGGGGGTTTATTTTTTATGGTGTTGTTATCTAGATGTTTGGAAATTTTGGTTGTTTGTGGGGGCAGGTTGGAGGGTTCGATTGGTGTTGTCGTTGAAATCACTTGTCGGTCGGTGGTCTGTGGTGGTTAGTTTGGAGTATTTAGATTTTAGTAAAGTTATTAGTTATTGTTTTATAGGTTCCATGTGTTCCCCCTTGCCTGAATCTTCCATCATAAGGTTGGGGGGATTGTAGTGAATGTTGCGGGGGTGATTTCCCCTGGATTGTATGTGCGTGCCGTGTGCAGCCGGACGCACGGTAATTAGCAGAGCTCACTGCTTTTGTCGCCCTTTTTAGAGACCAGAGCAGTGCGCAGATCGACGAGAGCTGTCTCTGGAGACGGTCTGTTCCCTTACTTCCTTTTGTAATGGACTCACACCACTGACCAGACTAGACTGGACAATAATGACTCTCTACGGACTGTGACTGCTGACAGACACAAGTACGGGGATGCGCCTTGTAGCACAAGTTGCGGGCTACGGCGGGGCTACGATACTGCACTTGGGGCAAGTCCGGTTACGACTCTGACTGTACTGACTATGACTGTACTGACTATGACTGTACTGGGTAGGGCTGATGCCGGACGAATCGTCCGGTGTCAGTCATCCTGTTGTCAACAGGCCTGCGGCTAGGACAACCCCGAGGCCACCGCCGAATGTGACGTCATTCTCCCACAGGCCAGACAGGGTTAGCCAAATGTGTATGAATGGCACTTGTGTGAGAGTAAACATAGGCAGTGTGGGTTAGGCTAGTTTGTTTTTAACTTTTTTTGGTATGTGTGTTTTACTTTTGTTATAAAGACCTGTTGTTAGGTACGACAAGAAAAAAACAAACTTACGTAATTCTCAGAGTTGTATTGTACTAAATCAGTAAATGAAAGAAAAATACCTAAATAAGTAAATTGGAGTAGACATGCGTTTTTTGTCAATAGTTTTTAAAAATAGGTACGATTTTGTTGAAACATTGGTATATTTTTCAATCATGACTCAAATACAGAAATGTGTGACATATTTCTTCCAACAATCAAGATGATTGAAAGCTGAACAAAACTCCACTATTTTCTTTAGAAAAACAGTATTCACAGATAGTGTATTGTTTGAAGAAACTATAATGTAGCTTTTTTTTAGAAAAGAAGCTCTTCAATATTTGTTTCGGCTTTCCGGCGCCACCTTACCATGCGCTCGTCTCGTGCATTGACGTATCTATTAGTGTAATCGTCATCAAACTGACGTATTGATCATCAATACGTCAGTCGTCCGTGCATAGATCGAACAAAAAACAATCGAACTTTCATCGCTCTAGATTTTTAGGAAGTTTCAAAACCACACATGTGCAACATTAAACACTTACATTTTAAGTATCGAAACAAACGAATGTCATTTTCTGATGCCGCTGGTCGAATGAAGTAAAATATTGTAAGCTTACTAGCTTACAAGCAAGAATCGCATTGTTGTCTTTGAGTCCGTCATTCAGTTTGAAAACAGAAGTGCGCATGCGCTGTCATCGGCCTTGACCTTGACCTTTCACACGCGTCATTTCCTATGTGGAAATAAAACGGCGAATACGCCTCGATTTTTGACTTAACTATTTCTATGACTGGAGTAGATCTAACCCAAATCTTTAACAAAAATTGATCAAGCTTCACACCGGTGATTAATCGTACTGCAGCTTATCTTTGTTAGCGCGCCTCGGGCACAGCTTTTCAACGATCGATGCGCTGAGTGAAGCTTCTTGTTCTCTCTAATCAACAGCTATGTAAATAAACCGAAACAAAGCAATCACTTCCGGTGAATCGAAAACGATGCGCAGGACTTCGCAAAAAAAGAGGCAAAATCAGAAATCGGCACGTTTATGACGGGGCATTTAGGAAAAATTTGGCACGGTAGAACTGTTTTTAAACCTTTGAGAACATCACTAGAAGGCTTCATCTAGTATCCGGCACTCTTAATTAGCGTGAGGTGGCCTTAATTAGCGAGCGGACAACTGATTCTGTCAACGCTTTTCAACTCTGTAAATCTCCGCACCGCCGATCAGTGATATGTCTGAAAGATGCACATTTCACCTTGAAAGCGAGGAAGATGAATCCTCTGTACACCCGTCACGACTTCTTTTAAGGTAAAAAATATGCAGCGACAAGAAAAAAATCTTCTTTTTAGTATTGGCCAGTTTGCAAACTCGAAAAGTTTTGGGTTTTTTTAGTCGCTTAACCCTCTCAAGGCTGCAGAACCGAAATCCGCCCGATTTTTTTTCTTCCCTGGTGCCCGATGACGCCGATTGCGCCCGCTGAACGCCAGGTCTAGTAGTTTCATTTTCACTTTTTCCCTACCCACAATGCAATATACTAAGTTAGTGCTTCCTTTTCCTGACTCTCAGTGGTCCGTTTTGGGTTGTTACAGCAAGGGAAAGCACCCACTAGTCTTTTTGAACAGATTTTTCGAGGTGACCCCAAATGTTTTTCCTTTTTTCCACGTGACGTGCGCAGTATTGACTCGGCGTGATGCTCGGAGCGCCATTACGGATTTTTTATTCCAATTCATGGTTTGTTGTGTGACAGTGTGTTAGCTTTCGAATAATAATATCATCATTGCTATTCAATATGCATCTTTCAGAAATGAAATGTGAGTTAGACTTTATTCTGGGTGATTTTTTTAATGAAAAGATTTGGTGTGACGTTCGGAGTTAATGCCCTTGTCTCGGGGACTGGGATCGATTCTCGGTTCGAATGGTCAGTAGTCAAAGGGTTAAACAAAGGGACGTAACTCTGTGTCAGACTGGCACAAATACGGTCATCGCTACTGTTGTTAGAGACTAGAGAGCCGGCTATCCTGACAGTGTTGTAGTTGGTTGTTTGGTGTGTTTTGCAGCTAGGCAACAGTTTACCAAGTGATTGAGAATCACTTCACACGAATTCACATAGCACGGTGAAAAAACATTTTCAACTGGAAGAAGAAGAAACTAACCTTCCTGTCGAGAAGAGGCCGCCATTGACATTTTTTTCCTAAAAAACCCTAAATACCGGAACAAGCCGGAAAAGTCTGAATCGTAGAGAAGAAAAGAGAGTCCGAGTGAAGTGGGTACCGACGATTTAATTCAAAACAAGTAAAGATGACGTCAAAAGGAGTCTCTTTTACCAAACTGATCGCAACAAAAGAGTGCGACAAATTGAAACAAATGAGGCTTTATACTGAAAATTATCTTCCCCTGATTCGTCACTAAAGCCCTAAAAGCCCTAAAACCCCACGGCCTAAGCATCCATTTATTGCTAGGTCTACTCCTCTCTCTCTCTCTCTCTCTCTCTAGATCATGTCTCTCTCTCTCTCTTTCTCTCTCTCTCTCTCTCTCTCTCTCTATATATATATCTCTGTGTGTCTCTCTGTCTCTCTCTCTCTCTCCTCTCCTTCTCTCTCTCTCTCTCTCTCTCTCTCGCTCTCTCTCTCTCTCTCTCTCTCTGTCGCTCTCTCTCTCTCTCTCTCTCTCTCTCTCTCTCTCTCTCTCTCTCTCTTCCTTTTCCTTCCTTCTCTCTCTCTCTCTCTCTCTCTTCTTCTCTCTCTCTCTCTCTCTTCTTTCTCCTCTCTCTCTCCCACCTTCTCTCTCTGTGTGTCTCTCTCTCTCTATGTGTCCCTCCTCTCTCTCTGTTCTCTCTCTCTCTCTCTCCTTCCTTCTCTCTCTCTCTCTGTCTCTCTCTCTCTCTCTTTTCTTCTCTTTCTCTCTCTCTCCTTCCCTCTCTCTCTCTCTCCCACCTCTCTCTCTCTGTGTGTCTCTCTCTCTCTCTGTGTCCCTCTCTCTCTGTGTCTGTGTCTCTCTCTCTCTCTCCTTCCTCTCTCTCTCTCTGTCTCACTCTCTCTCTCTTTTCTTCTTTCTCTCTCTCTCTCTCTCTCCTCCCCTCTCTCTCTCCCTCTCTTCTCTCTCTCTCTCTCTGTCTCGCTCTCTCTCTCCCTCCTCTCTCTCTCCCTACTTCTCTGTCTCTCACTCTCTCTGTCTCTCTCCCTCATTCTCTCTCTCTCTCTCTCTCTGTGTCTCTCTCCCTCCTCTCTCTCTCTCTCTCTCTCTCTCTCCCTCTGTCTCTCTCTCTATCTGTCTCTCTCTTGCTCTGTCTCTTTCTCTCTCGCTCTCTGTCTCTCTCTGTGTCTCTCTCTCTCTCATCCCTTCTCTATGTCTGTCTCTCTCTCTCTTCCCTCCTTCTCTCTCTGTGTCTCTCTCTCCCTCCTTCTCTCTCTCTGTCTCTCTCTCTCCTTCTCTCTCTCTCTGTCTCTCTGTGTCTCCATCTCTCCCTCCTCCTCTCTCTCTCTGTCTCTCTCTGTGTGTATCTCTCTGTATCTCTCCCTCTTTCTCTCTCTCTCTCTCTCTCTCCCTCCTTCTCTCTCTCTCTCTCTCTCTGTCTCAAATCTCTCTTTCTCTGTCTTTCTCTCTCTCCCTCCTTTTCTCTGTCTCTCTCTCTCTGTCTCTCTCTCTCTCTCTCTCTCTCTCTATGTTCAAATTAGTATGTGTAATATCATGGCTTGCCATGTTTGTATTCTATGTTCGTATATGTACCAAGGACAGATTGAAATATTTAAAATTATTTAATTACTTGTAGCGGTGCCATAGCCGATGAGGCTTAACCGAGGCGTGGTCACCGCTACAGCTATCTGTATTAATAAAAAAAAATCGGGACTTTACTGGTTTCGTACTGCCTCCGGGCATTGCCTCCAGTATTGTTCCCACCATATTTGTATTTACAAATGTCCCATATGTGTCTGATTCAGACCAAGAGGACGTAAAACTCCATTTTCGTCTATGAATTGATTCTGATCGCTTCTCGGCCTTTTGGCTGGGACAGTGATTCGGGAACATAAATTTTTGTTTATAACCTGGTTGGTTTGTTCAGCCCGTCGTACATGGCGAAAGCCGATACGCGACGTTAAACTGAACTTCCATCTAACTAGTGACGTCAAAAATGGATGCCTAACGACCCCAAAATAGAACTTCTGACCGAAGATCTACAGGGCCTAGGCCAGACATACAACGTTGTCGATGAAAGTGTGTCCACCGATAATTTCAGTTTAGAGAAATCCTTTTACCTCTAAAAGGAGAAACTCAACCCAAAAAGTCAGACAACTGACATAAAACAGCCCAGAATAGTCGATGAAAAGACCACAGCAAAACAATCAGACGGGAAACCAGACTTGTTTTGTAGCAAGCTAAAGCCTGTCGTATGCAAAAAAGTAGCATCGTGTAAATACTTCGCTCGCTACTATGAGTTAGCATTTGCGACATTAAGGATATGACAAATTTCACTTTTTCCGTATTTGAAACACTTTTCCGTACTCAAATCGTTCATATTTCATGACATTACGGAAAAAAGTGAAATTTAAAAAATTCGCTCAATGTCGCAAATGCTAAGTCTCATAGTAGCGAGCGAAGAATTTACACGATGCTTCTTTTTTGCATACGACACTTGAAAAAAACGTAGAACTTTCTTTTAATCAGAATGAAAAAAGAAAGTGGGCTGGAAAAAACGGTTGATGCCCATTTGAAAAACGAACCGGTTGAAAAAGATGCTGAGAGACAGAAAGAAGAACTGACCCGTGGCCCGACTGAGCGCACTGAGAAAATTTGGACGGAAGACGAATTCGAACATCCCTCAGGTTAAACTTTGATAAAATCAACGAGTTTGACGGGTCAAAAAACCCTCCTCGGAATATTATTCCGAATGGGAGGTGGCCGAGTGATGTGCAGAGTATCCGCCAAAGACACTCGAATAAACATCTGTCGGTAGGGTAAAAAACACAGTTGTGATAAGGTAGGGTAAAACACCCAGTTGTGATAAGGTAGGGTAAAAAACACCAGTTGTGATAAGGTAGGGTAAAAAACACAGTTGTGATAAGGTAGGGTAAAAAAAAACCCAGTTGTGATAAGGTAGGGTAAAAAACCCAGTTGTGATAAGGTAGGGTAAAACACCCAGTTGTGATAAGGTAGGGTAAAAAACCCAGTTGTGATAAGGTAGGGTAAAAAACCCAGTTGTGATAAGGTAGGGTAAAAAACCCAGTTGTGATAAGGTAGGGTAAAAAACCCAGTTGTGATAAGGTAGGGTAAAAAAAACCAGTTGTGATAAAGTCGTGTGCTCATCACCCGGTAGAAAAAACTGCCGGTTGATTACAAACCGGTCGAGAATCTGACAGATAAAAATAAGAAACCAGTTGTGATAACGCCTCGCGTCTATCACCCGGTTAAAAAACTGCCGGTTGCCTATAAACTGGAAGAAATATCCGCCGGATGGTCGGGATACCAGGTGTGATAACGCCTCGCGTCTAAGAAGCGGTACTAAAAAACTGTCATTGCCGACGAACCGGTGGAAAAAACCTGAGACGTTCTTTCTCCTAAACAGAGAGTCTTGGAGACGGAAAATAGGAATCTCAGGTAAGAACACTAGCCTGTACCTTGAGAGCCGAAAAAGTCTCAGAAAGGCCTTGAACGGTATAAACAGTTCAGAAAAGGGAGGACAATATCCCTCAAGCTAGAAGAAAGTCCGTGAAGGAAAAAATTCTAGTTGCCTGGGAAAAAAACAGCCAGTTCTAGAGAACCGGATGAAAAGTTGGACCAGAAGTCTGTCTCTTTCAACCTTGGACGGATTAAAAATAAAACGTCAAAGGGGAGGTAGTTCTCTGTAATGAGAACACTAGGATTGAACCTAGAGATAGAGAAACGAACCAAAACAGGCAAGGCTTCGTCTCTTAAGTTTGTCCAGACGAACAAAATTCCCAGTTTGACCAAAGGTAACAAGCAACCAAGATGGTGCCTGCCAAGACAACGTAAGCATGACATGCCAGAGTAGAACCTGAACAACGTCAGGACCAACAATAGGCCGAAAAATGAGCAACCCCTGAACGGAAACAGCAGTGTTCCGAAAATGATTCGATAACCTTTTCACCGGGAAAAGAACTGCCAAAAGCATTCTTCTCGTGAAGATCTGTCTAGATCTAACCGGGGCAAGATCTGCCGATTGCCTTTGAACCGAGAAAAGAACTGACGGTTGTATTCCTCCCGGTTGGCAAGATCTGCCGGTTGCCTTTATACCGTGAAAAGAACTGCCGGACGCATTCTTCCCGGTAGACGATCTGCCGGTTTTCTAACCGGGACAAGATCTGCCATTTGCCACTGTACCGGGGAAAAGATATGTCGGTTGCAATCTTCCCAGTTGGGGAAAAAGACATGTTAAACATTGTATTTTGATCTAGTTTTTAGGCAATTTAGTTTGAACCTTGAGGGCCAAGACTGTCTCTGTAAGGCTCTGAATGGTATCACCCAACAGGGCTCGGGCGATACCCACTGCGGAGAAAAACAGCCTGTAGTCAACAGGGGACTCAGTGGGAGATTTTCCCAAGGACTCAGCCACAGTCCTAGAGCGAGTCCGAGAGAGAGGTCTCTAGCTGCCTGAAAACATCCGGTTTCAGAACCACCAGTGGAACTGAGTGACCGCACTTCAGTCTTTCCATCCCATCCTTGATAGGTTTCGACGAAACATCAAAGGGGAGGTAGTCCTCAGGCAGAGACACACTAGGCTTAAACCTAGGGATCGAGAACGAGCCTACCGGCAAGGACTCTTCTCTAGATCGATATAGACGAGCGGGAGAAACCTGCCCGGATGGAACAAGCTTCCCTGTACGGACAAAGTTCTCCGCTTGGCCAATAGAGTCAAACACCAAGGTTGGGGCCTGCAGCGACAACGTGATCTTGTCGTGCCGAAAAGACCCCACCGAACGATCAGAGGCAGACTGGGCCTGAGTGTGACGGACCTGACCCACGTCTGGGCATGAGTTGGCCAGAATATAGAGAAGGCCTTGAACGGACACGCCAGTGTTCCGAAAACGAACCGAGAAGGAAAGCTGGGCTGACGTCCGAGTGCACGAACTGGGATAGTTCGGCTTATCTGCGCAAAAGGACTTCCTGCTGTACTCTTCTCTCAAACTCAGAGTTAGAGTGGCATGCATAAACCAAATCTTCCTCAGAATCATCGTTCTGAAAGGAGGCAACCGGGTGACAAGCCTTGCTCCGATCACCCGGTTGAAAATCTGCCGGTTGCGCAAATCTCCCGGTTGCGTATCTGCCGGTTGCAAAACTGCCGGTTACTGGAAAACCGGTTGTGACATTGCCGGTTGCTGTCTAGCCGGTGCGCAAGCACCGGTTGCAGATCTGCCGGTTTATCTGCCGGTTGCATTCTTCCCGGTTGCATATCTGCCGGTTGCATTCTTCCCGGTTGGCGATCTGCCGGTTGCCTCAGCACCGGTAAAAGATCTGCCGGTTGCTGTTTAAGCGGTTGGAGATCTGCCGGTTGCCATGCACCGGGAATTGATCTGCCGGTTGCAACTGAAGAACCGGGAGAGCCGTTTCATCCTCCTCTGAGGATTCCGGCTGCAACCGCACCCATGGCTTGTAGAGGGATGGAGCCAACGGGTGATGGGCCTCGAACTTTGGAGACTCAGAGCTCTCCCAAAATTCGGATGGGTGCCGGGAAGCACCAGCCCGCTCTGTCCCCTCTAGACTCTCCTGTCTAGACACTGTCTCCTGACAGGAGGGAGACCATCACCCTACTAGTGACCCACGGTCAAAAGCGACACCCTCTGGACGTGTAGGCGAGCCCCCCACATAATAGCTACGATTCTGTGGGGAGAGAACAAAAAAGGGGCCCTCATGGGTTGGGGCTGTTCCTACAGCCCGGAAACCCGTAGTAGAGTAGGTCCGCCCTGAGGACCGTGATGAAACACTGGCCCAAGTAGAGAGAGGCCTGTGATCAGCAAACCTGTGAACAGTGGTGGGGGAGAGAGTCGACCCTGTGACTCGAGAAGAGAGGACAGGGTGGACTGGCTCCGGACGAACCGACTTAGAAAAGTACTCGGAGGAGAGCGGTTGAAACATTGACCGAGTATGAAATGACTGGGTGGAAGCCACCGAAACCGAATAATAAAAAAGGCTAAGACGGATTGACCGGTTTCGATGGTGAAACCGGGTAAGAAAACTGTCTTTGAAGCTGACTTGGAGGACGAAGATTTTCGATCAAGTTTAGAACTTGTGGATGAATGTTTTGAAAACCCGCCGATACCATCCCGTTAGGGGTGTGAGAAGTTATTTCGGAAGCTGAAGAAGAACCCGAAGGAGGCTCGATCAGTGAGACCCGACTGGCTGGGTCATATTCATAGAGTAGGTTTTTGTTGGGGTTTTTTTGGTGTGTTTTTTTATGCCCGACTTCGGACCTCAACCGAATAAGTAACATAAAATCAAACTGATGATTGTGGATACTAAACGGTAGAAGAAGAAGAAGGTTTACTGTCAGAAACTGAAACTGACTGAGAGGAAGAGGCCAAAATGGCCGACACAACAATGACGGACAGAATAACCTGCCCAAAAAGCATTCAAACACCAACTTGAGAACGTCAAGAAAAATAAGAACAAGGAGAAACCTAACTGGTCACTCAGTGAAATAAAAGACAGGAGAAAGGAACAAACCCACCAGGAAAGTTCAAAGCAAATAGCAAAAAAGTGGTAAAAGGCAAGTCCCAGGTCTTAACTCATGGGCTGGAAAAGAAGGAATGGAGATGGCGGTAGGCCGGTGCACCACGCCCATCCGGAAGTAGGGGAAGATAACTATCACCCTGTATCCGGTAAGGGGTCAGGATCACAGGCTACTTTCGTTTTCCTATATACTAGGGTATAGTTCCAGGTTCATTAGGGCTAATGTACATGTTTTAAGTGTTGGTACAGTATGGTTAAACTAGATTGGTGGATTTTGCTTTCCTTTAGTCTTTAGCCGTGGGCCCTTCTCTCAACTAGCCTTTATCATTCATTCATTGGTTGATATTGGCCTGTGGTAGGGGCCAACGTGTACTCTGGGCAAGGGTATGTAAAATAAACTATAAACAAATAATTGACAAACTTTAGCCCAACCTGCCCTCTACTATCTCATCTTGCAGACAACTGGCTAGTGGCAGACCGTCAACACAAACGCAATCAGCTCGTTAAGAAGCAACATCCTGCCTTGCTCAGGTAAGGGATAGGTTTAGGATTAAGTTATGGTTGTTTTCATGAAACAGAAAGAAAGATATGTTGACATTGGAAGGCGAGAACATGAGGCGGATCTATCAACAAAAAAACTGTTCTAAAACAGCTGACTGTCACTGTCAAAATGAAGGGAAATAAATCAAGTAATGATGTAAACCATCATCCAGATATATCAATTTGACAGGATAAGAAAAACAGTCATACTGCCAAAACATACGCAAAAACAAACAGAGGATTAATCCTTAGTCTAAACCCAACGGGTGTATGCCTAATTTAGCCTGCACACAGCGAATCACGTTCAAATGTCCACTAGCCATTTGTCACTGTCAGTCATTGTTGGAAACAACAGACAGGCATGACACACATTTACTTACATACCTGTATTGTACTGGTGTTGCACTGCCTCCGAGCATTGCCTCCACGATCATTCCCACCATCTTTATATCTACTAATGTCCCATATGTGTCTGTTCCAGACCGGAGGACGTTAAGCAGAATTTCACAAGGCCAAACAAAAAAATATGTCTGTTTCTGGGAACATGGTAAAAAAAAAAAATAGGGTAGGTGGGTAGGCTTTCAAATTTTTTTTTATTTTTTTTTCTTCGCGGTGCAAGATTTTTGCTGTATTTGCTGAAACATGTTGTCGCAGTCAAAATTGTCGCTCGTTCAAATCGGTCGCCCGCTACTATGAGAGTGTGTATTTGCGACATTGAGCATGAACGACAAATTTCACTCTTTCTAAATTACTTGAACCATTTTTCCATACTCCAATCGTTCATATTTCATAATTTTACGGAAAAAAGTGAAATTTGTGGTTCATGCTCAATGTCGCAAATACACACTCTCATAGTAGCGGGCGACCGATTTGAACGAGCGACGATTTTGACTGCGATCGCATTTAGACATAGAAATGGCAATCGCGTGCCTTGCGCCCGCTATTGTGTTGGCGGATGTTGATCACGAAAGTCTGCGTGAGTAACGGTCCTTGACTACGCCGAGTGAGAGTGCAATGGTTGTTTCCCTTGCATCGTCTGCTCAAATTGCTTCTTTTTTTTTTTTTTTTTGAAACTCGTCAACAACAAAAATTGGGGTCGGCAGCAAAAACTAGGCTCGGTCGGGTTACCGGAAACAGACTTTTTTTTTGGGGGGAGGGGGCTAAGGCATGACACAGTGTTTACCTGTGTCGGACAGCCATGATCTGAAGTGAATGTCGGAAGTCAGGGGCGCATCACTCTGCTGTTGCAAGATAACGACGTTTGTCATCCATCGACCCCACAGGTTAGAGGCGACCACCATCATCACCACTCCACACAGCAGGGTGACCAGAAAATGGACGATTCTGCAAAAAAAAAGGGATTTCAATGTAAAGAGCTTCACCTTGGCTTAAGGCTGTGTCAGACCAATTGACATAGGCTAGAACACCAAGGCTACATCAAAATGTTGCTATGCTCTGCATAGCTATGCGGGGATTGTCTTTAGCCATGACAAGCTCCTAGCATAACATCATCAGTCTCCGAAATCCCCCGAAGTCGGAGTGTGGCTGCCCACGTGGCGGGGTAATCAAAAACGGTCACACATGTAATGTTCTCATCCCTAGCTGATGCATTTGTACCATAGTGTTCAAGTGCTTCAGCTGTTGGGATGATCCCTGGAGTCTGTTAGCCAGGGTACGACAACACCAAATCAATAATAACAATGTAAAGAAACTCTGCAGAGAGCTGGACCATGATGTACCCATGAAATAAGACAATTCCGCACACACACAAAAAAGAAGCCATTTGAATGTAAAGAAACTACAGAGAGCTGGTCAACAGTGGGAGAATGAAATGGACAATTCTCAGAAAAAATCACACAAATTCACACTCACATGCGCACACAGGCATGCATGCGCACATGCACACACACACGCACACACTTACACACCTACACACGGGAACACCCACACACCCACACCCAATTATAAGCATCTCTCCACACAACTATGTACACTTGAAATAAAGAGGGCAACAAAGACTGGAACAAGTTGCCAGAGGAGGCGGTGTCTGCCGCTACACTCAGCTCGTTCCAGTCTACTGTCTAACCATTGTAAATACCCTCTTTAAAATAAAATAAAAGCTTAGGGGTTCCAGTTCCTGCCGATTCAGCATCATGCCGAGCTTCCGCTGAACGGGTCTTGGCTGGCTGGGTCACAGTAGATTGGGGTTGTTTTGATTTGTTTTTGTTCTGTGTGCGACCTTCGGACCTCGACCAAACAGTATAAAAAAATCAAATTGTTGATCTTAAATGGAAGAAGAACTGTGTACAGTATGAACATGAAGATTCAATGTCGGTGAATGAAACACAAGCACAATCACCTAGCTGGGTGAAGATAGAAGGTCCAGAGCAACAAACCAAGACATTTCTTTATATAATCTGGAACTTCCCTTTTTTCCCCAAGGGAGTTTCTCTGTATTTGTGTTACC
>CM065707.1:2337396-2342413 GCA_017654935.2 Phymorhynchus buccinoides
TGACCTTTGTAAATACGTCATCAATGTATACGTCACAGTCTCACTACTCCCTCTATCCACCTTCATCAACGAAATTGAAAGGCACTCAAAAACATGTTTCTTTCCCCTCATTACCTAGTGGAAAAAAAATGAATCTGAAAAAAATATATATACAGCCGAATCCGTTTATAAGAAAACTCGCTTAAAATGAAGCCAAAAAAAATTCCCTGCCAAACTTCTTCTTTCTTATCTATGATCAAAACTGGGATATAAGAAACTCGCTTATAAGAAAACTCGGTTATAAGCAAGCAAATTCCTTCTCCCATCCGCAATGGAAACTTGGATATAAGAAAATTATGTCATACAAGCGAGTTGGTTTGCAGTTCATTTTCTTATAAGCGAGTTCTATTTACTTATAAGCGAATTACCATTGTCAACATTTTCTTAAAAACCCACCAGATCACGTGTCAAAATCACGGGTTCCACTTGTTTTCCTTCTTATAGCTGGTACAAAATCTTGTTTTGACCAGGTTTGACTCCCATACAAATGCCCCCAAATTTGAAAACGAAACATTTTAAAGAGCAGCCTCAATTTGAAGTTGGGGGAATTTGTATGTGGGTCACAGCTACCCAGAAAAAAACAAGGGATTTAATCGTGTTGGGTCAGTGTGTCTTTAAAAAATGAGTTGGACCTGAACTGAAAGGATGTTCCGAGAAAATTGAAGTCATTCCAAAAAGGGAAAGGTTACCTCATACCAGTTGTGTCACAGACATTCTAAACAGTACAGGCACTTGATTACAAGACTAATTGGGTTGTTTTTGTTCCTTTATTCCATACTTGTATTCTGTGCAAAATAAATGTTGAGCAGAAGAAAAAAATATGAGTACTTTTGTGTTGGTGGTAGAGAGACTGTCCATCCTTACATTTTCAGCAGCAATGGCAGAGAGGAAAAGGCAATTCATTTCTTTAAGAAGATAAATACAAATAACTGAATATGTGGACAAAAATCCACATAAACAAAAGCAAACGATCGATGAAAAGCTGCATGGGTGGACAGTAAATGGTAATAGTTCAGTACAAGAAAGGTGAAGGGGTACGCATTTGATAACAGTAAAAAGAAGAAAAAAAGGCTTGTTAGTTTGAGTGGTTGTAGGCACCTTTAAATCTTCTTCTTAGTAGACTATTTTGATTTTATGATGCAAGACATGCATCAAATTAGGAAAAAGGATTTTCTCTTCGTTTTGTTTTTCTGTCTTTCTTTTCTTTTCTTTTTCTTTTCTCTTTTCCCCCATTCACTTTGTTTATAAGGGGGGAAACTTCAAAATGTTTTCTCATATCTGAGTTTCGGATATAAGAAAACTTGGATATGGTAATAAGTAAAACATCATCTCCCTTCGATTTTCTTATAACCGAGTTTTGCTGTATTTTGATTTTATGATGTAAAACATGAGTCATAGGTCGCAAGTTTCCTTATTGTCCATTGGCATTGTACAAACGCAAATACAAAATTGTCTTCCACTGTGTAAAGTAAGTTATACATCCAAATTAGAATATTGATTAAAAACAAGAAACAGAAATTTACATTTAAACAAATATGTTACTCTCACACCACACCCACTCATTCATCTGCTCTCCGCTATCTTGCTCACTCATCATGCAACTCACACCACTTCTGCCTTCATTTTTGTTTTTAATTTTCTGTTCTGTTCTTTCTTTTTTTCCTCCTTTGTTTTGCATTTTTTCCTTTTGTTTCATGCACCAAGTTAGGTAAAAGCATTTTTTTCTTCGTTTTATGTTTCTGTTTGTCTTTTATTTGATTTTTTTTCTCTTTTTTGTTTGATTTGTTCTCTTTTCCCCTTTCAACTCGGTTATAAGAAGAAAAAAATCAAATGTTTTCTTTTATCCGAGTTTCGGATATAAGAAAACACGGATATAAGAAAGAATTTTTTTTATCTCCCTTTGATTTTCTTATAACTGGGTTTTGCTGTAGCATAATGAAAATGCGATATTTTATTGCAGGCATGATAATCTATTATCAGGCATAATGTCTGTAGGCATAATGTCCAGTAAGCAAAATGTCCGGTGAGCATGGTGACCATAGGCATAATGTCCGTAGGCAAAGTGTCCGTAGGCGAAATGTCCGCAGGCAAACTGTTTGGTCACGGTGTATGTGTGTGTGTGTGCGCGCGCTCGCACGTGCGTGTGCATGCATGAATAGATTCAAAGGCGATTCTGGAAGTTAGAGGTTGTACACTATATGCTTTTACAGCTAGTTTTGTTTTGTGCACAGGGAAATATACCATGTATAAACCCAATCACCTTTTTGGACCTCAAACCATATGAGGAAGGGGTAGGATGGGTTTATATTTAGTATTTTACGTTAGCTTTGACTTTGAAAAACAACATCGGATAAGATAAAAAAATATCATCAAAACTTTACTATATATTTAGTATCGTTAGCTTTAACTTTGAAAAACAACATCGGATAAGATAAAAAATATCATCAAAACTTTACTATATATTTAGTATTTTGCGTTAGCTTTGACTTTGAAAAACAACATCGGAAAAGATAAAAAAATATCATCAAAACTTTACTATATCCGAACATCGTTTTTCTGTTTTCTTCTTCACCCCCTCCTCCTCTCGCTCTCCCTCTTTCACTCACTCAGTGTGTGTGTGTGTGTGTGTGTGTGTGTGTGTCATTATGTCTGTCTATTTCAGGTGTCGTTTTCTCTCTCTCTCTCTCTCTCTCTCTCTCTCTCTCTGTTTATTTTTTTACATTGTGTGCACTGCACCTCCTATGCTATAGGCCGGGGGCCTGAAACATTAAAAATGTGTTGTGTTCTCTCTCTCTCTCTCTCTCTCTCTCTCTCTCTCTCTCTCTCTCTCTCTCTCTCTCTCCTCTCTCTCTCTCTCTCTCTCATACTTACTTCATCAGTAGCATAGGGGCTTGCTAGCTAGATTTAGAAATAGGTCATTGGGTTTTATAAATAATAAAAGATGGTTTGAACGAGAAAATGCAGTAGATAATTTATGTGTTTTATGTACAGATGGTGTGAAAGAAAATGAAGAACATTTTGTATTTCAATGTACAGCATATAATGGAATTAGAGCTAAATCCCAACTGTTTACTTTGGATGTGGTGAGGCAGAAGAGCATATGCTATTTATTATCTTCGGAAGATGATGAATTAATATTGTTATTTGCAAAATATGTAGCAGAAGCTTTTACATTACGAAAAAGAAAACTTCTCCTGCTGAATGGTTAGGAATAATTATAAATGTCATTTGGCTTGATGATCTGTTGCTATTCTTTTAGTTTTTGTACCTTTTTACATTATTTGATTACTACCATTATTATTTGAGTAGTTCGAGAAACAATTATTGACCAGGATAAGTTGGTAGTCATGTATTACGATTGTGTTTACTATAATGGTTATGAGTTTCACTTTAGTTGATTTATTTGTTTGTATTCTTATTGTTTGTTATGAATATAAATGCATACGCTGCGGGAAAAAAAAAGAGGCCCCGTGACATTAGGGTGTATTATTATGCCAATGTCAATTAAAACATTTTGAAGCGTTTTTGAAGCGTCTCTCTCTCTCTCTGTCTCTCTCTATGTCTCTCTCTGTCTCTCTCTCTCTCTCTCTCTCTCTCTCTCTCTCTCTCTACTCTTCTCTCTCTCTCTCTCTCTCTCTCTCTCTCTCTCTCTCTCTCTCTCTCTCTCTCTCTCTCTCTCTCCAATAGGCCTACATGGAGAGGTCAATACATGACATTTTTAATTGAGAGAAGAAAACATGTGACTGTAAATAAACCTAATGAAATCCTTTCATTGTGTTTATTGACTTGAAGTAGCGTCGATTGTCACATTTCAATCAATAACCCGCTTTCATTATATTATTTATATATATATATTTAAATCCACAGGCGCTCCATCAATATATGAACATACAGCAGAAGAGATAGGAGAGAGAGAAGAAAAGAGATCTAGGCCGACAGGCTGTGTAGCTATCGCATTTGTTTGTCTGTTTGTTCGTCTGTCCGTCCGTCCACCCCGCCCGTCTGATTGCTTATTAGTCTCTGTCTGTCTATCTGTAGGTTTGTCTGGATGTCTGATGCGTTCCTCTCTCGTGTCAGTGTGCGTGCGTGCATGCGTGCGGTGCGCACGTGTGTGTGTGTGTGTGTGTGTGTGTGTGTGTGTGTGTTTGTGCTGTTGCGTCACAGCGGCGTGTGTATGTATGCCTAGGTGCGTGCGCACACACATACACATACACACACCGTTATCCGTATGTGTGTACATGGTGTGTATAAGTTTGTACTCGAGTGCTCAAGTGTGATTGTATGTTTGTGTGTGTGTGCATACATATGCGTATTTATATGCGTTCCATGTGTGTATGTTTGTGCGTGCACGTCAAGCCTACATGCGTGCGCGAGTGTGTGCGTGATCTGGTGCGCGCGCTTGTGTATGCATACATATGTGTGCTCGTGTGGGCAACGCGTGTTTGTGTGTGTGTTGGTGTGTGTGTGTGTGTGTGTGTGTGTGGTGTGTGTGTGTTGTGTTGTGTGTGTGTGTGTGTGTGTGTGGTGGTTTGCGTATATATGTGTTTTTTTTACGTGTTAGTGTGTGTGTGTATGTGTATATATGCGTGCGTGCGTGCGTGTGTGTGTGTGCGTGTGCGTGTGTGTGAGTGTGTGTGTGTGTGTGTGTGTGTGTGTGTGTGTGTGTGTGTGTGTGTGTGTGTTCACGTGCATAGAGGCCTAGCGCCTATGTGCACATATCTGAATGTTTGTAGGCGCACGCGATGCATCATGGAGGTAAGAAATACATAAAACAATAAATCATATAAAGTACTATGCTACTCAGGAGGAAGTAAAGCTTTGTGAATCAGAATTGCTTTTATCAAAGGATTTTAAAACGTCAAGTAAATCAGTTTGCTTTTTTATCTGTTTAAACAGGTCTATCTTTGAAGAAGATCTGCCTATGACCTATTAGGCCTACTGTTGTTTGCAAAATGAGCTGTAGGACAGGAACGTGAAT
>CM065707.1:2342913-2417913 GCA_017654935.2 Phymorhynchus buccinoides
CTGCCAGGTCTAGTCCGCGCAGGGGTCCCAGGAACCCCCATTTGGGGGTCTATGAAGCACTAATATTCTACAAGACTGCAGGGGGTCCCAGGGATGCTCTAGAAAAATTCTTTCTAGCATTCGCAATGCCACAGGGACCCTCTATCCCATCCTCTAGGACCCTCTATGCTGTAAGCGAAGGAGTCCCTGGGACCCCTTGTTTTGCAGGATGATTTGGAGCCCTGAGTCGCAAGGATAATGAAAAACAAGATGAGAAATAAGTTCTGAAAGAAGTTCTACGTTCGCAGGCTTCCTTCAATGTCTCCTACAACAGGTCGGACTTCTTTCTCATCTGGTGTCTCATCATCTTTGTCATATTTTTCTTTTTTATTTCTCGGTCTAGAAATGAATTGATCAAGTTAGCATGCTGTTGGTTGATTTCTTCATCCCCACCCCCCACCCCCACCCCCCAGTTCTCTCACCCCCATTTTCTTGTTATCGTCATTTTGTTTCGTGTTTGGTTCAGTTGGCATCAGAAGGGGGTTACGTTTTGTTGTTACTGTACTGTTTTTAACGTTTCTCGCTGCCCTCCTGACAGCACCCGCTTGTTGTCTTACCCTGGCTTAAAGACTCCAGGGATCATCCCAACAGCCGAAACACTTGAACACTATGGTACAAATGCACCAGCCGGGGATGAGAGCATTACGTATGTGACCGATTTTGATTACCCCGCCATGTGGGCAGCCACACTCCGACTTTGGAGGATTTTAGACTGATGACGTTATGCTAGGAGCTTGTCATGGCTTAACTCACTGGGGACGAATGATCCGGCTCATGGCTCGCACAACCATTTAGGACGAATGAGCCAGATCCGGCTCATGGCTCGCACAACCATTTAGGACGTATGAGCCGGCTCATGGCTCGCACAACCATTTTGGACGTATGAGCCAGATCCGGCTCATGGCTCGCACAACCATTTAGGACGAATGAGCCAGATCCGGCTCATGGCTCGCACAACCATTTAGGACGTATGAGCCAGATCCGGCTCATGGCTCGCACAACCATTTAGGACGTATGAGCCAGATCCGGCTCATGGCTCACACAACCATTTAGGACGAATGAGCCAGATCCGGCTCATGGCTCGCACAACCATTTAGGACGTATGAGCCAGATCCGGTTCATGGCTCGCACAACCATTTAGGACGTATGAGCCAGATCCGGCTAAGAGTTTTCAAGTTTTTTAAATTTCTAGCATGTAACCAGCTTTCCAGTGCAACGTCATAACCTACTTTCAGTTTGCTTTGACCTTGCCTCTCTTGAAATCAACCAATCATTGCATAGTTTACATTCAGCTTTGGATGTAGAGGGCGATCAAAGATCGGAATGTGAAATTTTCCTAATCAAAAACGGTCACACACGCAATGTTCTCATCCCTAGCTGATGCATTTGTACCATAGTGTTCAAGTGCTTTGGCTGTTGGGATGAGCCATGGAGTCTTTTAGCCAGGGTACGACAACAACAACAACATACTTGAGGAGAATATGAGTTAGGCAAGTAAAGTACACCTTTGTCAATTATCTCACAGTAAACTTGCTAGAATTTCTTCTTCTTCATCACTCAGACAGTTCTTGTCAATTATGAGCGCAGATGCGTCATGCTGCCGTTATGTGCCTAACTAAGAAATAGGCCCAGCATGTCCGTCGATAGCTGAATAAAATCTTTGTAACAATTTCTTGAGGAAAAAAAAAGGCAGGAGAATGGACCAGTCAGGCAGAAAGATAGTAGATGATAATAGTCAAAGGGAAAAGGCAGAGTCGAAGAGAGTGACAGCAGGGCTCCCAATAGTCCCGCAAAACAACGGGTCCCAGGGACTACTTCACTTACAGTATAGAGGGTCCTAGAGGCGGGATAGAAGGTCCAAGTGGCATTGCGAATGCTAAAAATAATTTTTCTAGTGCATCCCTGGGACCCCCTGCACATTATTTTAGAGGGTCCTTTAGAATTGTAGTACTTCATAGACCCCCATATGGGGGTCCCTGGACAGATCAGAGGAAGTTACAAGCACAGAACTTCCAGAAGGTGGGGGAACTATGTGTACAAAAGACTCCCCCGGGCATCCCCAAGGGGGGAGACTTTCTTCACTACTGCAATGTGGGTTAATTAACGACCAACACTCTTTCTCTTTCCCTTTTCGCAGGCCCGATGATGGGAGGAAGCGGTGGAGGAGGGATGGAGGGTGACTGGAACGGCATGGGGGGTGGGCCGGGGCCGGGGCCCATAGGCCCCGCAAACTTCCACCCCATGCCACAGGGGCCTAACATGGGCCCTGGGGGTGGGCCGGGGCCCGTCATGCAGGGCCCGCCTGGCCCGCCCGGCCCCGGTGGACCTGGGCCGAGAATGAGGAAGAACCATCCCCAGATGATGAGAGGACCCGGTGAGTGGTGCTTGTTTGGATTGTGGTCACACAGTTTCCTGTCATTATGAGCGTGGATGCCTCATGCTGCCGTTATGCGCCTGATTAAGAAATATGTTCTGTTCCGAGTATACTCAGAATTTGTTCGGATTGAGTTTTAGTTGGAAAAAAAAGAGGAATTCTGATTTGTTGAATTTGTTGTATATATGTGTATGTTTGTGCTAAGTTCAGGGCATGATTTCTGTCCACATTTTGAACAGTACTGTTCTCTTCTTCTCCATTTAAACAAACCAAAAACCCACCAACCACCACCAACTATAACAACAAACAAAACCTAGTGATATATTCCTTGGCCGTTGTTCTGACAAGAAGCCTGCCTATTTATGTAACGTCAGAGTCTTTTCCATTGTTTAGCTGATGTGAAATATCCTGACCTTTTTCTCGTATTGTTTGTTCCAGACGGGCGGTTCGTGTGTCGACATTTTGTTGCACCGGGAGGCTGTCGGTTTGGAAACTCCTGCGCTTTCCTTCACCCCGGAGTGAACGGGCCTTCCCTACACTGACACCTGCCATTATCATCATCATCATCATCATCGTCATCTGCATCATCAGCTTCCTTTTCATCATCTTGATGAACATCGGCTTTATCATCATCGATGTCGGATTTGGCAGCTCCTGTGTTTTTCTAGCTTACTGGTATAGAAAGGACCTTTGCTGCATTGACTCCTGTGAAAATATCATCTTCATCGCCATCATCATCTTTACCGTCGTTGACGTCTCAGGTGGAAGTGTTTGGACTGCATGCAATCTTTGAAAGAGGAGGTGTCAAACTGCGATATCTTCTACACCCTCGCTCGATTCCATTCATTCTGAACGTGGGAAGACAGGACTCTGTGCAACATGATTATCTTCTGCTATGCCTACCCCCCCCCCCCCCCCCCCCCCCCATTTCAGCACTCCTCCCTCTCTCCCCCAAACTACCAGCTGCATTATCTTCTAGCCTCCACCCCCACCCCCTTTAGAGACCACCTCAAAATCCTCCACCCCACCCCCTTTCCTCCATCTTTCCTGCGTCATCTGCTGAGTGGAAGGACAATTGTTCGAATCATAGACTTTTGGCCTGCAGCATCCAGTCTCCATCTTTACTGTCTCTCTCTCTCTCTCAATACTGTTCGTTGTTCATTTGACTGCATCATGTTATGAAGGATTTCATCCAAATCCACGGATTTGAGCATTACAGAAACAGACCTGCTTCGTTTTGTCACAGAAATTGACTGTCTTTCCAGCCCTCACCGTTTGTCTTTCAGTGTGTGTGTGTTTGGGTTTGGATTTGGACCCTATGAAATGTTCTGAATTTTGTGTGTGTGTAAATATAAATGGATGACAAGTCATTTTTGTGGCTATAAAACCTCTTAATTAAAGAGATGGACCCTATTCAAAGTCAGGGGGAAACACAGCATCGTTTGAGAATGGAGAAGCTTCATTCCTGATGCTTCGATTGCCAGATGTGTTGGAGTGAATGCTGCACTTTTTGTGTTCATTTATGACGGTTGGTTTGTGGAGGATGAACAGACTCCATCCATGATTTGTTTTGAGAGGTGGAAACAAGATCTATTTTTTGGGGTGTGATTTTGGATGATACGGTTTGAGAATGAAATTTGATTCACAAGTGGCCGGTTTTTGTTAACTTGTGTACGATTATGTTGGGTTTAGCTGCGTGTTTGTGTGAGAGAGAGAGAGAGAAAGAGACTATGTGATTGTGAGAAAGTGAGTGTGTGTATGAGAGTGCATGTGTGCGTGGTTGTATATGTGAGAAAGTATAAAATATGACGTGTATGCACTTGTGTGTGTGCTTGTGTGTGTGTGAGAGAGAAAGACAGACAGTGATATGATGTGTGTATGTGAGAGAGAGAGAAATACAGACAGTGAATGAGTGTGTGAGAGAGAGAGAGAGACAGACAGTGATATGATGTGTGTATGTGAGAGAGAGAGAAAGACAGACAGTGATATGATGTGTGTGTGTGAGAGAGAGAGAAAGACAGACAGTGATATGATGTGTGTATGTGAGAGAGAGAGAAAGACAGACAGTGATATGATGTGTGTGTGTGAGAGAGAGAGAGAAAGACAGACAGTGATATGATGTGTGTATGTGAGAGAGAGAGAAAGACAGACAGTGATATGATGTGTGTGTATGAGAGAGAGAGAAAGACAGACAGTGATATGATGTGATATGATGTGTGTATGTGAGAGAGAGAGAGAAAGACAGACAGTGATATGTGAGAGAGATATGAGAGAGAGAGAGAAAGACAGACAGACAGTGATGATATGATGATGTGAGAGAGAGAAAGACAGACAGTGATATGTGTGTATGAGAGAGAGAGAAAGACAGACAGTGATATGATGTGTGTATGTGAGAGAGAGAGAAAGACAGACAGTGATGATGTGTGTATGAGAGAGAGAGAGAAAGACAGACAGTGATATGATGTGTGTATGAGAGAGAGAGAGAAAGACAGACAGTGATATGATGTGTGTATGAGAGAGAGAGAAAGAGACTTAATAACACCAAAAAACCTGATGGCGGCAATAAAATGTTGAGGTATTGTAAAAAAGATTTGAGTCATGAGTTGATGAAGTTAAATTCTGAACCATTTCTAACAGCTGTGTAAATGTGTTCCATTGACTTTGTGTTCTCATAGTTAGCATCTTGTTAATGGAAAAATGCGATGTATGTCTAAGTGCTATGTGCAACAGCTCTGAAAATTAGTTATGCGAGTTATAATATGAATCACTTAGTTTGTCACATGAGAGCATGTATGGTGGCAAAACGTGTGTAAGCTTAGCTTCGTTGGTTTCACCTGGAAAGTGTTTTTAAATGAAACCTTTGCTCATGGAAGATATTCTTCACTCAAGTTCACCTCTAATCTAAAAAAAACAACACTTTTGTCTTTCCCCATATAAGTGTTGACAGTTTTCTTTTTTCCTTTAATAAAAGTATAATAAAATCCCCCCAAATAAAAGTGTATAATAAAAATATTGTGCTGTGGGCTATTTTTGTCAGTGTGGTAAGACTTAGTTTGAAACAAACAGAATGTTCCATTTTCCTAAGGGGTCATTTTTCTTTTTGAAAAAAATTATTAGGAGTCCAGAATTTTTTTTCATTTTCATAAACATGATAAGAACTAATATCTCTCCTTGGTATCTTCGTTTGCTTGTGAAGCGATTTAGTTCAAAAGGTCATGAAATGGGTTGGAATGATATTTTAGTTCAATTGTCATGAGAATTTGGCACATTCTCCTGCATTTTTTCGAAAAAAATCTTTCTAATGTAATAATTTGTCCTTTGAGCTCCTCTCCTCCGAAATAGGAATGTGTGGGCTGAATGCAGCGGGGAGACCAGTGAAAACTGGACACATATGTGCATCGCCCATCACTGCCATATGGCCTGGGAACGAAAAAGTAAGAATAAACGTGTTTTTGTTTTTGTTTTTTAGAGTAATGAGACATGGTGAAGTTTAAAAGGAATTTAACTTCACAGTATCACAGGGAAAGCTTCGGGGAAGCTATAAGTTTGAATTACTACGTAATGTTCTGGCAAAGAAAAGTATACCTTTTGCTTGTTTAGTTGCCTTTTGAATGAAAAAGTATGGCTAGTGAAACAAGATTTGCATTGGATAAAAGCCTTGCGTTGTAGCAGTTTTGGTTATGTAATGGGGATGGCGATCAAGACTTGATAAACAACATTTGGAAACATGTTTATGAAGTTATGATTAGGTTTTTGAAAAAAAAGTAAATGTGAAAGTTTTTCAGTGATCACGTTGTTTGGCAATTATCTGTAAAATACGGATTGCAAAACCAAAATACTTTGAAAGTTTTGGTAGGACTGATAAAATGGTTGAACACTGAGACTATGATATGAGTTTCTGTCATATGTGGTTTTCACTGGTTTTTGTTTCCCTGGGACTGGTTTTGACACCGGTTGTTGGGGGATTGATCGCTGATGGGACTGGTTTTCAAAATTCTTAGCGCTATCACTGGGTTTTTGATTGGGTTAAAAAAAAGTTAATGTGAAGTTTCTTGAGTGCGTTATTTGTTATAAATACGATCGTCAATTTGTGACCACAGCAAAAGACTTAACCGTCATATCAGGTAAATAATATTAACTCAATTGAAATTGTAACTGGGAATTTTGAGTAAGTATGTGAAACGAAGTGAATAGCAGTGAGTGACATTTATCGTATTCGCTTTATAATTTTTCATGTTCTTGAATGGAAAATCGAAAGATTCGAATTTTAGGTGTTTTGTTAGAAAACAAGCATAAAATAAAAGAAAGGTGAGGGTTGAAATATTTTTGATTTTGTAATTGATCACACAGTGCCACAGTAATATGATAGAATCAAAATACTGTAATATTTATTTTATTTCTGTAGCTTATGAATTTGTGTATGTATGCTCTCAGTGTGAGTGTGCATACGTGTGCATGCGTGTATGTTTGTATTTGCAGGGGTGTTGAGTAGTTATTGTGTTCGAAGAGTATTACGACGGGGACCTGTAACTGGCTGTAAGTTGTTAGCCTACTTTCTTCGCATTACACGGACACACATTTCACTTTTAGAACATAGCTAATTACTTTAAGAAATCAATAAACTGAAGAATCGATCTGCTGGGATACTGGAAGATCTCTCGGAACTAATAGTTCCCCCACCTTCTAGAAGTTCTGTGCTTAGCAAAATCCTCTAATCTATCCCTCTCTTTGACTCAGCCCTTTTCTTTTCTTATTATCATCTACAATTTGTCTGCCTCATTGGCCCATTCTCCTGCACTATTTCAACCAAAAAAGAATCTTCCAATTAATTTTCTCTTTTGAGCTCCTCCGAAATCGGAATGTGTGGCTGAATGCAGCGGGGAGACCAGTGGAAATTGGACACACGCGTATGTAGTTCACCAATAATGGCCATATGATATGGCCTGGGAACACAGAAAAACAGAGATGGTCCTCAGTATTTATTGGTAGTCATGTAAACTGAAAAATAGAATTAACCCTTTCGTCGCCAGCCGTTTTTCAGCAAAAAAAGTTTCATTAAACTTACCTGGGTAAATAAAAAAATCTGTCTAATATTGGGGATTCCTCTGTGACATATTTAAAGTAAGGCCTATCCCCACCTCCCAAAATGAAGAGAACAGGGTCTTTGGATAACAGACCCTGATTTGATGCCTTTTAGTGACAGTGACCATGTGGTGCAAAAATGCGATGTTGGCGGTGAAAGGGTTAACACTAGTCATGTTTGGCATTGTAAAGTACATTTTTGAGGATCGCATACCAAAATGTTCTATCTTTATCATTCTCAGGTAAAAACAACAACAACGGTATCAGCCTTTACATGCATCTTTCTGGCGTTTACCTAAAAATTATAAAATCTTTCGATATGAAACTTGAGTATTGATTATGATTTTAAGTTAATGGAGTTTTTTTCTCTGTGAAGATAATGCTGAAATTTGCGTGTGGTTGTGAACAGTGAATGTTTGTTATGCAACGCATGATGGTTTTGTGCCACACGTGTTCTTTGTCGCTGAGGGGACGTTGAATCTAGCTTTCATTCAGTCAATGTTGCGGTTTGGAAATAATTATTCTGAAATGATAAAATATTCTTGTCAGTATCTGACTGGTTGCATTGAAAGCATGTGTTCTAAGTGTTATTATGCAAATTTCAGTGCGATTGATGGTGTGTTATATATGATTTTTGTTATGATTGAAACGCGAAAATGTTTGATGAAAAGAATATGTAAACATTTGCAAAATGTCAAAAAAGTCAATTAGCAATAAACCAATGCCTGTGGTAAGTCAACCAAGGCGAAACTTTATATCCATTGTTTTCATAGTGGTGCATGCATGACAATGTGCTGTGTATGTGCATGTGCATGCTCTTATTTGTGTGTGTGAGAGAGATAGACGAGGTGTAGTGATTTTTCGTTCTTTTTTTCGTTCGCTCTTTCATTTTCCACACGCATCTCTTTATTTTTGTACCCATTTTTATTTTCCAAGCCGTGAAATAAACAAACAAATTTCTTCACTACCGTGAGAAAAACACATCCACGAGTAAACAAATCGTGAACACTCAACATGAACTCGACATTCTTTTGCCGTGCGTCTGAGACCATTTTTCCGCCAGGCGACCGTATTTTTCGGATCATTAGGTGCTGCTGTGAATAAGGCGAATAGGGCAATTTTCAAGAAAAATCTGAACAAATTAAAGTAAAAGGCGCCCTCGTTTATAAGGCGATACACACCTCGCAAAAGAAAGTTGAAGTTTCAAGCCCGTACACGTCCTGTAAACGCTTACCGACCGCCATTACTGCTGTCATAAATGAGAGTTGGCTCCCTTCTCAAATAATCGAACTTCCGTTTTTGCGACTTCCGCTTGTTGTGTTTGGACTTTTCTTCGCGAAAACTGGTAGAATTATGGCATTTTAAGCTCTACAACGATGCTTTTTAAATCCAATGAAGGGTTATGGCATCTGTTGGACGGTATCTCAGACGATAATAGGGATTTTGAAGCATTTTAACGTGAGTATTCGTCGTATCGGCGACTAGTTACCTCTTTCGATGTTGTGACTCACAGTAGACTGTACTGAGTACGGCAATCGTTGCCTCTCTTCTCACGATTTTGTTCACTAATAGGGCGCCCTCGTTTATTAGGCGCATAGGTCGAAATTGGAGAACAAAATATCGCCTTATAGTCCGAAAATGACGGTAAATTGATAAACGGAAAGATAAATGCCTCCTCTCCCTTTCCCCTGACCACTCCCCTTCAATGTGAAGTTTTTTTTTTGCTACATTGCGAGTACATTTTGTCACATAGGGCGCATCCGCACTGGCTCTAGTGCTGCAGCCAAAGGGATTTGTTGGCCTTTGGGGACCTTCCCCAACACACCTGTCCTCAAATCCCTTGGGCCCAGAGTGCAAGGCTTCTCCACTTTAAACAAGTTTTAGCCCAGCCTGCCGGAATAGCTGCTGGCCCCCTCTGCTATCTCAGTATCTGGCAGTCATTGTCGGTAACGACGGACTGACATACGTATTTCTTCCGACATTTTCTTGTCATTGTGAGCGCAGATGCGTCAAACTGCCGTTATGCGCCTAAGAAATATGCCCAGCCGTGTCAGTTCAGCTGGAGAAAATCTCTCCAAGACTCTGTAAGAACAAAAATTCAGAAGAATGGACCAGTAAGGCAGAAAGATAGTACATGACAGTAAGCAAAGGAAAAAGGCAGAGGCATAGTCAGAGTAGATTAAGTTACAAGTTACAGAATTTCCAGATAGTGGGGGGGGGGGGGGGGTTGTTTGTACATAAAACACCCCAGTATTGCTGACGGGGGGGGGGGGGGGGGGCTCATTTATACAAAATTTGTCGATTTCTTGCAAAAGCTCTCTACTCTGAAATGGAACAGAAGTTCTGTCCTAGCAACTTCTGATCTATCAGTCACTTTCTTTGACTCTTGCCTTCTCTTTTTCTTCCTACCATCTACACTGTACTATTTCTCTGACCTATTGCATTGGTCCATTCTCACACCTTGAAAAAACCCCCATAATTTTCTCCTTTAAGTTCTTCCAAAATAAAAATGAGTATGCTGAATGCAGCAGGGAGACCAGTGAAAACTGAAAAACGAACACATACGTACCTCACCCATTATGGCCATATGGCCTGAGAACTCAGAATGTGTTGGTGGAATGCAGCAGGGAGACCAGTGAAAACTGAAAAACGGTACACACATACGTACCTCACCCATTATGGCCATATGGCCTGAGAACTCAGAATGTGTTGGTGGAATGCAGCAGGGAGACCAGTGAAAACTGAAAACCGAACACATACGTACCTCACCCATTATGGCCATATGGCCTGAGAACTCAGAATGTGTTGGTGGAATGCAGCAGGGAGACCAGTGAAAACTGAAAACTGCAATGACAATTTTGATAAATAAACAATTCGTCTATAAAACATACGTACCTCACCCATTATGACCTGGGAACGCAGAAGAAGAAGAAAGGAAAGCAATTGTTTCCGATGAAGCAAAACACCGTCTTTCATAGAAGAGCAGAAATCAACCATGGCAGAAAAAATTGGTATTTGGTACGCTATAGTCACAGAGGCGTCTCTGTGAAATTCGGGATGCTCCCACCTGGAGAGCGTCGCAGCCAGAGGCGCGCCACCCTCTTTTTGTGTGACTGATGAGGAAGGAAAGGGGGGGGGGGGGGGGGGTTTTGACCAAATGACATGTGTGGGCACACAGGACCTCAGTTTATCGTCTCATCCAAAAGACTCCACGTTCAGACCATAAGGCCTAGTGCAGAGTGAGAGGAAAAATCCCCTGTACCCAGGTTCGAACTCGGGTTTATTGTATGCGAGGCGAGTGTGTTACCTCTGTGCCACTCTACACCCTAGAGTGTAAACTGCATGAGATTACTGTGATGACAATTTTGTTAAATAAACGTTCTTCTGGTGATACCCAAACTTTTATTTTCAATTCGTCTATAAGTTTCTTCATCTTCTTCTGCATTCCCAGGTCATATGGCCATAATGGGTAAGGTATATATGTGTCCGTTTTTCAGTTTTCACTGGTCTCCCCGCTGCGTACAGCCAACACATTCTGATTTCGGAGGAGCTCAAAGGAGAAAAATTATTTGGAAGATTTTTTTTGAAAAAAGGCAGGAGAATAGGCCAATAAGTCAGAAAGATAGATGACAGAAAGCAAAGGGAAAAGGCAGAGCCAAAGAGAGTGGTAGATTAGAGGAAGTTACAAGCACAGGACTTCCAGAAGGTGGGGGAACTATTTTTACGAAAGACCCCCGGCATCCCCACGGGGAGGTCTATAAGTTTAAAAAAAAACACCCAGCAAGCCAAGAAAAACCTGGTGAAAGCCACAACTATAACAGAGAGCACTGACACAATGAAAATCTGCACCCAGAACACAAGAATATATCAGAAAAAACCACGACTATGAAACTACAAGGCAAACATGTCACAGAATTCTTCGTTTTACCAAGTTTTTAAGGACAAGGTGATGAATTTTAACACAGGGGAAAGTAAAACATAACAAAACACTTTTATAAATGTTATATCCATTGATGATCTTGATTACAGTTTCAAAATAGTGGACTTGTTTTTAACATGGAATCTTCACTTATCCAAAAATGTTTATCAAAGTTCTGTTCATAAGTTTTACAGGTTTATCGATTCAGATTCAGAATCAGAATAAGGTGATAAAAGTTCATTGCAAATTCCAGATCTAACCAAAATGAAAATAAAAATGTATTGAAAATGTTCTTCAACTGCCTTCAAAACGTTCTGGTGATACCCAAACTTTTCATTAGAATCCATTTATGACTTTTTCACAATTCATGACAATTTGCATACACACGCACACAAACACTGGAGCAAGAAGAAAAAAACTACAATATTAGAGCAGGTTTTTAAAAAAAATGAAAAGCACCCCCACAACTATACTAACCCACAGGTTTTAAAAAAAAATGAAAAGCACCCCCACAACTATACGCTACCCACACTAGGTCGCTTCTGCACAGCAAAACACTTCGCAGGGAAAATCACAAAAGCAAAAAGCACACGTACATGCAAAAAGCACACGTACACGCCCAAAAGCACAACAATTAGTGCAACACAAGCACTTTGTCTTTGTGTCAGACCAACTGACATAAGCTAGAACACCAAGGCTACATGAAAATGTTGTTCTGCATGTGGGGATTGTCTTTAGGCATGACAAGCTCCTAGCATAACATCATCAGTGTGGCAGGGTCATCAAAACGGTCACACACGTAATGTTCTCATCCCTAGCTGGTGCATTTGTACCATAGTGTTCGATTGCTTCGGCTGTTGGGATGATCCCTGGAGTCTTTTAGCCAGCGTAGACAACAACAAGAACTCAAGGAACTCGGGTAGATTGGCCATGCATTAAAGAAAAAAACAAACCACAACCAAACAAATCAACAACAAAGAGTAAATGCATAAAAATAAAACCGGCTGGGGTATTTTAGGTACACGGTTAACATATTCACAAAATATCTCTATTTCCCCATGGCAACACAGTGTTCGGCTACTCATAATATGACTTACAACTCACTGTCTTGCCATGGAGAAATAGTGATATTTTGTGAATATTGTTAACGTGTGCAGAGACCTTTAGTGAGCCATCTTATTATTGTCTATTTACAATTACGATCATCACAGATCCCTTCATCATCACAGTCGCTAGGAATGACTAGGCCTGTCCTCAATAGCCCATGGCAATACAGTCGCTAGGAATGACTAGGCCTGTCCTCAAATATCCCAGGGCAATACAGTCGCTAGGAATGACTAGGCCTGTCCTCAAATAGCCCATGGCAATACAGTCGCTAGGAATGACTAGGCCTGTCCTCAAATAGCCCATGGCAATACAGTCGCTAGGAATGACTAGGTCTGTCCTCAAATAGCCCATGGCAATACAACGGATTTCGTCGATCTACGTACAATATCAACGTAAGGCATAAAGGGTGAACATTTCAAAAAGTGAAAAAAAAAAAATTGTGGTAACTATGCCAGGTGCCACTAGTTGCTATATAAACAAATTAAATCTTATATCAATATCTTTCATTTTTGCGTAAATACGTGTTACAGGGGGGAAAAAGTACAGTACAAAAATCCCAGTCTCATAAGAGTGAAAATTGTCTTTTCAAAGCTGGCTGTAAAATATTTTTCCAAAATTTCTGTTGTCTAATATTCTTAAGCAAGATAAACATGCTTTAAATGTTTAATCAAAGTAGAGAAAAAAAAGATCAAAAAAACATTGAGAACAAAAATGTACACATACAATTCAATTCTATATTGCATGATATGTAGTCAATGCATTATTTTAAACAAGGCAACATACTGTATTTTACGGACTACAAGGCGCACCTGATTATAAGGCGCACCCCCCAAATTTTACCCAAAAATTCAGATTTTGTTACTCTATTTTCTTACAATATTGTCAGTCACATTATAAGGTGCAGGGGTCTCAGTCTGGGGGAAAAAGTATCGCCTTATAGTCCGCAAAATACAGTGTTTATTCTGTAATAATCAATCAACAACCTCTGACATTTATTCAAATAAACACAAGAAAAACATAAACCAGATCTACCAATACAGGAATGTCTCTGGATGAGATTCTGAATAAATATAATTCAAATGCGTACGCCACATGGCAAAAGTACCACATACCGCTGCTACACATTATTCCATCAGCTAAAATAAAGCACGCATTTGTGTACACCCGGAATGTTAACAATTCAACACAGATCCAACAAATATTCTGAACAATGAAATGGAATGTCACATGTGAAAAGTAGAACAAAAGATACAGTGAAGTAAAACGATAAATATCAAAGGATATGTGGTCATTTCAATGGAATAAAATCCCTTCACACATTTGCCAGAATTTTCAGATTACAAGCGTTTCAATCTTTGGGGCACTTTCAAAAATTCAAAGGCTCAGTCTATCGGTCTGAGTATTTCAAAAGGCAGACTCGGGGCAAGTTTCACTAGACGACGGTTGCCGCATGAATAACTGTTACGCCAAAAATGGGTCTAAGAAACACTAGTAAATGTTGGCGAACATTTTTTATAAGCTCTTGTGTGATTGGTCCAAAAAAAAGTATTATTTTAACCAAACTTTAATGGACCAATCAACAACAAGAAATGCATTGTATTCACCCCATGCAAGTCACATGATAGTTCGCTGAGAGATTGCTGGGGCAGAGGCTCAGAGCGCTTCGCAAAATGTCGGCAAATGAAGGGTGTTTCTTAGACCGTTTTTGCCGATTTGAGCTAACGCTACCTAACGTTAGCCCTTGTGAAATGGCCCCCAGTACAATATGACTAGTAATTAGGACATTATAATCGCAAGACTTTGAGATCTAGGAGATTAAAAAAAAATCCACACAGTAATTGCTTCTTTACAAAGTGTGCCAATTAATGGAAGATGCCTCACAATCTGGAAATTAAAAATGTCAAATAACCACCAAGACTTTGTGCACATTTACGTGCAACAATCGTACAGGCACCCATCCACAGATGAAGACAAAGTCAGAAATAAGCGGATGCCCCCCCCCCTTGGGGATACCGGGGGGTCTTTTGTATAAACAGTTCCCCCACCTTCTGGAAGCTCTTCCTCTAATCTGTCACTCTCTCTGACTCTGCCTCGTCCCTTTGCTTACTGTCATCTACTATCTTTCTGCCTTTCCGGTCCATTCTCCTGCCCTTTTTTCACGAAACACTTTCAAAAAGATTTCCTCCAGCCGAAATCGGACTTGCTGGGCCTAATTGTTTCTTAGATAGGCGCATAACGGCAGCATGACGCATCTGCGCTCATAATTGACAGGAAACTGTCTGAGCGATCGAAGAAAAACCAGATGGGTTTCTGCATGTATGAGCACATTCCATCGCATTTCTTACTTCTATATTTTTGGGGGCTGATTGCGGAAGGGTTTTCGTACGTAAGTTTTGCGTAAATGTGCGCACAGCCTAAAGGAGGAGGACGGAAAAATAAATTTAGAAAAAAGGTTGACTGTTCCATAATATCAATGGCAAAAAGCACACACAAGCAAATATCATCTTGGAATTGCACATAGATCACACAGAAAACACCAACCCATATACGGGCAAAATGCAAGAAGTCAAACGCAAGCTTCAGATAAATACTGAGGCAAAATAAAGCCCTCTCTTCCTTCACAACCAATTTGTCATTTTAAATATCCGTAGTTTTACACAATGCTTAAACTTAATCTATGAAAACCAATTTAGATTTCTGGTAAAGCAAGAATTAATTGAACTAAAAACGTCACAACGCTACACATTAACACAAAGAGATGTGAAGTTGAAAAAATAAACCTACATTTTTGTCCTAAAAAGGACATTTTCAAAGGATGAAGATGAGGCGATCTGTTTGTAAACAAAATGGTTCGGTGAATGAATGACGTATGGATAATTTCCATACGTGAAGCAAAAATGAAACAAATCATGAAAAATCGACTCTAAAGCTCTGTTTACCGTCACAACCGTTAGGCCATTCTGATGTTAAGCATGATAACAAAACTCAAAAATGAGGGGAAATTACAACTAAAGCCTAAATACCACCCAAAATTGCACACAATCGAAATGCTGTAGAATAAATGCGTCTAAAAGATCCCTTCAATATCAGGTTGTTTGCCATTTAAAAATCAAGAGGAAACAGAGAGAAAAACAAAAAAACATGCATGTTTGTGAGATACAGAAGGAAAATATTTGCGTAAGGAAAATTGTAAACCACGCATTAAATGCAATGTACCGAGTTCTGTTAAAAATAGGCAGACCACACACCAGAATATTAGTCAATAGTGCGGTAGATTGAGAAAAACAAATCATATCAAAGTCAAATGAAAAACAATAATACACGCGTATATCAAAGTCAAATGCACAAAACAACGAGGAAACTCCCCCCCAAAATGAAGAATTAAAAATGGCAAAGAAAAATCAAATAAAAATATTGAGACCCCCCAAAATAAAGTTAATACACTCTCCGCTACAGACAAACAAATAAACACAATGGAAAATAAAGAGACACCATGATTATTTTATTTTTTTAAAGCAAAGCAAAAAATCATGAGACTCATGAATTGCAGGTAAAGCGCTTGAAAAAAAGAGAGTATCATATGACTCGTAAAATAAGCAAGGTAAACGGTTGAAATAACAAATTTTATCTCAAAGACAACAAGCTCCACTGAACTTCACCGAAGTGACTCAGCAGCAGTGCAGTGTCTCCTCGGTTGGTTGCCTCTGGACGTCCTAACACATTTGCTCCCCTTGGACTGCTGGTTTCGGATTCCGCGACCTGACAAGCCGGGGTGTGGCTGTGGGTTGGGGGTTGAGAAGAGCAGCGTGGGAGCCCAAAAGATGACAGAACATTTGAAAAACCCTAAACCAGTCGGTGGCAGCGTTTCTTTCTTTGTCATTTGCTATTTTTTATAATGAGCAGATGCGTCATGCTGCCGTTATGCTGCTAACTAAGAGACAGTCAGGCCCAGCATGTCCGTCTTCGGCTGGAGAAAATCTTTGTCAGAGTTTCTAGAACAAAGATCGGAGAATGGACCAGTAAGGCAGAACGATAGTAGATGACAGTAAAAGCAAAGGGAAAAGGCAGAGTCAAAGAGAGTGACAGTTAGGAAGAAGCAGCAAGCACAGAAGGTGGAGGAACTATTTGTAGGAAAGCCCCCACCCCCACCCGGTATCCCCCCTCGGAGGGTGTGGCAGTCAAGGTCCCTCAGGCCTCCTGAGACGTCTGTCTGTTTGGAGCGGAGATAGATAACAGCTTTCTCTGCAGAACGCCGTTCAGTCTCTCCAATCTGAAGACAAACCCAAAAAGCACAAATAACTTGCACGTATAATATTATGAATGCACACTGTAAAATATAAAGCAGCGTACCTGCGTGCAGTTTCACACACACACCAACCACGCACGCAATTATTTTCTGTCTCTCACACACATATGCAAAAAACGCATAAACACACACACACACATATACACAGTCACATTCTCTCTTGCACATACACGCACAGTCACACACTACCTAAACCCATACTCTCTATCTCCCTCTTTTCCACAAACACACACACACACACACCACACAAATTCAGACACACATACGCACAAACACACACACACAGAGTCACACACTCTCTTACACACACACACACACAGAGTCACACACACACACACACACAGAGTCACACACACACACACACACAGAGTCACACTCTCTCTCTCACTCACACACACACAATTACGCACACATTCCCCCCAAAAAACAAGCTTATTCTCATGAAATTCTAACGTTTGTAAAGCGCTTAGAACCTCACCTGTTCTTATCATCTTTCTCCTGCTTATACACATCCTCCAGCTCCTGACATTTCTTCTGCAGCGCCGTCTTCTCCTGATTGGCTAGCCGCAGCTGTTCCAACAATTGGTTGTCCGCCTTCCTCCCCTCGATGCCCTTTTCGTCGTCATCTTTATCGTCGCTGTCGTCATCGTTATCAGCCATCCTCTTCATCGCCTTGTCGTCGGTGTGTTGGTAATTATTGAGCGAGCTGACGTCTGGGAATAAGGCTTTGTGCAGGCTGCAAATTGAACAATTAATAAACGATTTACATTAATAGATACAGTATTTTTCGGACTATAAGGCGCACCTTTGCATAAGGCGCACCCCCCAAATTTCAGATTTTGTTACTATATGTTCTTACCATTTCATCAGTCACATTATAAGGCGCTGGGGTCTGAGTCTTGGAAAAAAGTATCGCCTTACAGTCCGAAAAATACGGTAATTTAAAGAAACGATCAATCAATTGCTAACATTTGCAAATAAATTAGCTCATTGATGGTAAACAAAAGAAGAAAAATGCTAAGAGCAGCCTAACATTCTTTTTGGTCAAACCAGGCTCATAAATAAGATAGTTACACAGACAGTGAACACACACAGACCTCTACTCCATTTGTGTAGATCTGTTGTTTGCATGAAAGTAGATGTACATCAAAAGTTAAAAGCGTTATAATACAGTTGAACCTCCCTTATAAGACCTTCAAAAATCATCCAAAATGAGGTCTTATAAGGGAGGGGTCTTATAATGGAGGTCATTTTAATACTTGCAAAGAAGAGTAATGTCTATGAGAAGTAGGTCTTATTTGATGAAAACAAACCCAAAACGCCCAGGTTTAGCTGGTGGGTATACTTCGGATTTTATTGATCCTTTTACAAACACACTCAATCATGAACTCATAGGAAGGTCTTACGTGGGAGGGAGTCTTATAATGGGAGGTCTTATAAGGGAGGTTCCACTGTATAAAAGAGAGGAGAAATGCTCAAAACTTCTGAAGACTTCTCTTCAGTATTTGTTCAGTCAGTTCAAGAATGTTGCTATCTAACATTATGTAAAGCGTCTAGAACCTCAGAAAATAGAAGTGTTAAATTTAACTCTGTTCTATTTATTTTAAGCTTGAAATAAATAATAATAATAATAATAAACGGACACTTATATAGCGCTTTTTATTGAGCACAAAGCGCTTTACAATCAGCATTGAAACACTCACATACGCACACACATGCACAACAGGCACGCACGCACGTACGTGCACGCGAGTGAACACGTTCTTGCACACAGACCCACACACACAGACCCACACACATTTCATCAAACACATGCTCACTGAAACGCACACACGCTTACACAAGCATACACTTGTACAAACAAATAACAAATCAACAACTCTCAGTTACCTGAAGTAGAGATTCCGCTCTAACAGTTGATCTCGGAGCTCCAGAGCGGTGCTCTCTACCCGTTCTTTTTCTCGCTGCAGCAAGGAAATCTTGGCCTGAACGACACAGATTATTGAACTCTTTTATTCTTCTTCTTCTTCTTCAATCGCTCAGTTTCCTGTCCATTATGAGCGCAGATGCATCATGCTGCCGTTATGCGCCTAAGAAATAGTTAGGCCCAGCAAGTCCGACTTCGGCTGGAGGAAATGTTTTTGAAAGGGATTCTTGAAAAATGGACTGGTAAGGCAGAAAGATAGTAGATGACAGTAAGCAAAGGGAAAAGGCAGACTCAAAGAGAGTGACAGATTAGAGGAAGTTACAAGCACAGAACTTCCAGAAAGTGGGGGAACTATTTACACAAAAGACCCCCCGGTATCCCCACAGGGAAACCTGTTTATTGAACATTGAAACATTATGAACTGTAATAAATAAACTCTTTTTGTTTGTTTTTGGGGGAGCTACCAGAATGATCCACTTAGTGATCATGGGCCCAAAAGAGAAGAAGACGAAATACATAAACAAAGTCCTAAATGGAAATAATCAAAAGAGAAAATCACTAATAGGAAAAAGTCACACTAAGCGCACATACACATATACATGGAAGTTCTGCGTGGAAAACACAAAAATAAGTAAAAGAAAGAAGGAAAAAAAATAAGCGGACAACTTTCCGTACGGAAACGCCTGCACTTATTTTTTCTTCTTTCTTTTATTTCTTCACAGGCTTTTTGCACGGAACATCCGCTTATATGTGTACATGTTTTGCCCAGTTCGTGAAATGGGCAGTATGGTTTGCCCAGTTCGTGAAATAGCCAATATATAACTTGCAATCGAGAAAAACAATATGAATGAAAAATAGTTTTCATTCATTAGCGCACATAGATCAAGAATTGGTTCAAATAAATGAGAAATCTCATTTGTAGATGAGTGAAAATTATTTTATTCAGACTTAATTTGATACAACGTTTGATTCAACATGTGGCTCAGGCATGCCCCAGCTTAGCATCTGGTGGAGTTGGGGGGCAGGATAGGGGTGCACATACAATGTAGAAAAGTGTGATACCATTGAATCAATCTTAATCAATACCTGTGTGAATGGGGATTCAAAAATGTGATATACATTGTCCATTTCATAAATTGGGCAAACCATTTTGCCCATTTCATGAAATAGGCAATTTCACGGATTGGGCGTAACATACACGCGCTTAGCCTGTTCCTTCAGTCGTAGCAGTAAAGACGCCTTGGCCTGAAATGACTAAACCTTGGCCTGAAATGACTAAACCTTGGCCTGAAGTGACTAAACCTTGGCCTGAAGTGACTAAACCTTGGCCTGAAATGACTAAACCTTGGCCTGAAATGACTTAAACCTTGGCATGAAGCAGGAAGAGTTGATTTATCTTTCATAGATCTTTGTACACATAGGAACAATAGAAAACATGTAACATAGTATATGGGCAAAGATATAAACATGGACACACAAAAATAAACATGCAGTATCAAAACACACGCACACCGTCACATACTCACTCACATACACACAGAGAGAGAGAGAGGGAGGAGGGGAGTGAGGGAGGCTCTCTCTGGGAGGGAGAGAGAAAGAGAGAGGAAGGAGGGAGAGAGAAGAGAGAGAGGGAGAGAGAGAGAGAGAGAGAGAGAGAGAGAGAGAGAGAGAGAGAGAGAGAGAGAGAGAGAGAGAGAGAGAGAGAGAGAGAGAGAGAGAGAGAGAGAGAGAGAGAGAGAGAGAGAGAGAGAGAGAGAGAGAGAGAGAGACAAACACAGGCACACGCAAACACACAAAAGCGAGCATGTTCACAATTTTGCACACACCTTGCAAGCAAGCTACATTAATGAATACTCACAGACACAGTCATGCTCTCTCTCTCTCTCTCTCTCACACAAACACACCCACACCCACTGACCATCAGTATCTGCTCTCTCTGTGATGGCACGTGTAGCTGCTGAAACTGAGTCCTCTGTCTCTCTGTCTGAAGCTGTTAATGGGCAAAAAGCAAAATCAAGCCATCGTGATGCCGTTCCATTAGAATGAGACAACATTATGACAATGTATTGTACTGTATGTTATAAATAACAACAAAAACACAACACACACACACACACTTTCAATTATGTTTTGCAAAGCTGACAAAAGAAAATAAGATTGCAGAAAATGAGCAAAGAAACATGATTTTGTTGTTTCTATGCTTGGTCTCCCACATCAAAAAACAAATCTCTCTCCTTTGACATTCTCTCTCTCTCTGTCTCTCTCTCTAACCTGTTCCTCAGCCTGGTCTCTCTGTTCTAAAGCCACCTGCAGTTCTTCATGGTAAATCTCCATCTCTCTCCTTTGACATTCTCTCTCTCTCTCTGTCTCTCTCCCTCTCTCTCACCTGTTCCTGTGCCTGGTCTCTCTGTTCCAAAGCCACCTGCAGTTCCTCCTGGTAAATCTCCATCTCTCTCCTTTGACATTCTCTCTCTCTCCTATTTCTCTCTCTCTCTCTCCCTCTCTCTCACCTGTTCCTGTGCCTGGTCTCTCTGTTCCAAAGCCACCTGCAGTTCCTCCTGGTAAATCTCCATCTCTCTCCTTTGACATTCTCTCTCTCTCTCTCTCTCTCTCTCTCCCTCTCTCTCACCTGTTCCTGTGCCTGGTCTCTCTGTTCCAAAGCCACCTGCAGTTCCTCCTGGTAAATCTCCATCTCTCTCCTTTGACATTCTCTCTCTCTCTCTCTCTGTCTCTCTCCCTCTCTCTCACCTGTTCCTGTGCCTGGTCTCTCTGTTCCAAAGCCACCTGCAGTTCCTCCTGGTAAATCTCCGTCTCTCTCCGGTGTCGTTTCTCCAGCTCTTTCAGCGCATCTTTAAGGGAGGTCACTCTGCCGGCTTCGGAACTCTCTAAGGCTGAAGGTCTGGAGGAGTGCTTTACCTTGATAAAGAAGAAAAAGTTAACCCCTTCACTGCCAGAGGAAAACAGAAAAATTATCATTTTTTTTATTATAAAATTTTAACAGAGGCCTGTTAGACTCAATCTGAGAAAATGATCTTGAGATTATAATTATATTTTTCCTGACTTGTCTAAACCAAAAACCATCATTCCAGGGCTATGACATCAAAAGTTATGACATCGTCAATGACATCACCATAGTAGATACAGGACTGGGCAGGGAAGGGGTTAAACATTGTAGGAATTATTTAAATAATAACAACACACACACACCAGCTTCACGCGGTATGAATGTGTCAATACACCAAACATAATGGCTAAGGTACGTATGTGTCCGGTTGTCAGTTTTCACTGGTCTCTCCGCTGCATACAGCCGACACATTTCGATTTCGGAGGAGCTCAAAGGAGACAAATTATTTGGAAGATTTTTATTTTTAAAAGGCATGAGAATGGGCCAATACATTCCCAGCCGATTTCAAAGATATGTGGATACAAAGCCTTTAACTTATTCAATGACATTCAAACTCGACTAATGTGACTTTACATTCCCAGCTGATTTCAAAAACATGAGAATACAAAACCTTTAACCTTAACTGAAATATCGTTGTCCAAGAAAACCAACGAACAAACCTACCCTTGGTTCTTCCTCGTCTTCATCGTCTTCGTCCTCATCTGACTCGTCACTTTCTGATGCCGATGACAGGTCTTTCATCGTCAGACGCCGTCCAGACCTTAACAAGCAAACAGTGCTGACACCAGACATTTCTTACTTCTTCTTCTTCTGTGTTCCCAGGCCATATGGCCATAATGGGTCAGGTACGTATGTGTCCGGTTTTCAGTCTTCACTGGTCTCCCTGCTGCGTACAGCCGACACATTCCGATTTCGGAGGAGCTCAAGAGAAACATTATTTGGAAGATTTCATTGAAAAAAGGCAAGAGAATTGGGCCAATAAGTCAGAAAGACAGTAGATGACAGAAAGCAAAGGAAAAAGGCAGAGTCAAAGAGAGTGGCAGATTAGAGGAAGTTACAAGCACAGAACTTCCAGAAGGTGGGGGAACTATTTTTACGAAAGACCCCCCGGTATCCACAAGGGGAGATTTCTTAAATATTTTGACCAATTTGCTCATCAACACACCAAGCATGCCATTATTACTCCTTTTCTTTCTTCTTCTTCGATCACTCAGACAGTTTCCTGTCAATTATGAGCGCAGATGCATCATGCTGCTGTTATGCGCCTAACTAAGAAATAGTTAGGCCCAGCAAGTCCGACTTCGGCTGGAGGAAATCTTTTTGAAAGTGTTTCATGAAAAAAGGCAGGAGAATGGACTGGTAAGGCAGAAAGATAGTAGATGACAGTAAGCAAAAGGGAAAAGGCAGAGTCAAAGAGAGTGACAGATTAGAGGAAGTTACAAGCATAAAACTTCCAGAAAAATGGTGTTTTACGTCCTCTCTATGGGACATTTGTAGATACAAAGATGGTGGGAACAATACTGGAGGCAACGCCCCGGAGGCAGTGTAACACTAGTAAAATCCCGATTTTTTGGTGATAGTATTGAGAATGAAACTTCCAGAAGGTGGGGAAACTATTTATACCCCTTTTTTTTCAAACTCCTTTCTTTTCTTCAATTGATCTTTTTTTTCTGTTAAAATATTTTGCTTAGAAATTCAAGAAGGGTTATTATGAATGTCAGTTTCTTTCGCTCGCTGCTTTCTTTGTCCGTTGGTGCAGTAGTTTGTGAACCAAGGTACAGAATCTCTTCAAATGTCACGAGATGGTACATCACCTAGAGTGTCCTGCCAAGTCAATGTTGATGTACTAGGACTTTTCGTCAGAACTCAGCAACAACCGTGTCTTCTTTGGTTTCATGGACGTCTTCTTCTTCTACTGCGTTCCAAGGCCATGTGCACGCTCGTGTGTGTGGTGTATGTGTGCGTGCGCATGTTTGTGTTGTGTGTGTGTGTGTGTGTGTGTGATGCGTTCATGTAGGCCCCTATATGAGTGTATGTATGCATGGTGTGTGTGCGTGCAGTTGTGTGTGTGTGTTGTTTATTGTGTGTATGTTGTGAATATATAGTTATTTCATGCTTGCGAATTGTGCATTAGGCCTATTATAAGTAGTAGCAGTAGTAGTAGTAGTAGTAGTAGTAGTAGTAGTAGTAGTAGTAGTAGTAGTAGCAGTAGTAGTAGTAGTCACAGCAATTGTTGTTGCTGATTGTTATGTGCATTTTTACCGGCCAAACGAAGTCTGACTGGTATTGTTTTGTTTGCTCATGTTATTGGATTTTTGTTTCATGTTTTTATTCCATTTCAATTTTGTGTAGAGCGCCCTGTAGCCTACATAGTAGGATGGCCGCTATATAAATTTTCCTTATTATTATTATTATGATATGGCCATAATGGGCAAGGTACATATGTGTCCGGTTTTCAGTTCTTACTGGTCTCCCCGCTGAGTACAGCCGACACATTCCAATTTCGGAGGAAGATTTCATGTACAAATCATATTTCCTGAAAATAGGAATTGTTCACAAATAATTAAGGGGAGTAATCTCATGCTGTGTGAGATTGATCTCCCTTGACAGACTGGGTCAAACAGGAAGTTACACTCGCTTAATTAGCATATTGCAGTCGCCTCCTTCTGCGCTTGAGTAGACACACTCAGTTAGAGTTTCTCGCATCTGTTCTCTATCAAGCCATCTGGGTCAATCTCAATGCTTTCTGTTGTTGTGAGTTTGCAAAGTTCTGCAAGTTCAACCAGTTTGTAGCAACTTGTGACCACCCCTTTCTCTTAAAGATGCTTGCAAGTCGTTCTCTCGCTTGGCAGTTTGTAGCAACTTGTGACCACCCCTTTCTCTTAAAGATGTTTGCAAGTCGTTCTCTCGCTTGGCAGTTTGTAGCAACTTGTGACCACCCCTTTCTCTTAAAGATGCTTGCAAGTCGTTCTCTCGCTTGGCAGTTTGTAGCAACTTGTGACCACCCCTTTCTCTTAAAGATGTTTGCAAGTCGCTCTCTCGCTTGGCAGTTTGTAGCAACTTGTGACCACCCCTTTCTCTTAAAGATGCTTGCAAGTCGTTCTCTCGCTTGGCAGTTTGTAGCAACTTGTGACCACCCCTTTCTCTTAAAGATGCTTGCAAGTCGTTCTCTCGCTTGGCAGTTTGTAGCAACTTGTGACCACCCCTTTCTCTTAAAGATGTTTGCAAGTCGCTCTCTCGCTTGGCAGTTTGTAGCAACTTGTGACCACCCCTTTCTCTTAAAGATGTTTGCAAGTCGTTCTCTCGCTTGGCAGTTTGTAGCAACTTGTGACCACCCCTTTCTCTTAAAGATGCTTGCAAGTCGCTCTCTCGCTTGGCAGTTTGTAGCAACTTGTGACCACCCCTTTCTCTTAAAGATGTTTGCAAGTCGCTCTCTCGCTTGGCAGTTTGTAGCAACTTGTGACCACCCCTTTCTCTTAAAGATGCTTGCAAGTCGCTCTCTCGCTTGGCAGTTTGTAGCAACTTGTGACCACCCCTTTCTCTTAAAGATGCTTGCAAGTCGCTCTCTCGCTTGGCAGTTTCAACCAGTTTGTAGCAACATGTGACCACCCCTTTCTCTTAAAGATGCTTGCAAGTCGTTCTCTCGCTTGGCAGTTTGTAGCAACTTGTGACCACCCCTTTCTCTTAAAGATGCTTGCAAGTCGCTCTCTCGCTTGGCAGTTTCACCCTTCGATGCCATGATTGCTATGGTTTGACCGATTCAGTTGAGGTAGACTACCGTACTTTTCGGACTACAAGGTGATACTTTTTCCCCAGACTGAGACCCCTGCGCCTTATAATGTGACTGACAATGTAGTAAGAAACTATAATAACAAAATTTGAATTTGGTGTTAACCCTTTCACCGCCAGCCATTTTTTAGCCAAAATTATCCAATAAACTTACATTGGGTAAAGAAAATATGTTGTCTGAAATATTGGGGATTCCTTAACTACATGCTTGAAAAAAGGCCTATCCTTAACTCCCCAAATCAAGAACACAAATATCATTAGATAACAGACCCTGAATTCAAAGTTTTTACTGACATGGTTGGTTCAATCATTGTGGTGCAAAAATGCGACGTTGACGGCGAAAGGGTTAAATTTGGGGGGTGCGCCTTATAATCAGGTGCGCCTTATAGTCCGAAAAATACGGTAGTCTAATTTCAACGTAGTGGTCTCCCCTCGATTTTTGTTCTCCCCGAAAATCATCTATTGGGAGCATTGCTCCATTATACATCCACTTATCTTCAAAGAACAGAGGTTAGATTGTGCATGACATCACTCACCCCCTCTCCACAGTGGTTTTTATCAGCGTGTTTTCCAATTCCCGGAGTAGCTGGTCTTTGTCGTGTTCGGCCTGACGTACACGGGCTTCCAACGTTTCTTGACGACGTTTTTCTGCCGATCTGACCTCTGACATCAGCCCTGTCAGGGAAAGGGAAAAATAAATAAATTAAAAGATGAGAGAATTGAGTGCAAACGTAATAAATCAAAAGATGTGTCAAAAAACATTTATCCATCCCAAAAGCAATTCCGATAAAGAAAAAAAGAAGTTACAATGGAATGTTTCTTTGATTGAAGGCTAATCCTAAACAATATTTCATCGAAATATACTGGTGATATCTTTCTGGTGTAAGATCTAGTTATTTAGTCTTTATATCATTTTCATTTTTTAATTGTAATGTATTGTCAACTTCTGCTACATGTGTCCACTTTAGCACAAGATTTGTTCTCTTTACCCAACAATCTAAACCCTTTTTTTTCCCCTTTCCTCTCCCCACCCCCTACTCCACACCCAACTGACCCTTGTTTCCAACTTCTGCCATTTATGATTGCGTACTCACTGTCCCCAATCTCTCTCATCTCAAAATATTTTGTTCTTTCTTTTTCTCTGGATTTGTGTTCACAAATGCATGCCTTGCTCTTTGGTTTCAACTTGATTGTATCATTTCCGCATTGGACTGTAGAGGGGAAGTATTGTTTGTTACTTTGTTGATTTTTTGCTCCTTTTGCTGTTTTCTTGTTTGTCTGTGTTGATAAAGGCGCATTAGCCGAAATATCCAGTAGTTTTGTTTTGTCTCTTGTGAATAAAATAACATCACTTCACACTTGTCGTGTAGTTGTATGTTTGTTGCAACGAAAAATAAAGAAAATAATGTGAAGTTCCCACCTGCAAATTTGTTAGCAGCTTCTGAGTCCAGTGTACCGTCTTTGGGAGTCTCTGTCAGCATCTGGAGTTTGAGGGTCTCCACCTCTTTGGTGCACAGCGCCACTTTGTCTGACAGCTGCAATGAACAACAATATACATTAATGTTCACTTAGTTAATATACTAAAGTCTCTGTCAGCATCTGGAGTTTGAGGGTCTCCACCTCTTTGGTGCACAGCGCCAGTTTGTCTGACAGCTGCAATGAACAACAATATATATTAATGTTCACTTAGTTAATATACTAAAGTCTCTGTCAGCATCTGGAGTTTGAGGGTCTCCACCTCTTTGGTGCACAGCGCCAGTTTGTCTGACAGCTGCAATGAACAACAATATATATTAATGTTCACTTAGTTAATATACTAAAGTCTCTGTCAGCATCTGGAGTTTGAGGGTCTCCACCTCTTTGGTACATAGCGCCACTTTGTCTGACAGCTGTAATGAACAACAATATATATTAATGTTCACTTAGTTAATATACTAAAGTCTCTGTCAGCATCTGGAGTTTGAGGGTCTCCACCTCTTTGGTACATAGCGCCACTTTGTCTGACAGCTGCAATGAACAACAATATATATTAATGTTAACTTAGTTAATATGCTAAAGTCCCCATCAGCATCCTGAATCTGAGAGTCTTAATTTCTTTGGTGCAAGTAATTTTTGAAGAGAACTAGAAACAGTCACCCCCTAGAATCTGAAACTGCGAGATATTTACCCTTTAAAATATCATTTAGGGGGTGAGATGACGCATTAAAATGATGACACGTGCGTGAACACAACCGTTACTTATCAGTAGGTTAATGAGGTTCTACGTAGTTCAATCGTCTGCTAGGCCTTTCTGCCACAAGCTGTCCAGGCTAGATCTAAAATCAGTTCTACTGGATCGCGCAGAAAGCCCAAATCGTTGAAAGTTCATTGCGCATGGGGTGGGGGTGGGGATTTGCAGGGGATGGAGCTTCTCCCATGTTTTCGCCTTTACCCCTTAAAATGTGCAACTGGGGGTGAAAATACCCGTTAAAATTCTAAACAGGGGGTGAGCGTACCCCGTAATAGGGGAAAAGATCAGAAGCCCTGTAAGCCCTAAAAATGAGACAACCATGTGGAAGGTGTTTACTGGCACCCACCTACTGGCAGTGACGCATCATGCATAGAACGTCATGACGCATATGAGCAACCAGGGCAATAGGAGAGGTAAAATGTGTGAAACAAAATGTTAACAACTTTGTACAACCATACGAATCAACTTTCCCCTCACCTGTTGATTAGCATTTTTCAACCTCGTTATCTCCTCCTGCAGCAGCTGAGAATTCTGATTGGCCGAACCAGTATTCATCACCGGCACAGTATAAGCCGGAATGCCCCCATTCTGCACAACCATTGGGTGGAAATTCTCGGCAACTCGAAACTGAGTGGCCGGGGTTTCTCTGGTAAGAGTCCTAGGCAGAGCGTAATGGGACGAAGACTCCATGCTGCTCGCGCTGTGAGAAACAAGCTCGGAAGCGATGGCCGATTTGTAAGCAGATTTGTGAGCAGTGGTGCTGGTAGTGGGGGTGGAGCCTGGGGGGTGGGAGGTGAAGGAGGTGGTGAGGAGGGTGGTGGTGCTGGAGGGTGGGGGTAGGAAGGTGTCTTGGTTCGAGGTTGGCTCCGTGTCGATTCCGGAGCTTCCAGACTGGTGGAGATTTGCAGAAAAATCTGACATTGGGAAAGAACAAAGTAGGAATTACACACCACCCCCAGCAGTGTAAGACATTCAAAATGTAAAACTTAACTCATTCCGGACGAATTCCGAGCATACTTGGAACTGGAGATCACCAGTCAGGGCCTAATTCTGAGTATTCTCGGAACAGCGATTTCTGAGTCTAAATCTTGTCTGAATCCATGTTTTTTCCTCAATCCAAACCATGTCTTTCGAGTTGCTTCTCTTTGTCACTCTTCTAGCATTAGTTTTACTTATGTTTGGCACTTCTATTTCATTTGTTAATGTTAAAAATGTCCCAAAACCCAGCCCTACGCAAGTCTCACAAAATGCTCCAAATAGCTTTCATTAACAGCAATAAATAAAGAGACTAATAATTATGATTTTAATGCAAGTAATCACGATTTCAAAGTGAAAATTAAACTTGGATCAACCAGTAATGTTGAAAATGAAGCACAGAGGCGAGATTAGTTGCACTTTTTATTTGTTATATTTTTTTCTTGGCAGCCCCAGGCCAGTAATGATGTTTGCCTCAGGCAGTGACATCTTGAATACAGGCAGTTCCATACCTACTATTGTTGCTGCTGGTGCCGCTACCATTACTACTGCTACTACAAAAACAACTACAACTACAGTGGAACCTCCCTAATAAGACTTTAAATATCCAAAATAAGGTCTTAAGTGGGAGGAAGTTGTGTAAGGGAGGTAATTTTAATACTTACAAAGAAGGGCAATGTCTCAGAGAAGTAGGTCTTAAGTGGGAGGAAGTTGTATAAGGGAGGTAATTTTAATACTTACAAAGAAGGGAAATGTCTCAGAGAAGTAGGTCTTAAGTGGGAGAGGAGTCTGTGTAAGGGAGGTAATTTTAATACTTACAAAGAAGGGCAATGTCTCAGAGAAGTAGGTCTTAAGTGGGAGGGAGTTGTATAAGGGAGGTAATTTTAATACTTACAAATAAGGGCAATGTCTCAGAGAAGTGGGAGGGAGTCTTATAAATATAAGGGGGGGTCTCTTCCCATGGGGATACAGGGGGGAGGTGTCTTTCAGTACAAATAGGTTTCCCACCTTCTGGAAGATCTGTGCTTGCACCTTCCTCTAATCTGTCACTCTCTTTGACTCTGCCTTTTCCCTTTGCTCACCGTCATCTCTACTATCTTTCTGCCTTACCGGTCCATCCTCCTGCCTTTTGTTCAAGAAACTCTCGCAAACATTTTCTCCAGCCGAAGGCTGACATGCTGGACCTAACTACTTCTTTGTTAGGCGCATAACGGCAGCATGACGCATCAGCGCTTACGACAAGGAACTGTCTGAGCAATCGACAAAGAAAGGCAAAATTTGGCACGCACCTTCAGACAAACAAGCCGTCGCTCCACCTCCCTCCATCGTCTCCACCCTCTCTCCGCTCAGCAGAGGGTACGACCTTGACACCGGCAGCCCCGATTTCAACCTTGACCCAGCTGCTTGACCTTCCCTGGGGCTGCTGAGGGAGGTCGAAGGCGCCGCTGCTCCTACGCCCACCGAGTTCACTGAACTCCAAGGGGTTAGAGGCACGGGTGCGTACATCGGCGAAAAGTAGTGCCCCGGTATGTATCCCGGAGCCATTCCTATCGCGTAGTGGTGCGGGGGTGGTGGTGGTGGGGGGTAGTGGCCATGGGGTGAGAAATGCGAATGCTCCGAAGATGGCGATCGGGATTGGGTTCTTCTTCCGCTGCGATGTTTGTTTCTGGGCTCTCGCTGTTGCGGGATTTCCTCGTCGGATTGGCCTAATTCGGCGTAGTCAGATTCTCCTTCATTGTCTGGGTGGTGGGTGGGAGATGATTTGGAAGCGGAATGAAAATCTGAAAGAAAAAAATAATCCCACATTGATATTTTTATTACAACAGTGAAGAAAGGAGCGTGAGTACATGTAGCATATTTTTCGGACCTTCTTCTTCTTCTGCGTTCCCAGGCCATATGGCCATAATGGGTAAGGTACGTATGTGTCTGGTTTTCAGTTTTCACTGGTCTCCCCGCTGTGTACAGCCGACACATTCCGATTTCGGAGGAGCTCAAGGGAGAAAAAATATTTGGAAGATCTTTTTGAAAAAAGGCAGGAGAATGGGCCAATAATTCAGAAAGATAGTAGATGATAGAATTAGAAAGCAAAGGGGAAAGGCAGAGTCAAAGAGAGTGGCAGATTAGAGGAAGTTACAAGCACAGAACTTCCAGAAGGTGGGGGAACAATTTTTACGAAAGACCCCCCCCCCCCCCCCCCACGGGGAGGATTTTGTTGACCATAATGCAATACTTTCCCCCCAGATCCCTGCGCCATATAATGTGACCAATAACAATAGTACGAAAATATAAGAATAAAATTTGAACTGTGTCAGTGTGTGTAAAATTTCGGGTGTGCACCTTATACTTAAAGTCCGACAAATTTGATAAATGCACCGAATAAAATTAAAAGAGAACATTTTGTGGATGGATAGTTGTGTACTGAGAAATGTGGTTAGATTACAAGTTTCATGATGGACTTTGGTTGTCAGCTGGAGGAGTGGTATGGAGAGGGGTGTGTGTGTGTGCGTGTGTGTGTGGATATGCATACATGTGTGTGTGTGTGTGTGTGTGTGTGTGTGAAAAAAGAGAGCTTGAACGAGTATAATGTTCTACAAGTTCAAGTGTGTGCATAATTTGTGTGTGTGTATATTTTTAAAAGAGCTCGAATGAGTACAATGTTTGAACTACAAGTGTGTGTGTGTGTGTGTGTGTGTGTGTGTGTGTGTGTGTGTGTGTTGTGTTGTGTTGTGTTGTGTGTGTGTGTGTGTGTGTGCATGTGTGTGTGTGTGTGTGTGTGTGTGTGTGTGTGTGTGTGTATAAAAGAGCTTGAATGAGTACAAACTTCTACAAGTTCAAGTGTGTGCATTTGTGTGTGTGCATGCCTGTGTGTGCGTGCGCGCGCATAGATGCATGTGTGTGTGTGTGTGTGTGTGTGTGAGCATATGTGTGTGTGTGCGCGTGCGCATGTGTGTGCGCGTGTGTGTGTATGTATGTTAAAATGAGAGCTTGAATGAGTACAAAGTTTTGCAAGTTGAAATGTTGGCATTTGTGTGTGTGTGTGTGCATGCGCGCATGCATGTGTGTGCGTCTAGGGAGGGGAGAGCATGTGTATGATCATGTATGTGAGCATGTGTGTGTGTGTGAACAGAGCATCCAACAGAAGGCGCTTACGTAACACTCTGCGGGCAGAGGGCTTCTTGCTGCTGGTTCCCCTGGGACTGCTCTGGGCACTGTCAAACAAAACGTCGCACTGGTCATTCGCTTTAAAGGGGCTTACATGTATAACACTGCCAGCAGAGGGCTTCTTGCTGCTGCTTCTCCTGGGACTGCTCTGGGCACTATCAAGCAAAACGTCGCACTGGTCATTCGTTTTAAAGAGGCTTACATATAACACTGCCAGCAGAGGGCTTCTTGCTGCTGCTTCTCCTGGGACTGCTCTGGGCACTGTCAAACAAAACGTCGCACTGGTCATTCGCTTTAAAGGGGCTTACATATAACACTGCCAGCAGAGGGCTTCTTGCTGCTGCTTCTCCTGGGACTGCTCTGGGCACTATCAAGCAAAACGTCCCACTGGTCATTCGCTTTAAAGGTGGACCCTGACGGACGAGTTTTTGCAAGAAACATGTCGAGATCACCAGAAAGGCAGCCTTTCTAGGATTGGAACACTCACTTTGCTCTGGTTTCCTAGAAATCAAACTGTCAAAATGGCGATTCCTCCTTGGCGGAGTTGCCGGAGAGAGAAGCCATTTTGGGTGAAGGGCACTCAGACTCAATTACTAGCACTGACATTGTAAACTAACATTAGTGACTGTTCTTGTTACTTTAGCTAAAGAGAGAGAGAAAGAAGAGAGAGAGAGAGAGAGAGAGAGAGAGAGAGAGAGAGAGAGAGAGAGAGAGAGAGAGAGAGAGAGAGAGAGAGAGAGAGAGAGAGAGCAAACAAAATTTTATTTATACACTAAATACAGGGTAATGAGTACAAATCCCTTTTTACACTCAGCCTTGTGGCAAAGAAAACATAAAAAACAAACATATATGCATGAAAAAAGAAACCACACAATGAAATACGATAAGCACAGCAACATCGTCATCAATTCAAATTCAGAAAATCATTCTGCGGATTAATGGACAACATTCAACAAGGTGAGAAATATGAATTCATTGATGATGAGAAACAAGAACATAAAGAAGGACATTGAGAGAGAGAGAGAGAGAGAGAGAGAGAGAGAGAGAGAGAGAGAGAGAGAGAGAGAGAGAGAGAGAGAGAGAGAGAGAGGGAGAGAGAGAGAGAGAGAGAGGGGGGGGGGAGAAAGAGAGAGAGACGGAGACACAAACTGACAAAGAGACAGAAAGATAGACATAGATCTATAGAATGAGACACACACACATAGATAGAGGGGGGGCAGAGAGAGAGAGAGAGAGAGAGAGAGAGAGAGAGAGAGAGAGAGAGAGAGAGAGAGAGAGAGAGAGAGAGAGAGAGAGAGAGGGGGGGGGAGAGAGAAAGAGAGAGACAGAGACACAAACTTACAAAGAGACAGAAAGATAGACATAGATCTATAGAATGAGACACACACACATAGATAGAGGGGGGCGGAGAGAGAGAGAGAGAGAGAGAGAGAGAGAGAGAGAGAGAGAGAGAGAGAGAGAGAGAGAGAGAGAGAGAGAGAGAGAGAGAGAGAGAGAGAGAGAGAGAGAGAGGGGGGGGAGAGAAGAGAGAGAGAGACAGAGCAATAGAGAGACGGAGACACAAACTTACAAAGAGACAGAAAGATAGACATAGATAGAATGAGACACACACACATAGAATAGATAGAGAGAGAGGGGGCAGAGAGAGAGAGAGAGAGAGAGAGAGAGAGAGAGAGAGAGAGAGAGAGAGAGAGAGAGAGAGAGAGAGAGAGAGAGGGGGGGGGGAGAAAGAGAGAGAGACAGAGCAATAGAGAGACGGAGACACAAAGAGACAGAAAGATAGACATAGATAGAATGAGACACACACACATAGATAGAGAGAGAGGGGCAGAGAGAGAGAGAGAGAGAGAGAGAGAGAGAGAGAGAGAGAGAGAGAGAGAGAGAGAGAGAGAGAGAGATGGAGAGAGAGGGAGTGAGAGAGAGAGGGGGGAGAAAGAGAGAGAGACAGAGACAGAGAAATAGAGAGACGGAGACACAAAGAGACAGAAAGATAGACATAGATAGAATGAGACACACACACAGATAGAGGGGGGCAGAGAGAGAGAGAGAGAGAGAGAGAGAGAGAGAGAGAGAGAGAGAGAGAGAGAGAGAGAGAGAGAGAGAGAGAGAGAGAGAGAAAATACAAATTTATATACTCACACAAAGGGAAGAGAGTGAGAAAAAAAAAAAGAGCAATAAACTTATAAAGAGGGAAGGGGAGAAAGTGAGAGACAGACAAAGACAAAAGACAGAACAACAGATGCAAAGAGAGACATGCTACACTGAGTAAGTCTGTATGATGCAGAAAGCAATGCACCAGAGATCAAAATGACTACAATTTCAGCAAAACACCACATTACGTTCACAAAACAGTCCTCTCATAGTCTCAGCATTGTTTCTTGAATGAGATTAACCCTTTCACCGCCAGATGTTTTTTCAGTCAAAAAATACCATTAAAGCTAACTGGGTATATCTAGAGAACAAAGTTATCTGCAATATTGGGAATTCCTCCGTGACATGCATAACATAAGGCCTATCCTTACCTCCCCAAATTAAGAAAATAGGGTCTTCGGATAGCAGGCCCTGACTTCATGCCTTTTAGTAACACTAACATGGGCGTTAAACCATTGTGGTGCATAAATGCCACATTGGCGGTGAAATGGCTAAAATGACTACAATTTAAGCAAGGCATGACCTTACGTTCACAAAACAGACCTCTCAGCATTGCTTCCTGAAGCCCTCGAACGCCTCGTCCCACATTCCTCCTCGCCCTCTGAATGCCCGCTCGATTCAGCGGCCTCTACGTTCAAGTCCAGCAACGGATCGACCTGATTGGCTCGCGGAAGGCGGTGTCGGAGTTCAGAGTTGACCTCCGGAGAGCTGTAGGGGTCGACCAAACACTGTCGGAGTTTTTTCTCCGCCTCTCTCCGTCGAATTCGTTCCTCTTCTATCGCTTTCTCTCTGGTAGAAAGAGAAATGTAATCGGTGATTGAAATGTCTGCATTTTATGGTCTTCCTAAGTTCCTTCCTTTCGTTTTTACACATTCTGTGTGTGTGTGTGTGTGTGTGTGTGTGTGTGTGTGTGTGTGTGTGTGCACATGTGTGTGAGCACAGGTGTGTGTCTGTGCATAAATATCAGTACTGTAAAATACATGTGTACATGTGATCTTCTTCTTCTCTTAAGTGCCCACGGTCAATGAGCTGACCATTCTGGCTCCTTTTGAAAAGAAAAAAAAAGACTAAAAATTTCATCTTCTAAGTTCTACCAATAATGTCCACCTGCCGTAACAAGCAATTATTGACATGTACTGGGGTTCAAAGAATTATGCAGCACAGGAAAAACAAAATAGATAGATAAACAGGCCATGCACGGCCTAGCACCCCTGGCTAGTCCGAGAACACCCGGCCCCACACATGAACAAACTTTGTTACAAAGGAAAAAGGAGTTGTTACAGTACTTAGTTCCTTCTGGAGGGAATCAATGTGCATACGACATTACGAGCGAGTGTGTGTGTAAATGTGTGTATATATATATATATTGTGTGTGTGCACTGTATATGTGTGTGTCATGTATGTGTGTGTGTGTGTGTGTGTGTGTGAAGACAGAGAGAGAGAGAGAGAGAGAGAGAGAGAGAGAGAGAGAGAGAGAGAGAGAGAGAGAGAGAGAGAGAGAGAGAGAGAGAGAGAGAGAGAGAGAGAGAGAGAGAGAGAGAACTCGATGTGATGATCTATGGTATGGTATTCACATTGAATCCTACTGCAGCTACATGATATTCTGAGTGATAGGTGAGGTGAATACAGTGAACAATCATGATTCAATGACTCCTTTCATTTTCATTGATTTTCAATGACTGAGTGAATCATTTTATTGATTTTTTCCCCCCTTACTTTTCGTCGTTGTCATTTTTCAGCTCCTCCACTTTATTCCTGCAGTTTTCTAGCGCCCCTCTCATAGAACACACCAGCTTTTTCACCCCTTCGGGAAATTTTTCAAACTGTTTCTCAGGCGTTCTATCCAATCTGCGACGATACTTCACTTGTTGTTCATCGTCTGCTTCTTCTGCCATATTGCAAACAAGCTGTTGGTTTCACTTCCGGTTACCTTGACCTACAAAACACGCGCACTTCCGCTCAAAGAAATTGACACTTTTCAGCGAGTGCGAAGCTATGAATTTGAAATAGTTTGGGAGCTTTCCAAGAGCTTCAGAATCATGGAACGAGACAAAGAGCGCGTGGAGCTTGAAGCAGATATTGAAAAGCTGCACCACACTCTAGAAGAAGACAGGAACCAGTTCCAGTACGATTATATCGTCGACAGTGACGACGACGATGATAGTGATGACGAAGACGATGCGCTTTTCATTGACTTGGAAAAGCAAGGTTCAGCGGCAGCGTCAGTGGCGTCCTTGTCTGCCCGAAGTGCCGGTAAGAATGAAGGAAAGTCACGATATGCAGAAGTTAATTAAGGCTGGGAGGCTACCGTTAATGAATTATGCAAGGGAAAAGCGAGGGAAAGAATAATTAAGGAAGGGAGCTAACTTTCAGCACACACATGTTGTTAAGCTAGGGGAGATAAGTCAGAAAAGACTATATTGTAGGAAAAACTTTGGGGTGTATTTTTGGACTTGATGCAAATAAACATGTTTTTAAATCAAACAGATAATGAATGAGAAATGAAATTGCTTTTACGTGATGCTTAGTTTCACCAAGATGGCGAGCAGTATGAGCAGATCCCGTGCTGCATCATGAACGTCTCTTGTCTCTTTGTGGGCTGACTAACTGATGAATAATCTAGTACCCTGACAGTCAATAAAATCAACGCCTCTGTTGCCCCAATCTTTGAAATCATTTTCTCCTTTGAGCTCCTTCGAGGTCAGAATGTGTTGGCTGTATCAGTGTATGCAGCGGTGACACCAATGAAAACTGAAAAACGGACACATACATACCTCATCCATTATGGCCGTATCATCACACAGAAGAAGAAGACTCCACCCTTTTTATGGTCTTCTCTTTTCTATCTTATTGGCTCATTGTACCGCCTTTTGTTGTTGTTTAAATATTTTTTTCATTTTTCTCCAACCTTGAGTGCCCCCCCGCCCCGCCCTTAAAGGAAATCAGCATATGGAAGAAGAAATGTCCCATATGGCTTTGCCAAGAGGACGTAACATTTTAACTTTGTGGAAAGGAAAGGAGAAGTGAATTAAGTATCTTTTCCAAGAACATTATTAACAGTAAACACCAAACAGAACAGGATTTGAACCTCTGACTCACAATCATTCAGATTTTGAAAGAGTAGCTTTACCTACTGGGCCACAGCATCTCTTCATTCTTATAGTTTGTGAGGTGAAAGCCAGGAGGTACTATAGCAGAGCGAGCAAAGATGGATGGTAATACCTTCTGGCTTTCACCCCATGATCTGTATTGTACAGTGGAACCTCCCTTATAAGACCTCCCATTATAAGACTCCTACTTCTCTGAGACATTGTCCTTTCAATCTTTGTAAGCATTAAAATTTCCTCCCTTGTAAGACCATTTTGGATGATTTTTGAATTTCTTATAAGGGAGGTTCCACTGTATGTGATTACAGTTTGCTGTAGTAATGAAGATTTACAGCTTTGCACTCAATCACAAATAACGTTCTACTCATATGTAGCTTTCACCAAGCATCCGCCTGGCTTCCTCAGCGCTGGCACACTTAGTGTGGAGACGTGGAATTCAGTCAACGGTGAGATGAACTCACGACATGCGACTGAATAAAGGAGTTGTAGACTGCTGGCAAGACATGTCTGCCCCTGTCCCTGTACAGCGTGGGTTTGGTGATCGCCATGTGAATGGAAATACAAAAATATGGGGATACTGGGGGGTCTTTTGTATAAATAGTTCCCCCACCTTCTGGAAGGTGTTTGTAACTTCCTCTCACCTGTCACTCTCTTTGACTCTGCCTTTTCTCTTTACTTACTGTCATCTACTATCTTTATCAGTTTATGCCTCACCGTGGCGGTCCATTCTCCTGCCTTTTTTCACAAAACACTTTCAAAACGATTTCCTCCAGCCGAAGTCAGACTTGCTGGACTATTTCTCAGTTAGGTGCGTAATGGCAGCATGATGCATCTGCGCTCATAATTGACAGGAAACTGTCTGAATGATTGAAGAAGACAGAAATATGGTTACAGAAAAACTGAATACAGTTTGTTTGTTGTAGATTAATGGATGAATTATGACGGATGTTTTGTAAAAGTTGACATTGCTTTGTTTCAGGGGCCAAAACTCCGTCCAGTGCTCAGAGCGTGGCCTCGCATCCCACCAGTGGCACAGAGGTGAGAATGTGGACAGTAGAAAGTAGTAAGACCAAAGGGCCAGCCACACGACATATGAATCGTATCTGAATGCGATGCGATTTTGACGATGTGAAATTCATGTATTGGGTCTACTTGAGTATATTGAACGAAAGTAGTAGAATAATTTTTAGATGAAAGTATTTCACACATGAATCATGACTCACGTGACACAATTGATCGCATTGCATCCCCATACGATTTTACAAGCCGTGTGGTGCCGGCTTAAGAAAGATAGAGGGAGAATATTGCGTGTGTTCGTTTCATGCATGATTTGTGTGTGTGTGCATGTGTGCGTGCATGCACTTATCAGTTAATTGTAACTTTTTTGTTATAACAACTGGCTGGCACACACACACACACACACACACACACACACACACACACACACACACACACACACACATACAACCACAGTCTTCCCGGCCTATTTCCTCCCTTGTTTCCTTTTCCCACTTCTTGTTATTCATGAATTACAAACAAAAATTTAAATTATTTTTGTAATCTCTTTTTTATTTATTTCTTCATTTTATTTTATATTTATTTCCAGAGTCAGTCAGTGGCCACGGAACAGTAGAATGAAGTGGAGCTGTTCCGAGAGGTCGGAGTGATGCAAGAAGAACTGGAAGAGATAAAGATGAAGACGTAGATGATGATGATGATGATAACGATGATCATTCTTGCAGAGTCAGTCAGTGGCCACGGAACAGGAGGATGAAAGAGAGCTATTCCGAGAGGTCGGCGTGATGAATGAAATATAGAAGACGACGATGGTGATGATGATAATAATGATGATGATAATTATAATCATTCTTTCAGAGTCAGTCAGTGGCCACAGAACAAGAAGATGAAGGTGAACTGTTCCGAGAGGTCGGGTTGATGCAAGAAGAACAGGATGAGATAGAGATGATGACGATGATGATAACGATGATTATTCTTGCAGAGTCAGTCAGTGACCACGGAACAAGAAGATGAAGGGGAGTTATTCTGAGAGGTCGGTGTGATGCAAGAAGAACTGGATGATGAAGACGATGATGATGATGATAATGTTGATGATGATGATGATAATGATGATGATGACGCTGATAATTCTTGCAGAGTCAGTCAGTGGCCACAGAACAAGAGGATGAAGGTGAACTATTCCGAGAGGTCGGCGTGATGCAAGAAGAACTGGATGATGAAGACGATGACGATAATAATGATGATGATAACGATGATCATTCTTGCAGAGTCAGTCAGTGGCCACTGAACAGGAGGATGAAGGGGAGCTATTCCGAGAGGTGGGCGTGATGCAAGAAGAACTGGAGTCGATCGTGGACATGCCCGCTACCCTGGAGTCATGCCTGGTCCTGAACCGAGCCTACCAGGACATCATCAGCACCCACATCAACAGAATAGAGCTTGAGATCGCAGAGAACAAGGAGGCCCAGGTCAGTAGTAATAATAATAATAATAATAACTAGCACCCACATCAACAGGATAGAGATGGAGATCGCAGAGAACAAGGAGGCCCAGGTCAGTAGTGCGATGGAACTACTACTAATAATCATCATCATTTGTATAGCGCACTCCTCCACCAAATATGGAGCTCTATGCGCTTAACAACTGCAACAATTAAAAGCAAGAAATTCAACAAAAACAAATAATCGCTCACACACATGCAAATAGGCATACACATACATCCCCCCACCCCCCTCCACCCCCCACCCATACACACATACACGTAGGCACTCACACACACACACACACACACACCATTAGGCATTACCATCACCACCACTCACCCCACCCAAGAACACAATACATGATACAATCTGTTAAATAAAGCATCAACATTCTCTCTCTCTCTCTCTCTCTCTCTCTCTCTCTCTCTCTCTCTCTCTCTCTCTCTCTCTCTCTCTCTCTCTCTCACACACTCTCTCTCTCTCTCTGTCTGACTCTCTCTCTCGCAACAAAGCTGACATAGACAGTCAACACACAGTGAAACTAACATAGGGGGGGTAGGGGTAAGGGGTGGGGGGGGGGTGAGAATAGAATCGAGAGTAATGTGGCCTAAAGGTTGTGATGTAGCTTGAATAGGTGGGTCTTGAGAGCTGATTTGAAAGATGGCAAGGACTGGATATGGCAAATTGTGCGTGGTAAGGAGTTCCAAACTGATGGGGCCGAAAAGGAAAAGGAGCACTCACCAAACATTTTTGTTTGTGTACTAGGAACCCCTTCCCTGCCCATAGGGTGTGTGTGATATCATTGATGATATTATTTTCCTGGAACGATGGTTTTTGGTTTAGACAAGTCAGTTTAGACCATTTTCTCAGATTGAGTCTAAACAGGTTTCTTTTAAATTTTATAGTGAGAAAATTGATAATTTCTCTGTTTTCATCTGACTGTGAAGGGGTTAATATAGCAGTAATTGCCCAATAATATGAAGAGCAATGGTCTATAATTTATAGATCTAATTAAGCTAGAAAAATAATTTTTATATCAATGTGCACAAAATTAAAATATCTATCCATTGATAATATTTTAATTTGTCAGATCTGAAATTAAAAAAATGACTTTTGTGTACCTACTACTATAAAGATTTTGCCTGGTAAGTCACCCCCCACCCCCGAAACTGGTGAATCTGGTTTGAATATTACAAAGACACTGATGATTGTTTCCCCTTTCAGAGACACATTGAGGAAGAGGCGAAGGAAAGCACCATCAGCCAGATGACCAAGAAGAGATTCCCGTACAACGCTACGCTGCCCTACTTCAAGATGAGGTTTGGATCGGTGAGTTCATCATGTGTGTGTCTGTGTGTGTGTGTAGTGATATAATTAATAGGTGTGTAGCCATCGTTGCAACAACTCTTAGAATAGGCCTAACTAGCTGACCTCATTCTTCCTGCTCTATCACTTATGCTCTTCACGCGCACAGCACATGCCACACTCTCCATTGGTCAGTCTGGCACCAAAACAACGCTATCCCTCCCGTCCCGCTCTGTCTACTTCTAGCCTACTCTCACTCTCCATTGGTCAGTCTGGCACCAAAACAACGCTATCCCTCCCGTCCCGCTCTGTCTACTTCTAGCCTACTCTCACTCCCCATTGGTCAGTCTGGCACCAAAACAACGCCGTCCCTCCCATCCCGCTCTGTCTACTTCTAGCCTACTCTCACTCTCCATTGATCAGTCTGGCACCAAAACAACGCCGTCCCTCCCGTCCCGCTCTGTCTACTTCTAGCCTACTCTCACTCCCCATTGGTCAGTCTGGCACCAAAACAACGCCGTCCCTCCCATCCCGCTCTGTCTACTTCTAGCCTACTCCCACTCTCCATTGGTCAGTCTGGCACCAAAACAACGCCGTCCCTCCCGTCCCGCTCTGTCTACTTCTAGCCTACTCCCACTCTCCATTGGTCAGTCTGGCACCAAAACAACGCTATCCCTCCCGTCCCGCTCTGTCTACTTCTAGCCTACTCTCACTCTCCATTGGTCAGTCTGGCACCAAAACAACGCTATCCCTCCCGTCCCTCTCTGTCTACTTCTAGCCTACTCTCACTCTCCATTGGTCAGTCTGGCACCAAAACAACGCTATCCCTCCCGTCCCGCTCTGTCTACTTCTAGCCTACTCTCACTCTCCATTGGTCAGTCTGGCACCAAAACAACGCTATCCCTCCCGTCCCTCTCTGTCTATTTCTAGCCTACTCTCACTCTCCATTGGTCAGTCTGGCACCAAAACAACGCCGTCCCTCCCGTCCCGCTCTGTCTACTTCTAGCCTACTCTCACTCTCCTACTAGACACGCTATCAGCAGCAAGCCTTTGTCTCTGTGTTCCATGCTTATCCTGTATACTGTGTAGTGTTAATGAACGTGCTTAATACATGATCCTTGTAGTCAGTTGTGCTTCCTCTAGATGTAATGCACTCGGCAGAGAACCAACAACAACTACAACAACAACAGTTAACTCACTATAGTGTGTGAGAGACAGAGAGAGAGAGATGGGGAGGGGGGGAGGGGAGAGAATGAGAGGGAGAGCTTGTCTTGATCAGTTAGCCATGAGACGATTCCCGTATAGTGCTAAAGTATTCTACTTCCAAATGAAGTTTGGATCAGTATGTGGGTTATGGAAAGAATGAGAGGGGAGAGGGTGGTGTTGAAAAAACATAAGGATGGAGATGTTAGAGAAGAGGGGGGAGGGGGGGGAAGTGAGAAGAGGAGAATGGAAACAGTTGATGATTAACTTAACAAAAGGTTTCAAACGATGGAACTTTATTCTACTCAAGATGAAGTTGGCACCGGTAGTTACGCTTAGGGAGAACAGATTTGTATGACTTTCCTTTATTTTTGGCATCTGAACTTTGAAGGTAACACTTAACTAAAGGGAAATTTTCAATCATCTATTTTTGTTTTAATGTCTGTAATAAACTTGGATCTTGTATTATCATGTGTTAGACTATTCTTTCTTGGTTTATTGCTGTGTCAGACTCCATCTCCCAACGAAGACACGCGTCTGAAACGTCTGACCAACGAACCAGACCTGGACAAGAGACCCGAGAAAATATGTGAGTTCCTGTCCCTCCATTTTTGCCTCCCCATCTTATCTCTCCCTTCATGTGCACACTGTCGTGCAATGCGGCGCTTGCGTGCAACTTTTGATGTGGGCAAATGCTTAACACATCGACCATAGATACAAAGACGCAGACAAAAGCAGTCATTTCTTTGGCCTCATACACACACATGCATGATTCTTTTTCTTCCTCCTCTTCTCCTTTTTCTCAGGAACTGTTAATGCGTGGATACTCCTGCTTTCAGGATGTCCTGAAATGCAGGATTTTTTAATTGCCTGGAGCCGGCATCGTTGGATTATGAGAAGTTGAGAAGCAACGAATTTCCTATTTATAAACGTTTTGTCAGTGTCTCGCATGTGTAGAATATATTTACATGCCTTTACCATGAACTTTACATTTTTAGGATTGTTTAAGTCAAGTTGTTAACTGGGCGGCTCCTGGACCCCTGCCTTGCAGGATTTTTGAAATTTCCTAGGAGCACCCTTGTGAATAATGTCATTGAGCGTGCCTTGGAAGACTGAAACGCTGTTTGTGTCTTGTTGTTGATGTTGTTGTTCTTGACCAAGTTATTCAATGAATTGGCTGTTAATAATGCTATCCTGCAGGGCTGGCCGACAGAGACGAATGTTGACAGAAGCTATGCTAGAAGATAACTTGGAAAAACTCATACAACTATGACGATGATGATAGTGATGATGATTGTGATGATGACGATGATGATTCTGATAATAATGATAACAGTGATGATGATGATAATGAAGATGACAAAAATGATGATCATATTTGTGTTCAGGGCATGGTCGTTAGAGGCGAATGTTTATAGAAGCTATGCTAGAAGATAATTTGGAAAAAACTCATGCAACTATGACGATAATAGTGATGACGATGATTGTGATGATGATTATGATAATAATGATAACAGTGATGATGTTGATGATAATGAAGATGATATAGATGATGATTATGTTTGTGTTCAGGGTATGGTCATCAGAGGCGAATGTTGACAGAAGCTGTGATCGAGGATGCCTTAGATGGTGATGATGATAGTGATGACGATGAAGATGATAGAAATGATTATGTTTATATTTCAGGGTATGGTCGTCAGAGGCGAATGTTGACGGAAGATGTGCTAGAGGATGCCTTAGATGGTGATGATGATAGTGATGACGATGAAGATGATAGAAATGATTATGTTTATATTTCAGGGAATGGTCGTCAGAGGCGAATGTTGACGGAAGATGTGCTAGAAGATGCCTTAGATGGTGATGATGATAGTGATGACGATGAAGATGATAGAAATGATTATGTTTATATTTCAGGGTATGGTCGTCAGAGGCGAATGTTGACGGAAGATGTGCTAGAAGATGCTTTACCTTTAGAAAAACTCATACAATTTGAACTATGATGATGATGATGATGATAGTGATGGCAATGCTGATGATGATTATGATGATAATGATGATGACTATGGCTATGATGATGATGATTGTGTTCAGGGCACGGCCGTCAGAGGCGAATGTTGACAGAAGCTGTGCTAGAAGACGCCTTGGAAAAACTCATTCAACCTCTGTTGAGCAGGTATGCCAGTCTCTGTGTGTGTGATATGATGTATGAATTTAAAAAACCTTTAGATTTATTTTTTTTTTTCGGTATGCAAGTTTTCTGTGTGTGAGATTTATACAACAGATACTCAGTATTTAACACTACCATATTCAACCTCTGTTGAATGTATTCCAGTCTCTGTGTGTGATGTTTTTTTTAGATCACTTGTGTTGAATTTAACCTTCAGATACAACCTCTGTTGAGCAGGTATGCAAGTCTCTGTGTGTGAGGTTTATACAACAGATCACTCTGTGTTGAATTTAACCTACCATATTCAACCTCTGTTGAGCAGGTAAAGTCTCTGTGTGTGAGGTTTATACAACAGATCACTCTGTGTTGAATTTAACCTACCATATTCAACCTCTGTTGAGCAAACTTTATGAAAGTTTAATATATGAAACTGATATTTTTCGGACTATAACAGTATAAGGCACACCCCAAAAATGTATTCTTATTATGTTTTCTTACTGTTGCCTTGGAAAACCTCATACAACCTCTGTTGAGCAGGTATGCCAGTCTCTGTGTGTGAGGTTTATACAACAGATCACTCTGTGTTGAATTTAACCTACCATATTCAACCTCTGTTGAGCAGGTATGCAAGTCTCTGTGTGTGAGGTTTATACAACAGATCACTCTGTGTTGAATTTAACCTACCATATTCAACCTCTGTTGAGCAGGTATGCAAGTCTCTGTGTGTGAGGTTTATACAACAGATCACTCTGTGTTGAATTTAACCTACCATATTCAACCTCTGTTGAGCAGGTATGCCAGTCTCTGTGTGTGAGGTTTATACAACAGATCACTCTGTGTTGAATTTAACCTACCATATTCAACCTCTGTTGAGCAGGTATGCAAGTCTCTGTGTGTGAGGTTTATACAACAGATCACTCTGTGTTGAATTTAACCTACCATATTCAACCTCTGTTGAGCAGGTATGCCAGTCTCTGTGTGTGAGGTTTATACAACAGATCACTCTGTGTTGAATTTAACCTACCATATTCAACCTCTGTTGAGCAGGTATGCAAGTCTCTGTGTGTGAGGTTTATACAACAGATCACTCTGTGTTGAATTTAACCTACCATATTCAACCTCTGTTGAGCAGGTATGCCAGTCTCTGTGTGTGAGGTTTATACAACAGATCACTCTGTGTTGAATTTAACCTACCATATTCAACCTCTGTTGAGCAGGTATGCAAGTCTCTGTGTGTGAGGTTTATACAACAGATCACTCTGTGTTGAATTTAACCTACCATATTCAACCTCTGTTGAGCAGGTATGCAAGTCTCTGTGTGTGAGGTTTATACAACAGATCACTCTGTGTTGAATTTAACCTACCATATTCAACCTCTGTTGAGCAGGTATGCAAGTCTCTGTGTGTGAGGTTTATACAACAGATCACTCTGTGTTGAATTTAACCTACCATATTCAACCTCTGTTGAGCAGGTATGCAAGTCTCTGTGTGTGAGGTTTATACAACAGATCACTCTGTGTTGAATTTAACCTACCATATTCAACCTCTGTTGAGCAGGTATGCAAGTCTCTGTGTGTGAGGTTTATACAACAGATCACTCTGTGTTGAATTTAACCTACCATATTCAACCTCTGTTGAGCAGGTATGCAAGTCTCTGTGTGTGAGGTTTATACAACAGATCACTCTGTGTTGAATTTAACCTACCATATTCAACCTCTGTTGAGCAGGTATGCAAGTCTCTGTGTGTGAGGTTTATACAACAGATCACTCTGTGTTGAATTTAACCTACCATATTCAACCTCTGTTGAGCAGGTATGCCAGTCTCTGTGTGTGAGGTTTATACAACAGATCACTCTGTGTTGAATTTAACCTACCATATTCAACCTCTGTTGAGCAGGTATGCAAGTCTCTGTGTGTGAGGTTTATACAACAGATCACTCTGTGTTGAATTTAACCTACCATATTCAACCTCTGTTGAGCAGGTATGCAAGTCTCTGTGTGTGAGGTTTATACAACAGATCACTCTGTGTTGAATTTAACCTACCATATTCAACCTCTGTTGAGCAGGTATGCCAGTCTCTGTGTGTGAGGTTTATACAACAGATCACTCTGTGTTGAATTTAACCTACCATATTTTTTTCGGACTATAAGGCGCACCCTAAATTTTGTACACAAAATTGAAATTTTGTTATTATTGTTTTCTTACTGTAATAGTAGTTGCATTGTTAGGCCCAGGGGTCTCAGTCTGGGGAAACACCATCACATTATTGTTTTCTTACTGTAATTGTAGTTGCATTATTAGGCCCAGGGGTCTCAGTCTGGGGAAACACCATCGCAATATTGTTTTCTTACTGTAATAGTAGTTGCATTATTAGGCCCAGGGGTCTCAGTCTGGGGAAACACCATCGCATTATTGTTTTCTTACTGTAATAGTAGTTGCATTGTTAGGCCCAGGGGTCTCAGTCTGGGGAAACACCATCGCATTATTGTTTTCTTACTGTAATAGTAGTTGCATTGTTAGGCCCAGGGGTCTCAGTCTGGGGAAACACCATCGCATTATTGTTTTCTTACTGTAATAGTAGTTGCATTGTTAGGCCCAGGGGTCTCAGTCTGGGGAAACACCATCGCATTATTGTTTTCTTACTGTAATAGTAGTTGCATTGTTAGGCCCAGGGGTCTCACTCTGGGGAAACACCATCGCATTATTGTTTTCTTACTGTAATAGTAGTTGCATTATTAGGCCCAGGGGTCTCAGTCTGGGGAAACACCATCGCATTATTGTTTTCTTACTGTAATAGTAGTTGCATTGTTAGGCCCAGGGGTCTCAGTCTGGGGAAACACCATCGCATTATTGTTTTCTTACTGTAATAGTAGTTGCATTGTTAGGCCCAGGGGTCTCACTCTGGGGAAACACCATCGCATTATTGTTTTCTTACTGTAATAGTAGTTGCATTATTAGGCCCAGGGGTCTCAGTCTGGGGAAACACCATCGCATTATTGTTTTCTTACTGTAATAGTAGTTGCATTGTTAGGCCCAGGGGTCTCACTCTGGGGAAACACCATCGCATTATTGTTTTCTTACTGTAATAGTAGTTGCATTATTAGGCCCAGGGGTCTCAGTCTGGGGAAACACCATCGCATTATTGTTTTCTTACTGTAATAGTAGTTGCATTATTAGGCCCAGGGGTCTCAGTCTGGGGAAACACCATCGCATTATTGTTTTCTTACTGTAATAGTAGTTGCATTATTAGGCCCAGGGGTCTCAGTCTGGGGAAACACCATCGCATTATTGTTTTCTTACTGTAATAGTAGTTGCATTATTAGGCCCAGGGGTCTCAGTCTGGGGGGAAACACCATCGCATTATTGTTTTCTTACTGTAATAGTAGTTGCATTATTAGGCCCAGGGGTCTCAGTCTGGGGGGAAACACCATCGCATTATTGTTTTCTTACTGTAATAGTAGTTGCATTATTAGGCCCAGGGGTCTCACTCTGGGGAAACACCATCGCATTATTGTTTTCTTACTGTAATAGTAGTTGCATTGTTAGGCCCAGGGGTCTCACTCTGGGGGGAAACCATCGCATTATTGTTTTCTTACTGTAATAGTAGTTGCATTATTAGGCCCAGGGGTCTCACTCTGGGGGGAAACCATCGCATTATTGTTTTCTTACTGTAATAGTAGTTGCATTATTAGGCCCAGGGGTCTCACTCTGGGGAAACACCATCGCATTATTGTCCAAAACATGGTGTCTTCACCTTGCCTTAACCCTTTCAACACCAGCCATTTGTCAGTTAAAACTTTCCATTAAATTTACCTGGGTAGAGAAAAGATCCCGTCTGCAATATTAGGGATTCCTCTGTGACGTGTATAAAATAGGGCCTAGCCTTTCCGCTCTAAATGAAGAACATAAGGTCACTGGATACCAGACCCTCATTTGCTGCCTTTCAGAGACATGGGTGTTAAATCATTGTGATGCCAAGAGGCGACAGTGGCGATGAAATGGTTAACTTTATTTCTTGCTTGTACTCTTGTTCCAGCTTTTCAGATGCTTTTTCGCTGTAGAATTCCTAGATTTTTTTAATTGTACAGAAGGAAATGAAAGGTGAAATAGACTGTAAGCGGTACTGAAAAAGGGAAAACAACAACAACCAATCACACAAAGAATCAAATATGAAATAGTTTTTAGTAAAGTTCATATTGTATCGCTTATTTAAAGTGTAGAAAGGGTCAAGTTTGTAGAATCTCCTAGTCCTTCGGATGAGGCGTTAAACCGAGGTCCCGTGTACGCACACACGCACCAGATTTTGCGCACACGTTCAATCCCATTCCACTATTTGGTAGGAGTAGGCCGTGCTGTGCCAGTGGGATGGATGACACAAACTCACATAACTAGTGATGTACAAGGATTGAAAAGTGATAGGACAAACTGTCCTGAGACGAGAAAAATCTATAGGACAATGTCTTGGCTCTTGCAGAAATCAATAAGACAAAGCGTGCCACTGCCAGTGTTAAACAATTTAATCAGACATTTGTCCTGACAGGGAAAAACACAATAGGTCATTTTCAATTTTAATAGGTCAATGGCCTATGACCGGGGCCTCAGGACATCACTGCGTAGCATGCAAAAATGGGTGGCGCTGTACTAAAGCGACGCGCTCTCCTGGTGGGAGTTCACAGAGACGAGGAATGTCCCCAAAGGCCAACCAATATCCCTTTGGACGAGGCCCTAACAGCCTTCTAATTTGAGAGTGATTGTCTTCCACCAAAGACCATGGTGTACCATGAGTTTTTCCATCACTGTAGAAAATCATTTATTCAGTGTTCCCCATGCTTCCCAAATTTTAAGGGTCATTTGAAAATGTTTCAGGGTCAAAATAAAAGCCATAATAAATGGACAATATGCTCTAAAATAAAGACATGAAGCCAGTCAAATTCTTCACACCAACTTGACTTGAATTTGCGAGTTACTTTGTTCTTTTCATCACTACTGACAGTTGAAGCAGAACTTGAAGGGCCTGGAACTGGTTCGAGGGTTTTTGTCACCTCACTTTAAAACTTCAGTCTTTGGAAGAACTTCGCGTCGAAGTTTTCGCAATCCAGCGAAGCAGTGCAATTTTTTTGCTTCCAAGAAACTAGGCTAGGCAGCAGTGCATGTGCGAGCAGCATGGGTGGCGAGAAACAAAGGGAAATTACTCTGTGGTTCATGATAGTTTTTGTCGTCTGCTTCAAGCATGGTATAGTAGTGAAAGAATAAGCCCAGTATATTTGGTTGATCGTTTCCCGCAAGCCGAAATGGCTTCGACATTCTGATCGCGGCGAACACGTTTGAGGAAGCAATCGGCTGAGAGAAAAACTACGTCACAATGACGTATGGACTGAAAATATAATGGGAGGTCTTATAAGGGAGGTCCCACTGTATTGTCTTCTAAAACTTTCACACACTATTTGTTTTTTGTTTTTACATTTATTTTTCAGGCGAGAACTTGAGGAAGAGAAGCTGACGGGAGTAGGAAAAGACACCATTGTCTGGCATGAAATCAACGATAGGATTGCCATCATCGACGCTGAAATTGAACAGAAAAGGTCTGTGTTTCTGTGTGTGTGTGTTTCTGTGTGTGTGTGTTTGTGATAGCATTGCCTGGTATGAAATCAACGATAGGATCGCCATCATCGACGCAGAAATTGAACAGAAAAGGTCTGTGTTTCTGTGTGTGTTTCTGTGTGTGTGTGTGTGTTTGTGATAGCATTGCCTGGCATGAAATCAACGACGCTGAAATTGAACAGAAAAGGTGTGTGTTTCTCTCTGTGTGTGCGTGCATGCATGTGTGTGTGTGCGTGCATGCGTGAATGGGTGAGCAAATCTATGCTTGCAAGTATTTTTGGACTTTTGAAACAAATATCTTATCAAATGTTTTTAGAAAATTAAATGTCTTTTATTATTCTATTTTACATTATTTTATTTACACCCTTGCTGTTGTATCGTCATATTTCACAGTGATATATGCTTGAGTACGGTTCACTTTTTGCAGGAAAACCTCCAACGATGAACTTCTACGCAATGTGGACCCTGAGAAAGTGGACTGGATGAAAATCTCCAATATGACCGTACGTCAATACACTTCACAAATCAGCCCATTTCTGTCTTGAAATAAACTCATCCCTTAGCATAAAGTATACAACACAAATTATTGGGTCTTTCAGTACAAATAGAAATTATGTGTTAGCAACTTCCTCTAATACTAACATTTTCAAAAATGTATTAGACGACTGGGAATATTATAAAAAATTGACATACCAATATGATGAATGATTATCTAAAACCTGAGTGCACGATAAACCTTGTACATTATAAATTATACAGTGGAGTCCAACTATAACGAACTCGCTTTTAACGAAATTTCGCAATTAACGAACTGACTTCAATTTCCTGGCAAATGCCCTTCTATTTGTCACTTGCAAAGCCATGGGTATAACGAACAAAAAATCCTTTTGAAATAACGAACATCCGCTTTTTACGAGCACATGTTCTACGCCCCAGAATAATTTTATTTACTTGGAAAAATAGCCTATAACGAACTCAGCCTGTGCGATGCGCTGCAAAAACCTAGGCCTTCAAACTCCAAGCTAGAACGTGTTGTCAAGAGGAAGGAAGTTGGAAAATATGAACTGCGCATGCGTGAACTCATTTCGATTCACACTGGGTCGTCTGCTAGGCCTAGGCTTCCTACAGATCATTCGGTTTCTCAAGGTCGCTTTACCATTCGTGCTCAAAATAAAGATCGAAAAGTTCGTGAAAGCCTATAACAAACTAAGTTTGTGTGATGTGTTGTCACTTAATGGACAAACTTGTTGAAAAGTGTGCCAAAACAGATCAGCGTCAGACAACACTGCTGAACTTCTTCAAGCCTTGTACATCCCGTGATTAAGACAGACGATCCAAACTGGTCAAGTTTATGTTTTCGGTTATCATTGGGGAGTGTTTGAACTGTTTTTGTTTTCAACATACATTGTACATGTACATGTATAACGAAATCCTGATACAACGAACTGAGTTTGTGTTCCGTTAAAATTCGTTTTACCCGGACTCCACTGTATTATTAAGGATGGGACGTTTGAAAGCCTAACTGCTATGTTTTAGTCCCTGTATCCTAACCTAACCCACCCTAATATCACTCCCTTTGACTGACAATTTGGCCTTTTGGTCGTCTTTCTGACATTTGCTATTTTTCTGCCATTTAGGCCGCACTTCTCCTTTTGATGGAATGTGGCGGGACAAATGAGAGAGCTGACTATGTATCTAACTCAAACCCCCCCAAAAAAATCGAGATGCAAGTTTTTGAGTTTCACCGACGATATATTGATATGAATGACAATGTTTTTGGTGCGAGGACAGTTTGAGGGCAAGCGTGACTGGATGGCGTGTCAGCGGGCCTGGGCCCATAGCCTGGACCCCAGACTGAACCACCGCCAGTGGTCACAGGGGGAGCAGGATCGACTGGTGGAACTCATCAACCAGACCAACGGAACGAACTGGAGCTACGTCGCCCAGCAACTGGGGGTGAGTCCACTTTAGAGAAATAGGGGTGGCAGGATCGACTGGTGGAACTCATCAACCAGACCAACAGGACAAACTGGACCTACGTCACCCAGCAACTGGGGGTGAGTCCACTTTAGAGAAATAGGGGTGGCAGGATCAACTGGTGGAACTCATCAACCAGACCAACGCGACAAACTGGACCTATGTTGCTCAACAACTGGGGGTCAGTCTATTGTGAGAATGGGGATGGTAGGTTGGAAATTTTGGGAGGGTGGGGTAACAACGATAAAGTGGTCGAACTCATTGATCAAATGGTTAATTGATCAAACCCGAAATACCTATTGCCTTTTATTTTTTTGTAAAAAAATTGTGTGCTGGTAATTCTTGATACAAGAACAAAATGACAATTGTGTGTGTGTGTGTTTTCAGACGGGCCGCACGCCCTTTCAGTGTCTGCAGTATTTCCAACAGAACCTCAACTCTGAAATGTTGGACAGGTGAGTGGTCAACTGATTCCTGTTATTCACTGAATTGGTTGTGGCTTACCCTGGCTAAAAGACTCCAGGGATCATCTCAACTATCCGAAACACTTGAACACTGTGGTACTACAAGTGCATCAGCTACAGATGAGAACATTACGTGTGTGACCGATTTTGATTACCCCGCCATGTGGGCAGCCACAATCCGTCTTCGGGGGAATTTAAAGAATTTAATAAACATCGAGCTGTTCTTGTACTTGGAACAGAATCTTATGTTAGAGAATTAACCCTTTCACCGCCAAAGTCGCATTTTAGCACCACAGTGATTTAACACCTATGTCACTAAAAGGCATCAAATTGGGGTTTAATATCCGAAGACCCTACTTTCTTGATTTTGGAGGTAAGGGTAGACCTTTATGCATATCACAGAGAAATTTCCTGCATTGCAGATGATTTTATCTCTACCCAGATAATATTAATATGACAACATTTGCTGAAAAATGGCTGGCAGCGAAAGGGTTAATGTTGGACAAGTAGGGAGATGACACGTTGGTTTGTTTACACTGACTACAATACACACACAAAACAAAGTTCCATGAATAATGCACTACAGTTTTCTGTTATGTTTTTCTTTTGTTCATTGATAGCAGGATTTTCAAGCAGACGAAGAATTCTTTCAACATCCACTGTAATAGAATTTTCAAGTTCAAATTTTGACTGCTTTGCACAAAATAAAATGGATGAAAATTTTCATCGCCAGCCATTTTCATCTAAAAAATGTCATCAAACTTACCCAGGAAATGAAAAGAGCGTATGCAATACTGAGGATGCCTTTATAGTATGGAGTCTCCAAAATCCCCCAAAGTCTTAGTGTGGCTGCTCACGTGGCGGGGTAATAAAAAATGTTCACACACGTACTGTTCTCATCCGTAGCTGATGTACTGGTACCATAGTGTTCCCTGGAGTCCTTTAGCCAGGGTAAGCCAACAAACAACAAACAAACTTCCAGATATTTTTTTGGGAGGGGAGAGGAAGATTGCGCTATGACATATGACGCTGTGTGTGTATTCTGCACATAGCCTTAGGAAGGGAAAGGAAGAGTGATCTGTGACATATGACGCTGTGTGTGTATTCTGCACATAGCCTTAGGAAGGGAAAGGAAGAGTGATCTGTGACATATGACGCTGTGTGTGTATTCTGCACATAGCCTTAGGAAGGGAAAGGAAGAGTGATCTATGACATATGACGCTGTGTGTGTATTCTGCACATAGCCTTAGGAAGGAAAAGGAAGAGTGATCTGTGACATATGACGCTGTGTGTGTATTCTGCACATAGCCTTAGGAAGGGAAAGGAAGAGTGATCTGTGACATATGACGCTGTGTGTATTCTGCACATAGCCTTAGGAAGGAAAAGGAAGAGTGATCTGTGACATATGACGCTGTGTGTGTATTCTGCACATAGCCTTAGGAAGGGAAAGGAAGAGTGATCTATGACATATGACGCTGTGTGTGTATTCTGCACATAGCCTTAGGAAGGGAAAGGAAGAGTGATCTATGACATATGACGCTGTGTGTGTATTCTGCACATAGCCTTAGGAAGGAAAAGGAAGAGTGATCTGTGACATATGACGCTGTGTGTATTCTGCACATAGCCTTAGGAAGGAAAAGGAAGAGTGATCTGTGACATATGACGCTGTGTGTATTCTGCACATAGCCTTAGGAAGGAAAAGGAAGAGTGATCTGTGACATATGACGCTGTGTGTATTCTGCACATAGCCTTAGGAAGGGAAAGGAAGAGTGATCTGTGACATATGACGCTGTGTGTATTCTGCACATAGCCTTAGGAAGGGAAAGGAAGAGTGATCTGTGACATATGACGCTGTGTGTATTCTGCACATAGCCTTAGGAAGGGAAAGGAAGAGTGATCTGTGACATATGACGCTGTGTGTATTCTGCACATAGCCTTAGGAAGGGAAAGGAAGAGTGATCTATGACATATGACGCTGTGTGTGTATTCTGCACATAGCCTTAGGAAGGGAAAGGAAGAGTGATCTATGACATATGACGCTGTGTGTGTATTCTGCACATAGCCTTAGGAAGGGAAAGGAAGAGTGATCTATGACATATGACGCTGTGTGTGTATTCTGCACATAGCCTTAGGAAGGGAAAGGAAGAGTGATCTGTGACATATGACGCTGTGTGTGTATTCTGCACATAGCCTTAGGAAGGGAAAGGAAGAGTGATCTGTGACATATGACGCTGTGTGTGTATTCTGCACATAGCCTTAGGAAGGGAAAGGAAGAGTGATCTATGACATATGACGCTGTGTGTGTATTCTGCACATAGCCTTAGGAAGGAAAAGGAAGAGTGATCTATGACATATGACGCTGTGTGTGTATTCTGCACATAGCCTTAGGAAGGAAAAGGAAGAGTGATCTATGACATATGACGCTGTGTGTGTATTCTGCACATAGCCTTAGGAAGGGAAAGGAAGAGTGATCTGTGACATATGACGCTGTGTGTGTATTCTGCACATAGCCTTAGGAAGGGAAAGGAAGAGTGATCTGTGACATATGACGCTGTGTGTGTATTCTGCACATAGCCTTAGGAAGGGAAAGGAAGAGTGATCTATGACATATGAGGCTGTGTGTGTATTCTGCACATAGCCTTAGGAAGGAAAAGGAAGAGTGATCTATGACATATGACGCTTTGTGTGTATTCTGCACATAGCCTTAGGAAGGGAAAGGAAGAGTGATCTATGACATATGACGCTGTGTGTGTATTCTGCACATAGCCTTAGGAAGGGAAAGGAAGAGTGATCTGTGACATATGACGCTGTGTGTATTCTGCACATAGCCTTAGGAAGGGAAAGGAAGAGTGATCTATGACATATGACGCTGTGTGTGTATTCTGCACATAGCCTTAGGAAGGGAAAGGAAGAGTGATCTATGACATATGACGCTGTGTGTGTATTCTGCACATAGCCTTAGGAAGGGAAAGGAAGAGTGATCTATGACATATGACGCTGTGTGTGTATTCTGCACATAGCCTTAGGAAGGGAAAGGAAGAGTGATCTGTGACATATGACGCTGTGTGTGTATTCTGCACATAGCCTTAGGAAGGGAAAGGAAGAGTGATCTGTGACATATGACGCTGTGTGTGTATTCTGCACATAGCCTTAGGAAGGGAAAGGAAGAGTGATCTATGACATATGACGCTGTGTGTGTATTCTGCACATAGCCTTAGGAAGGAAAAGGAAGAGTGATCTATGACATATGACGCTGTGTGTGTATTCTGCACATAGCCTTAGGAAGGAAAAGGAAGAGTGATCTATGACATATGACGCTGTGTGTGTATTCTGCACATAGCCTTAGGAAGGGAAAGGAAGAGTGATCTGTGACATATGACGCTGTGTGTGTATTCTGCACATAGCCTTAGGAAGGGAAAGGAAGAGTGATCTGTGACATATGACGCTGTGTGTGTATTCTGCACATAGCCTTAGGAAGGGAAAGGAAGAGTGATCTATGACATATGAGGCTGTGTGTGTATTCTGCACATAGCCTTAGGAAGGAAAAGGAAGAGTGATCTATGACATATGACGCTTTGTGTGTATTCTGCACATAGCCTTAGGAAGGGAAAGGAAGAGTGATCTATGACATATGACGCTGTGTGTGTATTCTGCACATAGCCTTAGGAAGGAAAAGGAAGAGTGATCTATGACATATGACGCTGTGTGTGTATTCTGCACATAGCCTTAGGAAGGAAAAGGAAGAGTGATCTATGACATATGACGCTGTGTGTATTCTGCACATAGCCTTAGGAAGGGAAAGGAAGAGTGATCTGTGACATATGACGCTGTGTGTGTATTCTGCACATAGCCTTAGGAAGGGAAAGGAAGAGTGATCTGTGACATATGACGCTGTGTGTGTATTCTGCACATAGCCTTAGGAAGGGAAAGGAAGAGTGATCTGTGACATATGACGCTGTGTGTGTATTCTGCACATAGCCTTAGGAAGGGAAAGGAAGAGTGATCTATGACATATGACGCTGTGTGTGTATTCTGCACATAGCCTTAGGAAGGAAAAGGAAGAGTGATCTATGACATATGACGCTGTGTGTGTATTCTGCACATAGCCTTAGGAAGGAAAAGGAAGAGTGATCTGTGACATATGACGCTGTGTGTGTATTCTGCACATAGCCTTAGGAAGGGAAAGGAAGAGTGATCTGTGACATATGACGCTGTGTGTGTATTCTGCACATAGCCTTAGGAAGGAAAAGGAAGAGTGATCTATGACATATGACGCTGTGTGTATTCTGCACATAGCCTTAGGAAGGGAATGGAAGAGTGATCTGTGACATATGACGCTGTGTGTGTATTCTGCACATAGCCTTAGGAAGGGAAAGGAAGAGTGATCTATGACATATGACGCTTTGTGTGTATTCTGCACATAGCCTTAGGAAGGAAAAGGAAGAGTGATCTGTGACATATGACGCTGTGTGTGTATTCTGCACATAGCCTTAGGAAGGGAAAGGAAGAGTGATCTATGACATATGACGCTTTGTGTGTATTCTGCACATAGCCTTAGGAAGGGAAAGGAAGAGTGATCTATGACATATGACGCTGTGTGTGTATTCTGCACATAGCCTTAGGAAGGAAAAGGAAGAGTGATCTATGACATATGACGCTGTGTGTGTATTCTGCACATAGCCTTAGGAAGGGAAAGGAAGAGTGATCTGTGACATATGACGCTGTGTGTGTATTCTGCACATAGCCTTAGGAAGGAAAAGGAAGAGTGATCTGTGACATATGACGCTGTGTGTGTATTCTGCACATAGCCTTAGGAAGGAAAAGGAAGAGTGATCTGTGACATATGACGCTGTGTGTATTCTGCACATAGCCTTAGGAAGGAAGAATGAGCTGTGACATATGACGCTGTGTGTGTTGTGCACACAGCCTTAGGAAGGAAGATTGAGCTGTGACATATGACACTGTGTGTGTTCTGCAGGCAGTGGACCAGAGAGGAGGACATAGCGTTGGTGAAGGTGGTGGAGAAGTGCCAGCACTACCACTTCAATTGGAGGAAGGTGTCCCACTTCATGGAGGGCAGGAGCGGCATGCAGTGCTATAAACGATACTCCAAGCTAGATCCAAACATCAACAAGGGGCACTGGACAGAGGCTGAAGATGCTGTCAGTTGGTTTAGTTATTTATTTGTTTATTTACCGTAAAAACTGGACTATAAGACGCACCCATATATAAGCTGCATCCCTTAAATTGAGGAAATTTTATATATTTATTCGCATATAAGCCGCACCAGTTTATAAGCTGCAGAGAAAATTGTATGTGCACAAAGCAACACAAATATAGAAATTCTCCTAATCGAAAATGAGTATTTAATGCTCTCAGATATACTTTAAATATAAGATTTGAATCTATTGATTACCAAAACCAGTTTTGAGTCTAAAGAAGCACAAAATAGGCTGCAGAATGTGACCAGGAAGTTAGATTTAATCATACTGATAGATGTAGAATGGAAACAAATCTGCAGATAAGCCGCATCAAGTCTATAAGCTGCCAAAGTTTTTTTTAAAAGTAGCGGCTTATAGTCCGCATTTTGCAGTATTTATTTATGGGGCGGTGCGTAGTGGCATGCAGTGTTATAAACGATACTCCAAACTGGATCCAAACATCAGGCACTGGACTGAGGCTGAATTTGCTGTGAGTTTTGAGAGTATAATATACTTTAATATACTCTACTCCAATATAGTACAGCCTCCAAATGGTATAATGGAGCCCATAACTCCTGGACAGCTGGGCGAGGCATTTGCTTTTATCATTGTTTGTGTGCTTTTTCAAACATTTTACCCCATCCTTGCTGTCTGTGTTTGGTGAGAAATGAACATGAAAGACAGCAGAGTGTTTATTAACGTATAGATTTACCATATTTTACGAACTACAAGGTGATAATTGTTTCCTCAACTGAGACCGCTGCGCCTTAAAATGCGTTGCGCCTAGTGTACGACTTAATTCTGATCAAACAACGTTGTGAATTCCAATCATATGGTACGCATTAAGATCGACTATCAGGCCGAAATTGTGAATGAAGCCACCGAAGCAGACGACACATTGACACAGAGAAGGGAGGGGTTTGAATCAGAATATGATGTCGAGCCTCGGTTTCGACAGCCAAAGACAATAACAATCATGGCAGACATAGACTACTGGAGTGAAACTCATTGTTGAAATCTACTCCGTGTTTTTTTCAATTCCAACTTTTCTGGGCTCTCTGACGAAGTAAAAGTGCTTCATCATATGGATATCCGGATAGGGGCGTGAGTGTAGCTTCTGTCGTTCTGAAGATTGTTTTGACAGAACTAGGCAAAATACTGACCTCCTTTGTTTGAGTCGACCTCGTGGTTTCCATCTAGTTTTTGCTTTTGTTCAATCATTTTGCATGTGGCTTAAAATACGATGCGGCTTGTGAATGTTTAAATTCACATGTTTTGTTGTTAAAATCAGGGGGTGCGCGTTGTCCGTAAAGTGTGGTATTATACGTGATATTTTGTACTTTGATTTCAGCAACTGATAACGGCGGTTCAACTCCTGGGCACTCACAACTGGGGCAGAGTGAAGGAACTGGTGCCGGGAAGAACACGGGAACAGTGTAGAGAGAGGTCAGTGAGAGAGAGAGAGGGGGGGGGGGGGGGGGGAGGTTAGTCAGTGAATGTGTATGAGGGGGGGGGGGGGGGGGGACGCAAGCACAAATGTGAAAGCAAAGGGGGGATGTATAGTATTACTGAATTAAGTGGTGCCTGGAAGAACATGAGATGAAAGCTGTGCAGAGACAGTTGAATGGGACAGAGTGAAGAGGTGTTTGTGTGTGTGTGTGCACATTTGCGTATGTGTATAGTGGATGCGCGAGGAGAGAGAGAGAGGGATTGGTAGGTGAAAGGCCACAGGGAAACAGGATAGCTACCAGTACATCTTGCTTTGACAATTGACTCCTTTATGAAGCTGGTTGATACTTTGACCTGCATCAGTCTTCTACGCATATCTGTGTAGCTTTGCTATTATTACATGTTGTACATGTCTGAGGAATGGCATTTTTCTCAGTACACAATTATTTTGGAAAACCGCCGTACTGATTTGTGTCTGTACAAATATTTTTTACTTTTTTCTCTCTCTGACAGGTGGGCCAACAGCCTGGACCCCAGCATTTCAGGGCAGCCCTGGAGCTATGAGGAGGACAAGAAGCTGATGAAGCTGGTGGCACAGTTTGGAAAAGGTATAGCGCGCTCACTGACGTATGCACACACGCACGCATGCACGCACATACAGACGCACGCACACGCACACGCACACACACACACACACATACATACTGACGCACACACACATACACACGCACACATACACACACACGGAAGCACGCTCACACTGACGCATGCATGCTCATGCACTTGCACACGTCCACAGCATTTCAGGTCAGCCGTGGAGGTATAATTAAGACCCAAAAAAACCCTCGTGAAACAGTATGGAAAAGGTAGAGTGCGCACGCACTGACGCACACACACGCACATGTATGCTCACACAGACGCATGCACAGCATTTCAGGGCAGCCCTGGAGCTATGAGGAGGACAAGAAACTGATGAAGCTGGCTCACAGTGTGGAAAAGGTAAAGCACATTCACACACACACACACACACTGATGCATGTACGCTCATGCACTTGCTTGCAAGCACAGCATTTCAGGCCAGCCGTGGAGTTTAATGAAGACCCCCAGAAAATGCTGAATCTGATGTCCCAGTATGGTAAAGGCACACACCTAGCACACACACACACACCTAGCACACACACACACACACACACACACACACACACACACACACACACACACACACACACATACCTTTTTCCCCCTTATTTCTTCGAACCTTCCAATTCACAGGACAACCTAATTAAGAACACGATCAGAGATAATAAATGCTGCATCTGCCAAGAAGTGGGGGCCAAGGTTGACGTTATATAAGAACATAAGATATGTTCGCCCTGTTTTATAAATTATAATAAAAATGTGTGCCCGATGTGTAGAAGGGAAAGCGGCCATGCGGTCCGAATAAGGGGCGGCCAGGGCCAAGAGATATTCCTAGTACTCCCGCCAGCCGTGGCACTGAAGACCGGTTTATCTAATACAAAGAAGATTAATGTCTGATGATGATGATAACGGGGGGAACTTTATGAAGTTACCATTATTAAATGATATTCATATAGACCTACGCTGTTTCCAGGTACCTGGCTGAAGTGCTGTAAAGAGCTGCCCGGGCTATACAGAGATTCAGACGTGTGGGAGACTGTTCAATACTATCTGTGTTCAGTGGTGTTTGATGTCTGTTATGTGCAGGTAACTGGGTCAAGTGCTGCAAGGAATTACCCGGGCGCACAGACAACCAGGCACTACAGAGACACAGACGACTGGAAGACTGGAAGAAGAAAACCGAGTGGTTTGAAAAACAGTCGGTGAGTGTGATAAAGCTTGTCACGAAAACATTATTTGGTATTTGGTACATTCTAGTCACAGACTTAACTCTAATCCTCCGAAGTCGGAGTATGGCTGCCCACGTGGCGGGGTAATCAAAAACGGTCACGCACGTAATGTTCTCATCCCTATCTGGTGCATTTGTACCATAGTGTTCAAGTACTTCGGCTGCTGGGATGATCCCTGGAATCTTTAAGCCAGGGTACGACAACAACAACATCTCTGTGAAATTCGGTCTGCTCTCCCCTGGAGAGCGCGTCGCCGCAGGAGCATTTGTTTTTTTGGAGGGGGGGGGGGGGGGTGGTTGCAGGGCGAGGAGGAGGCATTCTTTGGAAACCTAGCTATCAATTTGGTCATACCAGACAGCGGGATTTCTCCCTGCCTGCTCTTACCGACTTTTAACTGCCATGAGATTTTTACGTATGTAGAAGACTAGCTTTAAGTCCCCCTCCGAAGGACTGGACGTGCAGTTTGATTTTTGTGTCGAACTAGTAAGAAAGGGCGAGGCCGGGATTCGAACTCGGGTCACTCGCGCTGCAGTTGCGCATTGAATTTGGCATTGTGGTACGTTCAGAACATAAGAGGAAGGAAGCATCAAGAAGAAAGAAAGACCAGGAACAAGAAGGAAAGATCAAGAACAAAAAAGAAAACAATAAGAATAAAAAGATAATCAGATTAGGGAATAGGTATAGGTGCTCTCCCCTAGCTTTCGTCGATAAATTGCCACAAAAGTGGCCCTTCGACTAATACACAGAAACAGAAAAGCTTCAGAAACATAGACACTGCAGCTGTGGAATGTTTGCCCACCCACACCCCTCCGTGGGGATATTAGGGGGTCTGTCCTGCAAATAGTAACTTGACATTGACAATCTGAGCAAGTAGAACAACGCATTGAGACGCAGAAAACCCCCTAAAAACGGCTATTTTAACACTTTAACCTCCGATTTAATATGTGCTCCTTTTCCTTTAAGCCCCAAATTAATCTTGGAAAACAGAGCCCGAACAGGGGTGTTGTGTTTAAAAAAATATTTAAAAAAAACTACTGGATGGATTCACTTCAAATTTTCAGATTTTATGTATGAAAGAATAAAATTCAATTTGCAATGACTATTTATTACATAAATGATATTTTTGATTTTTTGATATTTTTGATATTGCGAATTTTACTCAAATATATATATATGTTAGTAAAATGGATGATAGACAGGGAGTACAACACCCATAATTATTATTCACTTACCTTTTTCATGCTAAGGGATCAGGCTCCCCATCTGCAATAAAAGTTATGGGTGTTGTGAGGTGTTAGTGGTCATATGCATGGATATAATTATACGCAAAAAAATTCTGATGCTGAAACGTCAAAAAATTTTGACGTAAAATTAAAAAATCATAAAAATAAAACTAATGGCCACATTCTTTTCATTTTTTGCATACATATTGATTAGTGCATGCTGTTTGTTGTGCATGGGCTAATTTGTGTATTTGAATAAACATTTTGCCTAAAAATGCCTACTCCCTGTGTTAGTGATGCGGAAGAGAGACAGAGACACAAAACAACACAACACTCAGCTATTACTTTGGAACTCACCAGGTTTCCATGACAGCATTGGTTTATAATCCAAGAACAAAACAGCATCACACACAGCAGTAATTTTGGCAGAACACCACACTATATATTTTTTTTCAGACAGGTACTCCACAGGGGCACGTATTTGACGTTCATCTTTTCCTTCTTGTCAGCCTCTAAGTTTCACTTATTCATTCAACTCAGTATGTATATACAAAGCAACGACAACAAGTTCAAAGTAGGAGTCCTGGGTGTCCAGTCTGGGGCATAGTCACCTAAGAAATGAGTGTGCCGGGACTTTACTGATGAAAAGAGAAGAAACAACCCCGATCCTTGCAGAGGCACACTCCACACTTGGCACACTCGTACATGCTCTCGATGACCTTGCCCGTGGCAGTTCTTCTGCCTTGCCTCTTGCACAGCACACACACCCTTTTGCCTCTGGCACAGTCAGTGATTTTGGAATGGGTGTGCCTTGACATATCACCACCATCTTGAGCTGCGGGCCTGCCCCTGCGTTTGCGACCCCTGTGGCCATTCACCATGCCCATGATGAGATCCATCTGAAACTCCACATGATTTTTCAGTGGGGCAGCTGCTGAATGCCTGTAGATGATGTATGCATTCACAGCAGCAGTGTCCAAGCAGAAGAAAAGGACATACTTCCACCACTTCTTGAACTTTTGTTTGGAGCCGTAGTAAGAGCGCATTTGGTCATGCTTGTCGACACCGTTGTAGTTCTTGGTGTACTCCGCAACAGCAACAGGCCTAGAATACCTGGCTCTTTCGACACCCCCTGGTCCTTTGCGAACAACAACATCATCCGAACCATCATGGGCAGACGTGAGGAGGGTGACTTTTCGACGGTCAAACCAGGCGACAGCCTGAAGCTGACCCTTCTCCCCATCAGCTTCCCCAGCATCCAACTGACTAAGCCAGCGTTTGGTGTCCCCTGACTTTTTGACACACTTTGGTGGTTTCATGTCCTGTGGCAGGCCCTTTCTGTTGATACGAACAGTACCACAGGCTAAGGTCTTCTTCTGGTACAAGAACTGAATGAGAGGGACCGAAGTGAAGTAGTTGTCGAAGTAGACAGTATGCCACAGACGGAGATATGGTTGAGACAAGTGCTTGACCACTCGGTCCCCCAAAGCTTCACCTAAACCAGCGGGCACATCATTGGTCTTGCCAGTGTACACTGAATATTTCAGCATATAAAAAGAATCCGAATCACACAAAGCCCAAACTTTCAGCCCCCACTTTGTTGGCTTGGCAGGATTGTACTGAAGAAAGCCACAACGCCCCTTGAATTTCACCATAGCTTCATCCACCGTGATGTTCTGACCAGGTAGAAACTGCCTGGAAAAAGCCTCCTGAGTCACAGAAATGAGAGGCCTGACTTTGTACAGGGGGTCAAAATCAGCCTGGCCTCTGGGAACTGCTTTGGTGGAATCAGCAAGATGGAAAAACTGATTCAGCTGATTGAACCGGTTCCTAGACATGACTTTCGCCACCCAAGAATTGTAGAAAAAAGTCTTTTCACTCCAATAATAATCCCTGTGAGGAATGTGGGACATGTTCATGAACATAAGCAGACCAATGAATGCTCTGACTTCATCATCAGTGGTAGGCTCAAACTTATCCCCCACAGACTCTGCAGCAAACCCAGCAGCAATGAGCCTTTGTGACGCATACCGGTTTGTTTCCCTGGCAATAAGGTTGTAGGTGCTCAAGGGAAAAACAAGAGAAAAATAGTCAAAACATGACTGAAGATTGACCTGAGGCTTGGGGGGCCCCCTGCTTGTGTCAAAGATAGGAATTTCACGCTGAAATTCCTCACTAGACCACTGTGATGACTCTGCACATCGAGGGCCACGTGACACGCCCACTTCGTCATCGTCACTAACCTCACTGTCTTCGTCGTCACTTTCATCCACCTCATAGTCATGGTCACTGTCTGGTGCATCGTCAGTTTCTTCCAGTTCAATGTCACTTTCGTCTTCGTCGTCTGCTTCACACAGTCGTGCAGCTCTTGCAATCATCTCGTCAATGTCAACGCTAATGTCACTGTCAGAGTTGTAGTCTGACATGGCGAGTTCAACAATCAGTCACCGAGTCGAAAAAAGCAAAAAAAACGGCACAAAAATCCCTTAGAAATCAAAGAAAATATGGCGCTGACTGGCTGAAAGCACGCGGCCGGAAGGGCGATTCAGCTTTCGTCTTTTTACTGCTACGCGACCACACAATAACGAACCAAACGTAGTAGGTGTTAGACAGTCGGAATCAGGCGGTTTGGAGGAAGACGGGAGGCGGCGCCATAGGCGGAATTAGGCGCATCGGGGCTTAAAAAGTTAACGTTAAATAGCATGACGCATGCTAAAGTGATAGATTTCTTTACGCTTTTGTATTCGGTTATTCTTTTATTATCAGCTTAAAAGGCAGACATCTCTTTGTTTTTCTTTTTGGTTATTCTTTTACTACCAGCTTAACCCTCTCTAGGACACAGACGCCAAATTCGACCGGATTTTGTCAACTCATGCAGCCCGTATGCGCCGATTGCGCCCGCTGAACGCCAGGTCTAGTACGTTCACTTTCACTTTCTCCCTACCCACAATGCAATATACTAAGTTAGTTCTTCCTGTTCCTGACTCTCGCTGGTCCGTTTTTGGTTCTTACAGCAAGGGAAAGCACCCACTAGTCTTTTTGAACGGATTTTTCGAAGTGACCCCAAAATATTTTCTTTTTTCCACGTGACGTGACGCAGTATTGACTCGGTGCGATGCTCGGAGTGCCAGTGCCAGTGCCATTACGGATTTTTTATTCCAATTCATGGTTGTGTGACAGTGTGTTAGCTTTGGAATAATAATATCATCATTGCTATTCAATATGCATCTTTCAGAAATGAAATGTGAGTTAGACTTTATTCTGGGTGATTTTTTTAATGAAAATATTTGGTTCAGAGTTAATTCACATCTCTCGGGGACTGGGATCGATTCCCGGTTCGAATGGTTGGGAGTCATTGGGTTAAAAGGCAGAGATCTCCAAGGCAACAACCTGAGAAATGAACAACGCATTGAGACGCAGAGCAAGATCTGGGAGCAGTACATAACTATTTATGAAGTGTATTATAAATGTGTGTGTTTTCTTTTTTTATTAGCTAAAAGACAGATCTGCAAGGCACCTTTTTGCACACCACAGAACCATCAAAAAGATGATGGCGGTTGTCTACTGCAAGAAGCAAAGAGCAACGCATTGAGACACAAAACAAGAACTGGAAACAGTTGATATTTTAACGTTAACCCTTTCGCTGCCAGACATTTTTCAGCCTCAAAATACCATTAAGCTTAACTGGGTAGAGAAATTTATAAATAAAATATCTGCAATATTGCGAATTCCTCTGTGACATATATAGCATTAGGCCTGTCCTTACCGCCAAAAATTAAGAAAATAGGGTCTTTTGGATTAGTGACGTGGGTGTTAAACCATTGTGGCGCTAAAATGCGACATTGGCGGTGAAAGGGTTAAATATCATGACATATAAGCAGTAGTATGCTAACTCTAAGTCGTTTTCTTGTTGTTTTTGTACTTTTCTACTCTCAGCTGAAGGACAGAGATCTCCTGCAAGGCAACAACCTGAGCAAGGAGCAACGCATTGAGACGCAGAACAAAAACTGGGAGCAGTTTCGCAGCAAGTTTGGAGTGGTGCCCGACGACTACATCAAGCAGCAGAGAGACAGGGAGGCGGGTGAGAGCACATGTTGTTCATTCAAGGCTCCCAGGGACCCCCATTCGGGGGTATATGAAGCACTCAAATTCTAAAAGGTCCCTCTAAAAGAATGTGCAGGGGGTCCCAGGGATGCACTAGAAAAATTCTTTTTTGCATTCGCTATGCCACAGGGACCTTCTGCCCCTCCTCTAGGACCCTCTATGCTGTAGGTGAAGGAGTCCCTGGGACCCCTTGTTTTGCGGGAGCCCTGGCACATGTTGGTTTCCAAGCTGATTACGTCAAAAACTATAAAGCGCCCACAGGGTGGCAGGGAGACAGGTGGCAGAGTGGTTAAGACGTTCGCCTGCCAAATGTAACACGTGACGATGGTGATGATGACGATAATGTTGATGATGATGACGATAATGATGATGACGATAATGTTGATGATGATAATAATGATGATGATGCCGACGATGATGATGATGATGATAATAATATTGATGATGATGATGATGATAGGTGACACAGTCGTCTCACGAACCAGCCTACCCCCCCACCCCCTTCATGATCTGTTTATCCAATTAACCTGGGTGTAAGCTGTGGGAGCAGCGCATCAAACTTCCAAATGACGATGATGATAATGACACTGATAATAAAAATGATGAAGAAGGTGACGACGTTGATGATGACGATGATGATGACACTGATAATAAAAATGATGAAGAAGGTGATGATGTTGTTGTCGTTCCCTGGCTTAAAGACTCCAGGGATCATCCCAACAGCCGAAGCAATTGGAACACTGTGGTACAAATGCCCAAAGTAGGGATGAGAACATTACATGCGTGACCGTTTTTGATTACCCCACCACGTGGGCAGCCACACTCCGACTTCGGAGGATTTTGGACTGATGATGTTATGCTAGGAGCTTGCCATGTCTAAAAACAATCCCCGCATAATTATGAAGAACATAACATTTTGATGTAGCCTTGGTGTTTCAGCTTATGTCAATTGGTCTGACACAGCCTTATGCCGAGGCGAACGTCGATGATGATGTTTGTTCCCACGGCCGCCCTTCATGATCGGGCTGGCCAACTGGTCCGGGTGCAAGGTGTGGGAGCAGCGCATGAAGCTGATGATGATGTTTGTTCTCACGGCCGCCCTTCATGATCGGGCTGGCCAACCGGTCCGGGTGCAAGGTGTGGGAGCAGCGCATGAAGCTGATGATGATATTTGTTCCCACAGGCGACACGGTGGTCCCACGGCCGCCCTTCATGATCGGGCTGGCCAACCGGTCCGGATGCAAGGTGTGGGAGCAGCGCATGAAGCTGCACAAGCTGATCGAGGGCCACATCGACAAGCTGAGGGAGAAGTACAACTTCATTCACCCCTCCGTGGCCGGCGTCTTCGAGCTGCAGGACGCCATTTCTCAGCTGTCCAAGGATTGCCTCAATCAGAGAGACCAGCTGTTGGTAAGTTTGTGTGTGTGTGTGAGAGAGAGAGAGAGGGTGGGGGAAAACTGAGAGAAAACTAAAGCTTCATTCACCCCTCTGTGGCCGGTGTATTCAAGCTGCAAGACGCCATTTATCAACTGTCCAAGGATTGCCTCAATCAGACAGACCAGCTGTTGGTGAGTTTGTGTGTGTGTGTGCGCGCGCAAAGAATGGTAAAGATTGGTGTCTCCCTGTCTGTGCACAGAACCGACGTGATAGAAAAGAATGGTAAAGATCAGTGTTTCTCTGCTCAGAATCAACATGAAAGCAAAGAATGGTAAAGATCGGTGTCTGTTTCTGTGCACAGAACCGACGTGATAGAATGGTAAAGATCGGTGTCTCTGTTTCTGTGCACAGAACCGCCGGAAGGACCGGCTGGGTCAGCTGATCCACGGTCTGCCGTCGGTGATCAGCGTGCGTGACCTGCTGGCCGTCAGCAGGGGAGGCAAGGCCCACGAGCGTGTCACCAGGGGGCCGCGACTGCACCGCAACAAGAAGAGGAGCGGTGCCAAGAAATCCCTGCCCCCTAGGTAAGTGAGAAACCCCTGCCCCCTAGGTAAGCGGGAAACCCCTGCCCCCTAGGTAAGCGGGAAACCCCTGCCCCCTAGGTAAGCGGGAAACCCCTGCCCCCTAGGTAAGCGGGAAACCCCTGCCCCCTAGGTAAGCGGAAAACCCCTGCCCCCTAGGTAAGCGGGAAACCCCTGCCCCCTAGGTAAGCGGGAAACCCCTGCCCCCTAGGTAAGCGGGAAACCCCTGCCCCCTAGGTAAGCGAGAAACCCCTGCCCCCTAGGTAAGCGGGAAACCCCTGCCCCCTAGGTAAGCGGGAAACCCCTGCCCCCTAGGTAAGTGAGAAACCCCTGCCCCCTAGGTAAGCGGGATGTGTGAATTGTATCAGCAGCAGTGGGACGAGGGAGAGGCGGGAGCAGAGTGAACCCAACCAAAACTAAAAAGAGAAACCCCTGCCCCCTTGGTAAATGAGATATCATTAACATGGATTCTCCGTCTTGCAGGATGTCCTGAATTGCGGGATTTTTAAATTGCCTTGAGCCGGCATCTCCGGATTATGAGAATTTGAGAATTCTTACACACACACACACTTGTACAATAAAAAGGTCCTATATAAGCATTTGCTATATTCAAAGGAATGTAGCACTTGTACTGGTCCAGAGGGGTGAAAAAAGAGCAGTAAATGTGTGTGCTGTCCATGCACTCCACCGGGGCCGCCCCCTCGTAGGATTTTTGAAATTTCCCAGGAGCACCCATGCATTAACTCTCACTACACGACAGTACAATATAGCATACACACCTTGCACACACGTTCAACACCATTGTGTTGTTGACAGGTTGCTTCAGTGGATGAAGATCGACTCTCACGACGGCCATTGTGTTGTTGACAGGTTGCTTCAGTGGATGAAGATCGACTCTCACGACGACCATTGTGTTGTTGACAGGTTGCTTCAGTCAACTCTTACAACGACCATTGTGTTGTTGACAGGTTGCTTCAGTCGACTCTTACAACGACCATTGTGTTGTTGACAGGTTGCTTCAGTCAACTCTTACAACGACCATTGTGTTGTTGACAGGTTGCTTCAGTCAACTCTTACAACGACCATTGTGTTGTTGACAGGTTGCTTCAGTCGACTCTTACAACGACCATTGTGTTGTTGACAGGTTGCTTCAGTCAACTCTTACAACGACCATTGTGTTGTTGACAGGTTGCTTCAGTCGACTCTTACAACGACCATTGTGTTGTTGACAGGTTGCTTCAGTCAACTCTTACAACGACCATTGTGTTGTTGACAGGTTGCTTCAGTCAACTCTTACAACGACCATTGTGTTGTTGACAGGTTGCTTCAGTGGATGAAGATCGACTCTGACGACGACCATTGTGTTGTTGACAGGTTGCTTCAGTCGACTCTGATGACGACCATTGTGTTGTTGACAGGTTGCTTCAGTCGACTCTTACAACGACCATTGTGTTGTTGACAGGTTGCTTCAGTTGACTGACCACGACCAGTTTTGTTGACAGGTTGCTTCAGTGGATGAAGATCGACTCTTACAACGACCATTGTGTTGTTGACAGGTTGCTTCAGTCGACTCTTACAACGACCATTGTGTTGTTGACAGGTTGCTTCAGTGGATGAAGATCGACTCTCACGACGACCATTGTGTTGTTGACAGGTTGCTTCAGTCGACTCTGACAACGACCATTGTGTTGTTGACAGGTTGCTTCAGTCGACTCTGACGACGACCATTGTGTTGTTGACAGGTTGCTTCAGTCGACTCTGACGACGACCATTGTGTTGTTGACAGGTTGCTTCAGTGGATGAAGATCGACTCTGACGACGACCATTGTGTTGTTGACAGGTTGCTTCAGTCGACTCTGACGACGACCATTGTGTTGTTGACAGGTTGCTTCAGTGGATGAAGATCGACTCTGACGACGACCATTGTGTTGTTGACAGGTTGCTTCAATGGACTCTGACGACGACCATTGTGTTGTTGACAGGTTGCTTCAGTGGATGAAGATCGACTCTGACGACGACCATTGTGTTGTTGACAGGTTGCTTCAGTCGACTCTGACGACGACCATTGTGTTGTTTACAGTTTACACTCCTACGACGACCATTGTTTTGTTTACAGGCTGCTTCAGTCGACTCTGACGACGACCATTGTTTTGTTGACAGGCTGCTTCAGTCGACTCTGACGACGACCATTGTTTTGTTGACAGGCTGCTTCAGTCGACTCTGACGACGACCATTGTGTTGTTTACAGTTTACACTCCTACGACGACCATTGTTTTGTTTACAGGCTGCTTCTGACGACGACCATTGTTTTGTTGACAGGCTGCTTCAGTCGACTCTGACGACGACCATTGTTTTGTTGACAGGCTGCTTCAGTCGACTCTGACGACGACCATTGTTTTGTTGACAGGCTGCTTCAGTCGACTCTGACGACGACCATTGTGTTGTTTACAGTTTACACTCCTACGACGACCATTGTTTTGTTTACAGGCTGCTTCAGTCGACTCTGACGACGACCATTGTTTTGTTGACAGGCTGCTTCAGTCGACTCTGACGACGACCATTGTTTTGTTGACAGGCTGCTTCAGTCGACTCTGACGACGACCATTGTTTTGTTGACAGGCTGCTTCAGTCGACTCTGACGACGACCATTGTGTTGTTTACAGTTTACACTCCTACTAGGTATTCCAAAGGGGTTTTCAATAATACATGCTACACATTGTCTGTTGATACAGTTTGATAGATCTTTTGATCCTGATTAATGTGATACCAGAAACAAGTCTGTGTGGTAAAAAATAAAAAAGTTATGACGTTTTATGTGATTTTTGGACTTAGAAAATTTTTCGGCAACATTTTTGTGCCATTTTCACTCGCACACAGCAAAAAAACATAAAGTCACAGAGATCTCAAAGTTCTGATTTCTAATCTTTATATACTGGTAATCAAACACACAAAATTTGTTGACATCAAATGCTTTACAAAAAAAGTTGTAAATCTCCAAACTCGGTCAAAAATTAAGTTATTTCCACAGATTCTTGGAACAAAATCGCACAATGGGGGTATTTCAAAGGTCTGGTACACAGTTGTTTTCAGTACCATAACTACAAAATCTTGATTACAACTTTATAGTGATAAAGAGATTATGCTCAATTTTTTTCAGAACTCTGTTTGTGATAGTTACATCATACTGGTCCAATGAAAATGGTACATCATCGAATTTGAGCGCCTGGCCAAAAAGGATCAATTTTGAAGGTTTTTCAAATTGCTATAACTTTGTCATTTTTAATGCTACTGAGTTGCCCTTTATACCAAATTGTCAAGTTTTTAATGTCCTCTACTCTGAAAACAAGTAAAAGTGCTAAATTTACAAAACATTTAAAATTTTAATGCTTTTTTTTAACAAAAATATTCAAATTTGTAATTTTTTCACATTTTCAACTTTCTTTTTTTTTCTTCCTGAATGAAAATTATGAATAAAAACTCATACCAAATTGTACTTCTGTCTTTTGTGGTTTTATTGGTGTGCTTTTTATTTTTGTGTATGATGTGTTATTATTTTAAAATATTTGTTGAAAATACCAACCGTATTGGAGATTTTGGCCGCCGCCAGAGCCTTCAGACTAAGGCCGTCGGCACCCCCCGGCACTTCATGGCTTTGGATGAGCATGCCCCTTTACTCAATATTAACTAAAATGGTTCTATCTAAAAGAAAATTGAATGCTCTTTAAAACCATGTACTTTTTGAAAGGGTGGGGCAATGTTAAGCTGGTTAAAATTTAGTTCAAACTGTTCAAAATAAAATGTCTGATCGAAAATAACATTTTTGCATAAAAGTTACACCGATCGAAAGCTTGGGGTTTCCTCTTCCCGTGACAACATGTTCTATTTTTATCCGACCAATGGGCACGCTCAAACAATTGCCAAAAACTGAAAAAGGCGTGCAGCGCGTGACGTCAAGTGATCATTCACTAGCTGGCGGACAACAATACAACTAGGAACAAAAAACAAATATTTTTGCATGATGCACATAGACTTGATTGAGTTATGCCGTAATGCATTATTCAAAGTGACAACGTCAAATTCTTTGGCAAGCAATGCTTTGACAGGTGAGCTTCCCTCAGTCCTGAGAGGTTCCTGGCACGTTCAGGTGGAAACCCGGAACCAGGAATCAGATCTTGGAACCATTTCGCCACCTGCAACATAATAAAACAGAATATATGCGTCAGTTCTTTGATTTAACTTTTATTTTCCGAAATGAATACTTCCATATATTTTCATCTTTAGCAACTAAGCAAGACACCACAAGTGCTTTGCGTTAAGATTCTGTTGTGAAGTCCTTACATGAATTTAAACTTGAGGGAAAAAACCAACTTCAATCCACAGTCCAATTTTTTTCCCCACCTGAAATATAATTTTCCCATCTTTTTTTTCAAAGACAAAGTAAAATGAAGCTAATATTTAAATAATCTGAAACGAATCTCCAAAATTTATTTGAAAACTCCTAATTGGCCCAGTTGATGGTAGTTGGTGGTAGTTGACCTCCTGTCAGTCGTTGACGACCACGGATGTTGGGCCCTAGGTCAGGCAATGCAATAGAACATTGTATTAATTTAGTCGCACACACAGAACGAGAGAAAGGTTATGTGCGTATGTGCATGCATATTTGCATGTGTGTGAGCTATTAATAAAATTATTATAATTATATTATGTCTTTGTTGAACTTCGTTTTTAAAATTTTAAGCGCATATTTAGTCTCTCTCTCCCCTTAGTGTGTGTGTGTGTGTGCGTGTGCGTGTGTGCGTGCGAGAGAGAGAGCAGGCATGGGAATTGTCAGAGAACAAAAAAATCTGAAAAGCCCCCCCCCCCCTCATTTTTACAGCATTAAAATATAATATTATCATAAAAATTGATGTATTTAGTAACTAAAAGTTTGCCTTAATTTTTTTTTTCCGCGGACAATTCCCATGCCTGCAGAGAGAGAGAGAGAGAGAGAGAGAGAGAGAGAGAGAGAGAGTTTTAGGAAGTCAGTTGCCTGAAACTTGAAACTGCATCAAATTGTCTTAATTCAGGTACATCCACATGCACTGTGTGTTGTGTGTGTGCATATAACCCAGTTGGGTCTTTAATTGTATGTTTATTATTGGGTTGCTAGGTGCTTGAGTTAAGTTCCTTGTAGTGTGTGTGTGTGTGTGTGTAAAATAAAGCGTGCAGAAATCAAAATCTCATGTTTGTGAATGAGAAACAGCAGACCTTTATCAATCATTCAATGTATTGTTAGTGTGTGTGCATTCTCCAGTATCTGTTCATTGTTAATGAAACACAATATTGAGAACAATTGACTGTTTTTTGTAGTTTTGCTTAGCATTAACTAGTTTCGATTTTGTTGGTAGCCGTAGGTCTAGGCCAAGACAACGTTTAGTTAGGCCTAGCATGATATTCCTCTCTATCTCAGAATCTGGGTTGAACTTGAAGTTGAAGATGCTTCACTTTACTGACTAAAGGTTTTCAATTCAGAAACAAACAGTTGAATCTTTTGCAAAATACATGCAGAAGTCTAGAAGCGCAATAATTTTAACCAAAACAATTACTGATTTGAATAAGTATTGGGCAAAAAACGAGGAAATATAATTCTGATCCTAGGCCTAGGCCGATCGAAAAACAGCATCGAATATTGCCAAGGGAAGTCACTCAGTCTAACTAGTCAGACAGACCATTTTTTCAACATCACGTGATCTCACATTTTGATCGATTTCTTTAAAATCTTCCAATTTTATTCCTAATTACATCTTTAAGCGTTAATAATAGGCTTTTTCCAAAACATCTATAATGGTTATGATCGGTTTACATGATGAGAAAAAATTAGCTCGGCTTCGATAGTACTCGACTGCTCGCCGTGTCAAAGATTTGATTTCTAGCTCAAGAACGATGTCATGTTTTACGGAAATACAAAACTTTACAACATTATATATGCATAAAAAATGCACGAAAACAATCTTAAACAGCAATACTCACCTAGCATGGAATCAATATCGTAGATAATTTCAAGATGGGCAATATTTTCGCGATGAAACTGAGCCTCTGTTAGCGTTGTCGTGCGTGCGCCATTTTTGTGGGCCAGTTGTAAATGAATGAATGACGTCACGCGCTTCGCGGGGTTTGGGCTCGTGGATGAGCGTGCCCATTGGTCGGATACAAATAGAACATGTCGTCATGGGAAGAGAAAACCCCAAGCTTTCGATCGGTGTAACTTTCACGCAAAAATGTTGTCATTTTCGATAAGAAATTTTACTTTGAAAAGTTTGAACTAAATTTTAACCAGCTTAACATTACCCCACCCTTTCAAAAAGTGCATGGTTTTAAAGAGCATTCAATTTCCTTTTAGATAGAACCACTTTAGTTAATATTGAGTAAATGGGCAGGCTCATCCAAAGCCATGAAGTGCCGGGGGGTGCCGACGGCCTTAGTCAGAAGGCTCTGTCGGCGGCCAAAAACGCCAATACGGTTGGTACTTTCAACAAATGTTTTAAAATAATAACACATCATACACAAGAATAAAAAGCACACCAATAGAACCACAAAAGACAGAAGTACAATTTGGTATGAGTTTTTATTCATAATTTTCATTCAGGAAGGAAAAAATGAAAGTTGAAAACAAGCAAAAATCGGCATTCTGGGCAGTTTGTCACAGCTGCAAGGCAGGGCTTTGGAATACCTACTCCTACGACGGCCATTGTTTTGTTTACAGGCTGCTTCAGTCGACTCTGACGACGACCATTGTTTTGTTTACAGGCTGCTTCAGTCGACTCTGACGACGACCATTGTGTTGTTTACAGTTTACACTCCTACGACGGCCATTGTTTTGTTTACAGGCTGCTTCAGTTGACTCTGACGACGACCATTGTTTTTGT
>CM065707.1:2420413-2439031 GCA_017654935.2 Phymorhynchus buccinoides
TAACGAGAAACACAACTGAAGCATATAAGATAAACAACGTAAACTGGAGAAAAAAGCAAACCGCCATCAATAAATAAGTGTGTGTGTGTGCGCAGTCTCTGGGAGCGGACCTGGTTGAGCTGTTGAAGTCGGGCCGTCAGACCTTCCCCCAGCTGTTCCACACACTACAACAACAGCACCTCCAGGCAGAGGAGAGCGCCGCCGCCAAGGGGGATGACCAGCCCGGACCCTCCACCGAGAAAAGAGCGCTGCGCCGAAGCCAGCGCATGTTCGAGAAGATCTGCGCAGAAAGCGAGAACCCCGAGCTGGCCAATCCTTTCAGCCTGGTCTGGAACCGTCTGGAGTCCATCCCGGGGGGGTTCTCCTCCTGGCACAAACGGCGCGACTACGAACTGCTGGAATGGCTGGCCAAGGAGGAAGGGTTGAGCGTCGACGACCAGTTATCTGAGGGGGTGAACGCCAACGAAGAAATCCCCACCGCAGCGTCCGTTGAAGTCAACACCGCCGCCCAATCAAATTCGAGAGGAATTGGCACCGAGGGTCGGTCGGATCGCGAGGGAACGGACCAATCGGGTGGAAGTGCTAACGGGGTTGTGATTGGCGAAGGGATGAGTCTGGTCCACGAACGAATCCACCAGGCCGAGGAGGAAGAGAGGAGAGCGAAAAGGATGGAAGAGGCCAGAGCCAGGCTGAGAGAAACGGTCGTGATCAGCGACGACGAAAGCGAACAAAACGCCAAGGGCAACAATTCGACCAATAGAAATGCCGCCCAAACCGCATCTGCGTCTTCTCAAAGCGTGTCATCTTGTAGTCAAACGTCGAGCGTGCAGTCTTCGAGCGTGCAAACTTCGGCGAGCGTGCAAACTTCGGCAGGCGTGCAAACTTCAGCAAGCGTGCAAACTTCGGCAAGCGTGCAAACTTCGGCAAGCGTGCAAACTTCAACGAGCGAAGGTGTGGGTGTGGCGCGAGCACAAGCCAGCAGCAGCCGAGACGTGATGGTGGGGCCGGGGCTGTCCGCGGCGGCTAAGCAGTTGCCCAACCTGCCCCCAACCGTCAACACCATCGGCAGCTTCAAGGACCTGCTGCTCAAACGACTCGGTCTCATCAAGAAGGCAGGTGGGTGCAAGACTTATCAAGATGAGATGTTTCCTCCCATTGGAGGATTTACTCCTTTTTGATGGTCCCAGGGGTCATTTTTGAGATCAGTGTAAATCTGTTGAGAAAATTTGGGGTGGGGGGTTAAGGTTTGTATTGAAGCGAAAATGCAGTGAAAAGTTTGATAGATATGTTGTGTTCAATCTGTTCATTCTGTTTGTCTGTTTCTCTCTCTGTCTCAGAAAATCACTAGCACTGAGTCAGTGGTCTTCATAATTTATCAAATTCTTGTAGCATTAAGGAGATTAAATTTGTAATCATTTTGCTGCCCGGGGTGTGTGTGTGTGTGATTTTTACAGGTTCAAACACACAAATTCTTCAGCTTCAGGGGGCTTTGCCCTCTGTCCCCCATCAGGGGCTTTGCCCCTGGACCCCACTACGGGCCTGTGCCAGCGCCCAGACTCCCGCCTCTTTTCCCTCCTTTTTGGTCCTCTGAGGATCTCATCTCTGACTGTTAAGCCACAATTCCATGTGCGTGATTTTAAAGGCTTCCAAAATGGTGTCGAAACCTGTGGTGAAACTGGTGAAAAACGTTGCTTGCAATTCTGTAATTGTGTTTTATAGCGCGATATTTGAATAGCGCCATCGAAAATCGCCTTTGATTTGATGGAATTGCAAGCAACTGTTTTCGTCACTGTCGAAAGTCGCGGGCGATTTAAGCCAGCGAAAATGGAATTCCAAATCTTTTGGTTGGTTAAGTAGTTCTGCAGGTAAAGAGAATGCGCAGGTGTGTGTTCTTCTTCTACAGTGACATGAACATGTGCTTCAATTCATGTAAACAATGTGTGATGGTTCACCTAAGACGTTATCATGGTGTTTCTGGCAGGTGATTTCTACAACCTGCCATACTACCTTGCCAAGAAGGACGCACAGATCGCCAAGCTGATCCAGTCTGGGAGGAAGATGCAGGACATGACGAAGGGCACCATCGACCTGTCGCGGATGATGAACCGCGTCAGTCAGGAGACAGACTTCCTCAAGTCGGGGAGAGGCAGGAAGAAAAAGAATCCGCCTCAGCCGGAGGATGATATTGCTACGAGAAATCTGAAGAATTTCGACTTCAGGGTATGTGCTTGTTCATTCTTATTATATACTTTTAAAAAAATTAGTAGAAAATGACACTTTTTCGTTGCCACTGGGTTTAACGTGTGCTAAGTGCATGGGCACACAGGACCTCGGTTTATCGTCTCATCCGAAAGACTCCACATTCAGACCGTGAGGCCTAGTGCAAAGTGAGAGGAAAAAATCCCCTGCACCCAGGTTCAAACTCGGGTTTACTTGACACAAGGCGAACGTGTTACCACTGACACTGTGCCACTCTACACCGATCATTTTCTCATCTTTATTTTGATAGATCAGCAGGTGCTGAACGAGGTTTGTTGCACAGAAGACTACCAACTGCTTCCATACTTATTCTTGTCGGTGTTTATGTGGCCTGCTCTACTGCCGGCCATCTACCCAATAATGTTAATATACTGTAACATATTGTTGATTTACCCTGGCTAAAAGAGTCCAGGGATCGTCCCAACAGCCAAAGCACTTCAACACTACAAATGCATCAGCTAGGGATGAAAACATTACGCATGTTACCATTTTTTGATTACCCCGCCATTTTCTTCCTATCTACTTCTTCTTCTTCGATCGCTCAGGCAGTTTCCTGTCAATTATGAGCGCAGATGCGTCATGCTGCCGTTATGCGCCAGTAAGAAATAATTAGGCCCAGCATGTCCGACTTTGGCAGAAATCTTTTTGAAAGTGCTTCTTGAAAAAAGGTTGGAGAATGGACCGGTAAGGCAGAAAGATAGTAGATGGCAGTAAGCAAAGGGAAAAGGCAGAGTCAAAGGTGACAGATTAGAGGAAGTTACAAGCACAGAACTTCCAGAAGGTGGGGGACGATTTATTCCTATCTTATTGTATCCTCCAGGTGCTGAACAAGATTCGTCGCACGGAGGAGGAAATCTATTTTTGAAAGTGCTTCTTGAAAAAAGGCAGGAGAATGGACCGGTAAGTCGCAGAAAGATAGTCCAGATGGCAGTAAGCCTTCAAAGCTGAAAGAGGCAGAGTCTCGTGGTATCCCCACGGGGAGTGGGGGGTGCCTTCTATCTTAGATCCTCCAGGTGCTGAACAAGATTCGTCGCACGGAGGCACAGAACGTTCCAGAAGTATCCTCCAGGGGGAACAAGATTTATACAAAAGACCCCCCAGTATCCCCAATTGTCTTCTATCTTATTGTATCTTCCAGGTGCTGAACAAGATCCGTCGCACGGAGGACTACCAGATGCTCCACTCGCGGTTCCTGTCGGTGTTCACGTGGCCCGCTCTCCTGTCGGCCATTTACCCGCCGTTCCAGAGGAAGGAATACCACGAAAAGGCCGGGGGGAAGAGTCACGCCAACCTTCCGCCGGGGGAGAAACTGCCCGCCTACAAGAGTCTGAGGAAACAGTGAGATTTTATGTTTTATATTGTCATATTTTATGTGTTATATAATAACAGGGAAAAAGTCATGTTAATTTGCCGCCGGGAGACAAACTGCCCGCCTACAAGAGTCTGAGAAAGCAGTATGATTTTATATGTCCTGGTGTGTTGTGTTATATATCATTATTACAATGCTAAGTTCGCCTTGGTTATTGGCTGTGTCGGACCAATTGACATAGACTAGAACACCAAGGCTACATCAAAATGTTGTTATGCTCTGCATAGTTATGTGGGGATTATGCAGAGTTTCCTGTCAGTCCTGCTACTATCAAATTCGTCGCATTGGCTATATTCGTAAATACCTCTCAGATGAAGCCACAGCAAAGCTTGTTACTTCCCTCATCCTATCTCGTATTGACTACTGTAATGCTCTCCTTTCTGGCCTATCAGTCTCTTCTCTATCTTGTCTCCAGCGTATTCAAAACACAGCTGCTCGTCTTGTCCTTAGGAAGAAAAAGTTTGATCATGTTAGCCCTCTTCTCCGTTCTTTGCACTGGCTTCCTGTCGCAGACAGAATTGAGTATAAATTAAACACACTTTGCTATAAATCTATCCATAAAGCTGCTCCATCTTACCTCTGCGACAATATTTCCATCTATACGCCAGCTCGCACTTTACGTTCAGTTTCTGACCCTCTTTCTCTCCAGATCCCTAGGTATAAGCTTTCAACTGTTGGTCGGCGCTCTTTTGCTGTCTCAGGACCGACCTCCTGGAACAAACTTCCTCTCTCCCTCCGTCAGCGACCGACTCTCTCTGCTTTCAAAGCTAACCTCAAAACCCACCTGTTTCCCCGTCATTAAAGCTCCGCTCTCTTTCTCCTCTCTCTTGCCATTAGGTCTGTTTCTGCTATATTCCATTTATGTTATCCGTGTGTTCGCTTTGTATTGCGTTTTTGTTTGAATGCATTATGAATGCTAATGTGTGTGTGCGCTTCGATTTGATTTATATCAAGATTCAGCGCTGTATAAATACTGTATGCTGTTGTTGTTGATTGTCTTTAGCCATGGCAAGCTCCTAGCATAACATCATCAGTCTCCGAAAAATCCTCTGAAGTCAGAGTTTGGCTGCCCATGTGGCAGGGTAATCAAAACCGGTCACACACGTAATGTTCTCATCGGGGACATCCCTAGCTGGTGCACTTTTACCACAGTGTTCAAGTGCTTCCGCTGTTGGGATGATCCCTGGAGTCTTTTAGCCAGGGTACGACAACAACAACAATGCTAAGACCGGGAGGAAAATCCCGCCAATTTACATATAATGTATAAAAACAAGAGCCTGAGAAAGCAGTAAGATGTTATATGTTCTGTTATGTCACATTCTATGTGTTGTATAATAACGCTGAAGCCAGAACTGCCAGCTTATAACAGTCTGAGAAAGCAGTAAGATTTTATATGTTCTGTTATGTCACATTCTATGTGTTATATAATAACGCTGAAGCTGACATCCGGATGCGTACGTTCCTCGCCCATTATGACCGTATGGCCTGGGAAAGCAGAAGAAGAAGATATGATCCGGATACGTACGTTCCTCACCCATTATGACCGTATGGCCTGGGAAAGCAGAAGAAGATATGATACTGTGTTGTGTTCCTGTATTCAGACAGTTTATTGCGCTATGTTTCTGTGTTCAGAATGCCGCTACTGAAGACGAAGGGTTTCTATCGCTACGCCAACAAGACGCGGGAAGAGAAAATGGAACGTGATCGCATCAAGGAGGAACGCAGAAGTCAGTAGTGTTTTCGGTTTTCTCTCTCTCTCTCTTCTATTGCTGTCTCTTACACTTATCGCTGATACAGACCTGCCAACCTTTCCGCTTTGAGCAGAATTTCTTCCGCTCAGAGTACATTTCTTCCGCCCTTCCGCTCAAGTCGATAAAATTCCACTTTAAAAAAACAATTTTTTAACACACAAATTCATCGTCTTATATACAGAGCAGCACAGCTGCTGTGCGTATAACCAACTTTCTAGTTTCTGTTTGCGCACTTCCGTCAAGATGGCGATTGACACATCGATGTGTGTGAGACTCTGGGGAGAAAAGAAAGAGAATAGACCAATATTTCTGCCAAGATTACATGGAAAAGTATCTGTGCATTCAGAGATCAAGAAAGTGTGCATCATGCTAGATGTATGATGTGCTCACTACACTTAAAAGTCTCCTATGGAGGGTGTCAAGACATCAAATGCCACATTACTTCTCATCGTCTGCAAACTCCCAGACTTCGTCTTCCACCGTTACCGACTTTTTCAAGCCAACGGAAGGAAAGGAGAACAAAGATGAACTTAAATTGATTCATTATCTTCCTTCCAAGTCTTATTATTTAAGTCATCAATATGGCACCAACCGTCTTGGTCTGCCCAAATAAAAAGGACAGAGGAACAAACCAAAAGCTTCTATTGTGTTAGGAATAGTTGTGACACTTCCAGACAAGACTAGTTTTAAACAAGACAAGTTCACAAGGATGAAAATTGCTTGCTTCAAATTATGTTTACGCGCGAAAGGTAAGATGCCGCGTCAAAATTCCTCTTAGCTCCCAAAAATTCCTCTTTCCTGCTACAAATATTCCTCTTTGGTCTGTTAGGGGGTTGGCAGGTCTGCTGATATCAATTTGTTTTTTTAAATCAAAAGAAATAACAGAGGACGAATTTGAGAGTAAACTGAAATAAAATTTGTTGTTTTTTCTGGTTTTCCCTTTGTTTGGTTTTATTCAGAAGTGTTGATTCAGCTAAGGTAGGGTAATGTACACATGTATGTTGTAATTTAGTTTTCAATCCTATTCCTTGATGCAGCTTAGGACCTAGGTGGGATAGAACACCCTTCCTGGTCACACAGCCTCCCAGAGGGTGGGTGGTAAGGCGCTGGGTTTCCTTGGCCTCTGAGAGCAGCCTGGATTCCTGTGGTCATAGGACAATGTCCTGGTAACACACACCCAGCCACAGAGGGCGGGTGGTAAGGCGCTGGGTTTCCTTGGCCTCTGAGAGCAGCCTGGATTCCTGTGGTCATAGGACAATGTCCTGGTAACACACACCCAGCCACAGAGGGCGGGTGGTAAGGCGCTGGGTTTCCTTGGCCTCTGAGAGCAGCCTGGGTTCCTGTGGTCATAGGACAATGTCCTGGTAACACACACCCAGCCACAGAGGGCGGGTGGTAAGGCGCTGGGTTTCCTTGGCCTCTGAGAGCAGCCTGGATTCCTGTGGTCATAGGACAATGTCCTGGTAACACACACCCAGCCACAGAGGGCGGGTGGTAAGGCGCTGGGTTTCCTTGGCCTCTGAGAGCAGCCTGGGTTCCTGTGGTCATAGGACAATGTCCTGGTAACACACACCCAGCCACAGAGGGCGGGTGGTAAGGCGCTGGGTTTCCTTGGCCTCTGAGAGCAGCCTGGATTCCTGTGATATAGAACAATGTCCTGGCTCTTGCAGAAATCAATAAGACAAAGTGTGCCAGTGTTAAAAATTTAATCACACATTTGTCCTGACAGGGGAGAACACAATAGGACATTTTCAGTTTTAATAGGTCAATGTCCTGTGACCAGGGCCTCGGGACATCACTGCATATGAAGGATTACATTTTGACAAACTTTTTTTAAATGAATTATCTAAGTTTTTGTGTTAACTCATTCAAGTCGTTCCGACCATATATGTCCGGAATTAATAGATAGCTGTCAATTTTATGCATTTGCTTCAAGGGAAGTAGATCTGTGCACACCATACCTTGGTCACTTCTAAACTCGCTTCATTCCCTTAGACCACAATTTTGCCTCTGACTTTGCTTTTGTAGTGGTTCATTGTGGGGGAACCGATCGGTGTAGAGTTTTTCTATATAAAGTCTATATATAAAAAAGTCTGATCTACCACTTCCCTACGTCTAAACCTGAAGTAAAAACCTGTAATCTTCTTTCATTTCTCCGTTTTGTTTATGTATGTTTTGTTTGTGTGCATGGCTGGAGTGATTTGTGAGGTTTTTTAATAATTCAAAATCATTGCGATGCGAATGAGTTAACCCTTATTTGAGGAAGCAGGTTTTCGCTGTAATTTGATCTTTTTCTTGTTTTGTTTGTTTTCACAGTTTTGCGTCAAGTTCAACAGCTGATGGCGGACGAGGATGACCCCAAACCTCACGTGACCATGGAGCCCGACTCGGACGACGAAACTCACCACACACACACCCACACCGCAACTGACCAACCAGGGCCCTCCAAACGGCCATCAGACGCCTTGGAAACCGACCAACAGCCGGCGAAAAAGATACGCAAAGTTTACAGAAAACGCGACCCGAATGCGCAGCCGACGCGTCAGTCGAGCCGCGTGACGTTCCGGCAGACCTACGTGGATGCCATCAACAAGAAGCGGAAGATGGGTCCCCGCAAGCCCATGCGGAAGAGCCCCTTCATCATGCAGCGGAGGTCCAATACGCTGGGGAAGACCCGACCCTACCGCTTGCCGCAACGCATCCGCATGGCCATGATCAACGCCATCGTCGACAAGAAGGTTGGTTGCTTCCAGATCCATGTGTGTGTGTGTCACAGTAGCTTTTCTCAGCTCCTTTCAGTTCATGCCTTTTGTTAACACTCATCACCAGCATAAACCAATTTAAAGTGTTTTATCCATTAGGCTTACATTGTTTTATGGTGGCATGCCACTTGTAAGGTCTTTTCCTATCCCTAACCACAATCGGTGATAAGAATATCTGCCGCTGTTAATAGAAATAATTGAAACAAATAGCTCTCTGTGGAAAACTGAAAGGAGCCAGAATGAGGGGAATTAGTGTGTGAAGGTGGAGATTTTGAATATAGGTGTGGAGGTGGGGGAGGGGGTGGTGTGTGTGTTCTTAACCCTTTCACCGCCAGCCATATTTCAGCCAAACATTGACATTAAATTTACCTGGGTAGAGAATAAAATCCATTTGCAGGATTGGGGATTCTTCTGTGACATATATAAAATATGGTCTATCCTTACTTCCCAAAACTAAGACAATAGGGTCTTTGGATAATATACCCCAATTTGATGCCTTTTAGTGATATAGGTGTTAAATCACTGTGGTGCTAAAATGCGACTAATATGTTTTATTTTGCATTTTAATTTGTTTTATTTTGCATTTTAATTTAACTACTAACTTACCTATTTTAATCATTTTATTGGTGTAAAGAAAATTGTGCAGGAAGTTTGATTACAGATGAACGTTTGTGAATGATGCACGTCTTACTATTCCTATGTTTGTACAGTGGAACCTCCCTTATAAGACCTTCATAAATCATCCAAAATGAGGTCTTATAAGGGAGGGGTCTTATAGGAGAGGTCATTTTAATACTTAAAAAGAAAGGCAATGTCTCAGAGAAGTAGGTCTTATGTGGGAGGGAGTCTTATAAGGGAGGTTCCACTGTACTAACTTACCTATTTTAATTATTTATTGGTGTAAAGAAAATTGTGCAGAAAGTTTGATTACCTATGAACGTTTGTGAATGATGCACGTCTTACTATTCTTATGTTTATATTTATGTTTTATGAGCATGCTAGACAAAGAATTTCTTTATCTTTTTAAAAGACAATAAATGATTGATTGAATGATTGATTGATTGAAGAACGAGGAGGAGAGTCAGAAGCGACCAGGGACGCAACTGGGCCACTGGAATCCCGGCGGGTACGTTTCCGATGACGATGACGAAGAAGGAAACGACGTGGAAACGGAGCTGGAGAAGGGACAGAATTGGGTGGACGACCTGCCGTCGGACCTTCAAAACAACCTGGCCATTCTGGAGCGCGAGTCGATCGTGGAAAGCGTCGAGAGTGAAACCAGCGCTGAAAACGCCACCCAGTCTGCTACCAGCGCTCGGTCATCAAACAAAGATACTTCAAGCGCTACTCGATCCAACAGAGCAACTTCTTCTTACCGGTCCAGCAATGGTATTGTGACTCAAAATCCCGTCTCTGCCTCTGTTGCGTCTTCGTCGGAAACTCGAGCGCACATTTTCGCTGCAGGTCCGTCGACCAGTGGCTCGGCTTCTCAGTCGAGTCGGGAAGTTGTTGTGGATTTGGAAGAATCACGCTTGGAATGTGCGGGTGTGGTGGATGATGCACCGGTGGTTGGAATTGTCGTCGAAGATGACGACCGTGCTGCGATGTCGTTACAAGGAGGTGGTGGTGTGAGGAGGGAGGTGATTTCAATGGATATTGATGACGATGATGATGATGATGATGATGGGCCAAGTGTGGCTGAATTGTTGGCATCAAGGAGAGGACAGAAGTGATGATGATGACGATGATGGGCCAAGTGTGGCTGAATTGTTGGCATCAAGGAGAGGACAGAAGTGATGATGATGACGATGATGGGCCAAGTGTGGCTGAATTGTTGGCATCAAGGAGAGGACAGAAATGATGATGATGATGATGATGGGCCAAGTGTGGCTGAATTGTTGGCATCAAGGAGAGGACAGAAGTGATGATGATGATGATGATGATCCAAGTGTGGCTGAATTGTTGGCATCAAGGAGAGGACAGAAATGATGATGATGATGATGATGATGACGATGATGATGGGCCAAGTGTGGCTGAATTGTTGGCATCAAGGAGAGGACAGAAGTGACGATGATGATGATGACGATGATGGGCCAAGTGTGGCTGAATTGTTGTAATCAAGGAGAGGACAGAAATGATGATGATGATGATGATGATGACGATGATGATGGGCCAAGTGTGGCTGAATTGTTGGCATCAAGGAGAGGACAGAAGTGACGATGATGATGATGACGATGATGGGCCAAGTGTGGCTGAATTGTTGGCATCAAGGAGAGGACAGAAGTGATGATGATGATGATGATGGGCCAAGTGTGGCTGAATTGTTGGCATCAAGGACTCAAGGAGAGGACAGAAGTGATGATGACGATGACGATGATGATGATGATGATGATGATGACGACGATGATGATGATGATGGGCCAAGTGTGGCTGAATTGTTGGCATCAAGGAGAGGACAGAAGTGACGATGATGATGATGGGCCAAGTGTGGCTGAATTGTTTGCATCAAGGAGAGGACAGAAGTGATGATGACGATGATGATGATGATGTGATGATGATGGGCCAAGTGTGGCTGAATTGTTGGCATCAAGGAGAGGACAGAAGTGATGATGACGATGATGATGATGGGCCAAGTGTGGCTGAATTGTTGGCATCAAGGAGAGGACAGAAGTGATGATGATGATGACGATGATGATGATGGGCCAAGTGTGGCTGAATTGTTGGCATCAAGGAGAGGACAGAAGTGATGATGATGATGACGATGATGATGACGATGATGATGATGGGCCAAGTGTGGCTGAATTGTTGGCATCAAGGAGAGGACAGAAGTGATGATGATGATGATGATGATGGGCCAAGTGTGGCTGAATTGTTGGCATCAAGGAGAGGACAGAAGTGATGATGATGATGATGGTGATGATGATGGGCCAAGTGTGGCTGAATTGTTGGCATCAAGGAGAGGACAGAAGTGATGATGATGATGATGATGACGATGATGGGCCAAGTGTGGCTGAATTGTTGGCATCAAGGAGAGGACAGAAGTGATGATGATGATGATGATGATGATGACGATGATGATGGGCCAAGTGTGGCTGAATTGTTGGCATCAAGGAGAGGACAGAAGTGATGATGATGATGATGGTGATGATGATGGGCCAAGTGTGGCTGAATTGTTGGCATCAAGGAGAGGACAGAAGTGATGATGACAATGATGATGATCCAAGCGGAACGGATTTGTTGGCAGGGAAGAGAGGAAAGGAGCGATGATGATGATGATGAGTACTTAGGTGATGATTGTGGTGAGCTAATGATTGCAAGTGGATTAGTGTCAAGAAGACAACAGCGTTCATGATCATCTTGATAATGACTGTAAAATGGTAACAAGTTTTCTGTTACATTGCGTTATTTTGTTGGTTGTTTTTTTACCCCCTTTGCAAAAGGTTTAGTTTTCTTGTCTCATGTTTTGAACAAAGTGTACATAAGACTGTTCTGTGGTAAACTGAAGTAGGCTTCTGAATCTTGATCGTTGTGCTATCCATCCGGATGCTTATGCAACATTCCCGTGATGAAGAAAAACTGAAAAGAACTAAAACCCAACAGAAAAACAAAACAAGCGGAAGTCTTGTCAGCGTTGGTTTCGTTCTCAACATTTTCCACGATTGACTCGTGCTCCCAAATCGGAAACTTTCACTGCGGGATGCATTGACCAGTAGTTTGACGTTTCAGTCCAGTTGAGTTGTTGCGGATAGATTTAGACCGAGAGGTTGTTGAGCTCCTGCTTGAAGTGTGGCAAGCCGGGAGCCTGTGCGGCGAATGCAGGGAGGGAGGGAGTTCCATACAGGAGGAACAGCTCTTGGGAAGAAGCTGACTTTGATCAGTATTAGCCTTCTGGTGGAACTCTCAGTGTTGCAAAAGGTGACTGATAGGTATTAGCCTTCTGGTGGAACTCAGTGTTGCAAAAGGTGACTGATAAGTATTAGCCTTCTGGTGGAACTCTCAGTGTTGCAAAAGGTGACTGATAGGTATTAGCCTTCTGGTGGAACTCTTAGTGTTGCAAAAGGTGAAAACCCAACTTTGTTTGCTCTGCTTCCCGTGGGGATACCGGTGGGTCTTTCGTAAATAGTTCCCCCACCTTCTGAAAGTTCTGTGCTTGTAACTACCTCTATTATAGACTAATCTGCCACTCTCTTTGACTGCCTTTTCCCTTTGCTTTCTATCATCTACACTCTTTCTGATGTTCTGGCCCATTCTCCTGCCTTTAAAAAAAAAAATCTCCCAATAGTTTTCCTTCGAGTTCCTTTGAAATTGGAATGTGTCTGCTGTATGCAGCAGGGAGACCAGTGAAAACTGAAAACCGGACACATATGTACCTTACTCATATATGGCCTGGGAACGCAGAAGAAAAAGAAGTTTGGTCTGCTTCCCTGTTATTCTCGTATCCAGTCTTTGGAGGTTGAAAAATGGACTACGAAAATCGTTAAGAACTGTGGCAAGGTTATAAGGGTCAGTTTTTCTCGTTTGTGTATTGACTTTACAAAGTGATGAATTGGAAAAGAAGACCTGCTTGTCTGTATCCCCCACAGATAAGACTTCGCAGATTTGTTTGTTTATTGGGGCGTTTTGAGTTTCTTTTATAGCACCGCTGTGTCTAGTGTTGATTTTTTAAATCTACTAGCGCCATGCAATTTTATTATTTTTATATTCTTGGATGTTCGTTGCATCTCGGCCAACAAGAGTGGAGATACTTTTTTTGGAGTATGCACGCTTTGCTTCAACTGACACTAGCTCTTAAAGGGACACCCTGATGGATGAGTTTTTGCAAGAAACTTGTCGAGATCACCAGGAAGACACCCTTTACAGAGATCGCAACACTCACTTTGCTCTGGTTTCCTAGAAATCAAACCGTCAAATCGGTGATTCATCCGTGGCTGGAAGTCAAATTCTTTCAGTGAAAGAGAAGGCATGCTTTTCTAATGGCCGCCTGAGTTTAGACCAAATCGTTTTCACAAAATGTCCACAATACAAGCCTTTTTATTTATTTATTTTTAAGAAGAAAAACCTTCAACCACAATGAGTGACCTCCACCCACCCCATCCAAAATGGCGTCTCTCTCCGGCAACTCCGCCAAGGAGGAATCGCCGTTTTGACTAATAGGAAACCAGAGCAAAGTGAGTGTTCCGATCCTTGAAAAGGCTGTCTTCTGGTGATCTCGACATGTTTCTTGCAAAAAACTAATCCGTCAAGGTGCACCTTTAAAACAAACACATGGCAGGGTATTTGACAGTGAATGTCTTTGCAATTGGTGGGAGTGTACAGATGTACTGGGCGAACACACTTGCCCTTGGTGCTAGAATTCAACTTTCATTTCCCAATATGGTTTTTTTAGTTGACATGTGCTGGGGAGACTTGATTTTGTTTAAGCCATTGTGTCCATGCCCAGTTATCTTTCATTTTACAGTATTTAGCATCTTACTTTTTGACGATGTTGTTTATGCAATTTTCTTTTTCATAGTTGGAAATAACAAGAATCAAATGAAAATAGTAAATTTTAGGTAAACTTTTTTTGAAGATTTTTTTTTTTTTATTGCCTCCCCATTCTCTACAGGAAAAAAAGCTGCCCCATTAGCGGGTAAGCGCACGAGGTTTCTGAATCTAATGTGTGCAAGGCCTTAGAGTTCAAACCTCATAAGAAAGAAAAAAACGCCACATTCGCTTATACCATCTGCTTGTGTCTGTGAAATTCGGGTTGCTCCCACCTGGAGAGCGCGTCACAGTCAGTTTTTATTTGCGTGGGATTTTTGTGTGACTGGTGAGGAAGGAGGGTGTGGGTGGGTGGGTGTAAATTTTGACCAAATGACAACTTTTTTTTGTTGCCACTGGGTTTAACGTGTGCTAAGTGCATGGCCACACGGGACCTCGGTTTATCGTCTCATCCGAAAGACTCCACATTCAGACCCGTAAGGCCTAGTGCAGAGTGAGAGGAAAAAAATCCCCTGTACCCAGGTTCGAACTCGGGTTTATTGTGCACGAGGCGAACACGTTATCTCTGTGCCACTCTCTCCCTAAGCCTAACCCGCCTTTATTCCTTCATGATGGTACATTGTGACTAACCCGAAGAATGGCGTTTTGTATCATCTGCCATAAAGAAAGGAAGAATGTTTTCTGTGCATATAACATTCTTTTTACATTGGCGTTCATGTCTTTTGAACTTGATTCAATGTGGTTCATTTTTTTTTGGTTGAAGAATATTTGTAATAACAGTGCGGTAAAAAATGTTTGCCTCGAGTTCAGTTGCTGTGTGTGCGCTCGATATGGTGTGCGTGTGTGTGTGTGCATGCGTGTGCGCATACATGTGGTATGGTGGGTGTCTTGTGTGTTTGTGCGAGTGCTCGAGTGTGCGAGCGCTTGTGCATGTCTGTGTATGTGCATGCATGCACAAAGCACACGTATATGCGAGGAGCAGGGTAAAACAGAAAAAGATGCAATCCAAAATTCCTGATGAATACCATACTCACCTACGGAATTACCCAACTGCACACTATGGCAACAGATAAACAGTGATGATGTTGCCTGTCTGTTGTTTCCGACAATGACTGCCAGATAGCAGAGGGGGCAGCTGCTATTCCAGTAGGCTGGGCTACAAACCCAATAGTTTGTGTGTTAGCTGATTCTTGCCTTTTCTGTTCATATTTTCTTTCTTTTTTTCTCTTCTTTTTCTTTGGTCACCCCCTAAAGTGTGTGCATTTATTTCTATAAAAAGAGGCTGGCCACCACCACAGAAGATTTGTTTATAATGGAGAAGCCTTGCCCAGGGTACATCCCCACTCTCTCGGCCAAAGGGATTTGAGGACGAGAGTTGGCGTTGGGGAAGGTCCCCAAAGGCCAACCAATCCCCTTGGCTGCAGCACTAGAGCCAGCCCAAATACCCCCCCCCCCCCATTTAGAGTCAGTATTCCACGAAAGACTAAGCTGTAGCATGATATTCCAATACTGTAGAATATCATGTATAGTACAGCTCTCATTTACTGTTGGCCCTTTCTACAGGCTAATGTCAACCAGTGATAAAAGCCATTTGAGTAACAGGGCCCGAGAGAAACAGTATTTGGTACATTCTAGTCAGAGACCTCTGTGAAATTCAGGGTGCTCTAATTGTGGCAGCATGTGATGTTATTTTGGGTAACGCTGTTTTGTTTGTTATCCAATGCACCAATACAATGATTAAAGCTGGAAATGCCACTTAAAAATCCTTAAGGTCTTAGGGTCAATGTTGTCCATTTTGGAAATGAAAATATTCCAAGCAAAAATAATTGGGTTGCAGTTTTGTAATGTTACTATAGTAATAGAAATCGTACCTCCTATATAGTTTAAATGCACAATCACACTAAGGCCTTCAGAAGCCTGTTTCATGTAACATCAAACTTCTGATGAGAAAATTACATAAGAAATTTACAAGAAAGACTGTCCTAAAGTTTAACCCTCTTGCATTCGCATTTGTAACAGACAAAGCTTCTTCCAGTGTTCAGATTCTTTCACACATTTTCAGGAAAAATCTGTCTTTTGAAGCACACAGAGCGCCATACAGTTACTATCACATCATTGCAAGTGAGAAGCTCCTTCATAGTGTGTGTAGAACAAGCCAGAACTTAGCGCGTGATGAAAATGCCATCAGAGGGGGTCTCAGAGTGGGGGCAAGCTACGGGCGGTTTTGGGCGGCTTGAATACACAGAGGCAACTTCCGGCTGGGCGGTTTTGGGCGGAATAAATGCAAGAGGGTTAAGCCAAATTACACACATCCTACCGTTGAATTACTGCTATAAACCCCTTGGTACAGTATCAGTAACTGGGTGGTATGGATTATATAACAGGTGTAATTCGTACCTATTCAAGATTTGTTTTGGTTTAACTATCAAGCCAAAAGTATAAACCTTATCTTTATAATTATAGTATAAAGTTATAGCTCTCTACCAGCAGTATCCATGATGAAAGTTTTATAGCTTTCGGATTATCTTCCCTTAAAATAGAGATCTCTATCCTTAAGGGGTACCAATTCAATAAGTCTCCCCTAAATTGTAACCAACCAAACCCAAAAAAGTGCCAAAGTTATTTCCATAAAACAAAGAGAAAATAGTTTGTGTGATGGATAATTTAACATGAATGCTAAATTTACAACCATTTTTTTCTTCTTTTTTTCCCTGGGACAATATTTTTTTTAAAGTGTCGATTCACACAAGATTTGTAACATGCTGATTGGAAAACACCGATTTATTATGACATTTATTATCCACGGAAACTGACATCGACAAAGATAGCATCCGTGCAACAAACAGGGGAAAACATCATTTTCCAGCACATCACAGAGCACAGCACAGACTGGTTTTTAAGCCCAACGCGTACAGAGTTCAATGCATTACGCATACGCATTAGCGAGGAAGAAAACTGGGAAGGGCAATACAGTGGAACATCCCTTATTTCGTATGGCACATTGCCCTTCTTTGGAAGTACAGTGGAACCTCCCTTGTCAGACCTTTCAAAAATCATCCAAAGTGAGGTCTTTTGAAGGGAGGGGTCTTATAAGGGAGGTATTTTTTATACTAACAAAGAAGAGCAATTTCTCAGAAAAGTAGGTCTTATGTGGGAGGGAGTATGATAATGGGAGGTCTTATAAGGGAGGTTACACTGTGTTAAAATTACCTCCCTTATAAGACCCCTCCTCATTATAAGACCTCATTTGGGAAGATTTTTGGAGGTCCTATAAGGGAGGTTACACTGTACATGAAATTATCACATTAAATGCTTTTTTTTTTTGGCTGCATAAAATACTGAACTCTAACTTTTGTACTGAAGTAACTAAAACAAGACAAGTTGCTATATAATTATAACAATGAGACGTATTCTTCAGCAATCATGAGATACTTTAAATTGACTAGCCATTTTCAACATGTGACAACATTTACAAGAATGAATCAAGCTAATTATAGGTCAAAATTATCTCCCTGTCTCAGACTCTCTCACTCTCATATTACACACCAGGGCTGCCAGGGACCCCCGTTTGGGGGTCTATGAAGTACTTAACTTCTACAGGACCCTCTAAAAGAATGTGCAGGGGGTCAGGGAACCCCATTTGGGGTCTATGAAGCACTAACATTCACAGGACCCTCTAAAGAATGTGGCAGGGATCCCAGGGACCGCGCCATTTGAAAAAGAGGGTCTATGAAGCGACTAACATTCTACAGGACCCTCTAAAAGAATGTGCAGGGGTGTCCCAGGGACCCCCATTTGGGGGTCTATGAAGCACTAACATTCTACAGGACCCTCTAAAAGATGTGCAGGGAGTCGCGGAATCCCCATTTGGGGTCTATGAAGCACTACATTCTACAGTACCCTCTACAAGAATGGGCAGGGGGGCCCAGGAATCCCCATTTGGGGTCTAATTGGGGTGCAAAAACAAAAAAAAAAAAAAGCCAACCTAACATTCTACAGGCACCCTCTGAAAGAATGTGGCAGGGGGTCCAGGGAATCCATTTGGGGTCTAATGAAGCACTAACATTCTACAGGACCCTCTAAAAGAATGTGCAGGGTGTCCCAGGGATGCACTAGAAAAATCTTAGCTCGGCAATGCCACTGGGATTCCTCTATTTCCGCTCTAGGACCCTCTATACTGTAAGTGAAGGAGGCCCTGGGACCCCTTGGTTTGCGGGACGTTGGGAGCCCTGACAAGTTAAGTTCATTTAATGACCAAGTTTAAGTTGAGAAAGTTTGGGTTTTTGTGCTGTGCTATTTTCTTTTCTGCATTACACTTGACACTAGAAACGCCCAAAGTATATTTTGGGACCTTTAATTACATGGTGCCAGCACATGACAAGTTACAACAGGACAGCTTACACACATCACCACAAAACGCCACCCTACTTCTGCGTTCCCGGCCATATGGCCATAATGGGTAAGGTACATATGTGTCCGGTTTTCAGTTTTCCTGGTCTTCCCGCTTCGTACAGCCGACACATTCCGATTTGGAAGGAGCTCAAATTGAAAAATTGGGAAGATTGTCTTGAAAAAAAAGGCAGGATAATGGGCCTAGCTAAGGCAGAAAGATAGTAAGATGACGAGAAAGCAGAGGGAAAGGCGAGTCAAAGAAAGTTGAAGATTAGTGGAAGTTACAAGCACAGACTTCCAGAAGGTGGGGGAACTATTTGTACGAAAGACCCAACCCCCCCCCCCCGGTAATCCCCCCGTGGAATCCACCCTACAATGGCAGTTGTTTTTGCACCACATTAAACATCCTGTTGAACGATCCTAATTCACAAAAAATCACAATAATTCAATGGTCAATCATAATTCTTCTTTAAATCTATGCATACATTAATACTGATGGCAGCAGTAACAACAATTGTTCCCGATTTATTGGCATATATTACAGGGATCAACTTCTACTATGTCAGATGCATGTTTAAAAAAAGACTTTTCTGAACGGATTCCT
>CM065707.1:2439531-2499531 GCA_017654935.2 Phymorhynchus buccinoides
TAGAGGCACAATACCTGGACAAGAAGTTGGTTGCGTTTTGGTTTGTGTACACTGTCCTGTTAATTTGTATGTGATGCCACAATTTAAGGTACAAAATTACTTGGAGTTTTTATAGTTCATTGTAATTGCAGAAAATAGCAACAGCAACAAAAAACCCAAACTTTCTCAAACTTAAACTTGGTCATTAAATGAACTTAAATTGCAGGGCTCCCAATTGTCCCGCAAAGCAAGGGGTCCCAGGGCCTCCTTCACTTACAGTATAGCGGGTCCTAGCAGCGGAATAGAGGATCCCAGTGGCATTGCGAATGCTAAGAATTTTTCTAGTGCATCCCTGGGACCCCATGCACATTCTTAGAGGGTCCTCTGCTAGAATGTTAGTGCTTCATAGACGCCCAAATGGGATTCCTGGACCCCCTGCACATTCTTTTAGAGGTCCTGTAAGACTGTTAGTGCTTCATAGACCCCCAAATGGGGGTCCCTGGGACCCCTGCACATTCTTTTAGAGGGTCCTGTAGAATGTTAGTGCTTCATAGACCCCCAAATGGGGATTCCTGGGACTCCCTGCACATTCTTTTAGAGGGTACTGTAGAATGTTAGTGCTTCATATTTAGACCCCAAATGGGGGTCCCTGGTAACCCCTGCACATTCTTATTAGAGGTCCCTGTAAGATGTTAGTGCTTCATAGACCCCCAATGGGGGTCCCTGTGATTCCGGACCATTCTTTTAGAGGGTCCTGTAGAATGTTATTGCTTCATAGACCCCCAAATGGGGGTCCATGGGACCCCCTGCTAACATTTCCTTTTCGAGGGTCCTAGTAGAATTTTTGTACTTCATCTACCCCCAAATGGGGGTCCCTGGCATCCCTGCTGTGTAATATGAGAGTGAGAGAGTCTGAGACAGGGAGATAATTTTGACCTATAATTAGCTTGATTCATTCTTGTAAATGTTGTCACATGTTGAAAATGGCTAGTCAATTTAAAGTATCTCATGATTGCTGAAGAATACGTCTCATTGTTATAAATACCTCCCTTATAAGACCCCTCCCTTAAAAGACCTCATTTTTTTTCAAGGTCTTACAAGGGAGGTTCTACTGTACTTACAAAGAAGGGCAATGTCTCAGAGAAGCAGGTCTCCTGTGGGAGGGAGTTCTTATAAGGGATGTTCCACTGTATTGCCCTTCCCAGTTTTCTTCCTCGCTAATGCGTATGCGTAATGCATTGAACTCTGTACGCGTTGGGCTTAAAAACCAGTCTGTGCTGTGCTCTGTGATGTGCTGGAAAATGATGTTTTCCCCTGTTTGTTGCACGGATGCTATCTTTGTCGATGTCAGTTTCCGTGGATAATAAATGTCATAATAAATCGGTGTTTTCCAATCAGCATGTTACAAATCTTGTGTGAATCGACACTTTAAAAAAAATATTGTCCCAGGGAAAAAAAGAAGAAAAAAATGGTTGTAAATTTAGCATTCATGTTAAATTATCCATCACACAAACTATTTTCTCTTTGTTTTATGGAAATAACTTTGGCACTTTTTTGGGTTTGGTTGGTTACAATTTAGGGGAGACTTATTGAATTGGTACCCCTTAAGGATAGAGATCTCTATTTTAAGGGAAGATAATCCGAAAGCTATAAAACTTTCATCATGGATACTGCTGGTAGAGAGCTATAACTTTATACTATAATTATAAAGATAAGGTTTATACTTTTGGCTTGATAGTTAAACCAAAACAAATCTTGAATAGGTACGAATTACACCTGTTATATAATCCATACCACCCAGTTACTGATACTGTACCAAGGGGTTTATAGCAGTAATTCAACGGTAGGATGTGTGTAATTTGGCTTAACCCTCTTGCATTTATTCCGCCCAAAACCGCCCGTCCGGAAGTTGCCTCTGTGTATTCAAGCCGCCCAAAACCGCCCGTAGCTTGCCCCCACTCTGAGACCCCCTCTGATGGCATTTTCATCACGCGCTAAGTTCTGGCTTGTTCTACACACACTATGAAGGAGCTTCTCACTTGCAATGATGTGATAGTAACTGTATGGCGCTCTGTGTGCTTCAGAAGACAGTTTTTCCTGAAAATGTGTGAAAGAATCCGAACACTGGAAGAAGCTTTGTCTGTTACAAATGCGAATGCAAGAGGGTTAAACTTTAGGACAGTCTTTCTTGTAAATTTCTTATGTAATTTTCTCATCAGAAGTTTGATGTTACATGAAACAGGCTTCTGAAGGCCTTAGTGTGATTGTGCATTTAAACTATATAGGAGGTACGATTTCTATTACTATAGTAACATTACAAAACTGCAACCCAATTATTTTTGCTTGGAATATTTTCATTTCCAAAATGGACAACATTGACCCTAAGACCTTAAGGATTTTTAAGTGGCATTTCCAGCTTTAATCATTGTATTGGTGCATTGGATAACAAACAAAACAGCGTTACCCAAAATAACATCACATGCTGCCACAATTAGAGCACCCTGAATTTCACAGAGGTCTCTGACTAGAATGTACCAAATACTGTTTCTCTCGGGCCCTTTACTCAAATGGCTTTTATCACTGGTTGACATTAGCCTGTAGAAAGGGCCAACAGTAAATGAGAGCTGTACTATACATGATATTCTACAGTATTGGAATATCATGCTACAGCTTAGTCTTTCGTGGAATACTGACTCTAAATGGGGGGGGGGGGGTATTTGGGGCTGGCTCTAGTGCTGCAGCCAAGGGGATTGGTTGGCCTTTGGGGACCTTCCCCAACGCCAACTCTCGTCCTCAAATCCCTTTGGCCGAGAGAGTGGGGATGTACCCTGGGCAAGGCTTCTCCATTATAAACAAATCTTCTGTGGTGGTGGCCAGCCTCTTTTTATAGAAATAAATGCACACACTTTAGGGGGTGACCAAAGAAAAAGAAGAGAAAAAAAGAAAGAAAATATGAACAGAAAAGGCAAGAATCAGCTAACACACAAACTATTGGGTTTGTAGCCCAGCCTACTGGAATAGCAGCTGCCCCCTCTGCTATCTGGCAGTCATTGTCGGAAACAACAGACAGGCAACATCATCACTGTTTATCTGTTGCCATAGTGTGCAGTTGGGTAATTCCGTAGGTGAGTATGGTATTCATCAGGAATTTTGGATTGCATCTTTTTCTGTTTTACCCTGCTCCTCGCATATACGTGTGCTTTGTGCATGCATGCACATACACAGACATGCACAAGCGCTCGCACACTCGAGCACTCGCACAAACACACAAGACACCCACCATACCACATGTATGCGCACACGCATGCACACACACACACGCACACCATATCGAGCGCACACACAGCAACTGAACTCGAGGCAAACATTTTTTACCGCACTGTTATTACAAATATTCTTCAACCAAAAAAAAATGAACCACATTGAATCAAGTTCAAAAGACATGAACGCCAATGTAAAAAGAATGTTATATGCACAGAAAACATTCTTCCTTTCTTTATGGCAGATGATACAAAACGCCATTCTTCGGGTTAGTCACAATGTACCATCATGAAGGAATAAAGGCGGGTTAGGCTTAGGGAGAGAGTGGCACAGAGATAACGTGTTCGCCTCGTGCACAATAAACCCGAGTTCGAACCTGGGTACAGGGGATTTTTCCCTCTCACTCTGCACTAGGCCTTACGGGTCTGAATGTGGAGTCTTTCGGATGAGACGATAAACCGAGGTCCCGTGTGGCCATGCACTTAGCACACGTTAAACCCAGTTGCAACAAAAAAAAAGTTGTCATTTGGTCAAAATTTACACCCACCCACCCACACCCTCCTTCCTCACCAGTCACACAAAAATCCCACGCAAATAAAAACTGACTGTGACGCGCTCTCCAGGTGGGAGCAACCCGAATTTCACAGACACAAGCAGATGGTATAAGCGAATGTGGCGTTTTTTTCTTTCTTATGAGGTTTGAACTCTAAGGCCTTGCACACATTAGATTCAGAAACCTCGTGCGCTTACCCGCTAATGGGGCAGCTTTTTTTCCTGTAGAGAATGGGGAGGCAATAAAAAAAAAAAAATCTTCAAAAAAAGTTTACCTAAAATTTACTATTTTCATTTGATTCTTGTTATTTCCAACTATGAAAAAGAAAATTGCATAAACAACATCGTCAAAAAGTAAGATGCTAAATACTGTAAAATGAAAGATAACTGGGCATGGACACAATGGCTTAAACAAAATCAAGTCTCCCCAGCACATGTCAACTAAAAAAACCATATTGGGAAATGAAAGTTGAATTCTAGCACCAAGGGCAAGTGTGTTCGCCCAGTACATCTGTACACTCCCACCAATTGCAAAGACATTCACTGTCAAATACCCTGCCATGTGTTTGTTTTAAAGGTGCACCTTGACGGATTAGTTTTTTTGCAAGAAACATGTCGAGATCACCAGAAAGCCTTTTCAAGGATCGGAACACTCACTTTGCTCTGGTTTCCTAAATTAATCAAAACGGCGATTCCTCCTTGGCGGAGTTGCCGGAGAGAGACGCCATTTTGGATGGGGTGGGTGGAGGTCACTCATTGTGGTTGAAGGTTTTTCTTCTTAAAAATAAATAAATAAAAAGGCTTGTATTGTGGACATTTTGTGAAAACGATTTGGTCTAAACTCAGGCGGCCATTAGAAAAGCATGCCTTCTCTTTCACTGAAAGAATTTGACTTCCAGCACCACAAGGAGGAATCGCCGATTTGACGGTTTGATTTCTAGGAAACCAGAGCAAAGTGAGTGTTGCGATCTCTGTAAAGGGTGTCTTCCTGGTGATCTCGACGTGTTTCTTGCAAAAACTCATCCATCAGGGTGTCCCTTTAAGAGCTAGTGTCAGTTGAAGCAAAGCGTGCATACTCCAAAAAAAGTATCTCCACTCTTGTTGGCCGAGATGCAACGAACATCCAAGAATATAAAAATAATAAAATTGCATGGCGCTAGTAGATTTAAAAAATCAACACTAGACACAGCGGTGCTATAAAAGAAACTCAAAACGCCCCAATAAACAAACAAATCTGCGAAGTCTTATCTGTGGGGGATACAGACAAGCAGGTCTTCTTTTCCAATTCATCACTTTGTAAAGTCAATACACAAACGAGAAAAACTGACCCTTATAACCTTGCCACAGTTCTTAACGATTTTCGTAGTCCATTTTTCAACCTCCAAAGACTGGATACGAGAATAACAGGGAAGCAGACCAAACTTCTTTTTCTTCTGCGTTCCCAGGCCATAATGAGTAAGGTACATATGTGTCCGGTTTTCAGTTTTCACTGGTCTCCCTGCTGCATACAGCAGACACATTCCAATTTCAAAGGAACTCGAAGGAAAACTATTGGGAGATTTTTTTTTTTAAAGGCAGGAGAATGGGCCAGAACAAGTCAGAAAGAGTGTAGATGATAGAAAGCAAAGGGAAAAGGCAGTCAAAGAGAGTGGCAGATTAGTCTATAATAGAGGTAGTTACAAGCACAGAACTTTCAGAAGGTGGGGGAACTATTTACGAAAGACCCACCGGTATCCCCACGGGAAGCAGAGCAAACAAAGTTGGGTTTTCACCTTTTGCAACACTAAGAGTTCCACCAGAAGGCTAATACCTATCAGTCACCTTTTGCAACACTGAGAGTTCCACCAGAAGGCTAATACTTATCAGTCACCTTTTGCAACACTGAGTTCCACCAGAAGGCTAATACCTATCAGTCACCTTTTGCAACACTGAGAGTTCCACCAGAAGGCTAATACTTATCAAAGTCAGCTTCTTCCCAAGAGCTGTTCCTCCTGTATGGAACTCCCTCCCTCCCTGCATTCGCCGCACAGGCTCCCGGCTTGCCACACTTCAAGCAGGAGCTCAACAACCTCTCGGTCTAAATCTATCCGCAACAACTCAACTGGACTGAAACGTCAAACTACTGGTCAATGCATCCCGCAGTGAAAGTTTCCGATTTGGGAGCACGAGTCAATCGTGGAAAATGTTGAGAACGAAACCAACGCTGACAAGACTTCCGCTTGTTTTGTTTTTCTGTTGGGTTTTAGTTCTTTTCAGTTTTTCTTCATCACGGGAATGTTGCATAAGCATCCGGATGGATAGCACAACGATCAAGATTCAGAAGCCTACTTCAGTTTACCACAGAACAGTCTTATGTACACTTTGTTCAAAACATGAGACAAGAAAACTAAACCTTTTGCAAAGGGGGTAAAAAAACAACCAACAAAATAACGCAATGTAACAGAAAACTTGTTACCATTTTACAGTCATTATCAAGATGATCATGAACGCTGTTGTCTTCTTGACACTAATCCACTTGCAATCATTAGCTCACCACAATCATCACCTAAGTACTCATCATCATCATCATCGCTCCTTTCCTCTCTTCCCTGCCAACAAATCCGTTCCGCTTGGATCATCATCATTGTCATCATCACTTCTGTCCTCTCCTTGAGTCCTTGATGCCAACAATTCAGCCACACCTGGCCCATTCATCATCACCATCATCATCATCATCACTTCTGTCCTCTCCTTGATGCCAACAATTCAGCCACACTTGGATCATCATCATCATCATCATCTCATCATCATCACTTCGTCCTCTCCTTGATTCCAAAATTCAGCCCACTTGGCCCATCATCGTTCTCATATCATCATCATCACTTCGTCCTCTCCTGATGCCAAAATCCAGCCCACTTATGCCCATCATCATCACCATCATGCATCATCCTCACTTTCTGGTCCTCTCCTTGATGCCCACAATTCGCCACACTTGGCCCTCATCGTCATCTCATTCGTCACATTCGTCCTCTCCTTGAGCCAACATTCATCCCAACACTTGGCCCAATCATCGTCATCGTCATCTATCATCGTCATCATCATCATCACTTCTGTCCTCTCCTTGATGCCAACAATTCAGCCACACTTGGCCCATCATCATCATCGTCATCATCATCATCACTTCTGTCCTCTCCTTGATGCCAACAATTCAGCCACACTTGGCCCATCATCATCATCGTCATCATCACTTCTGTCCTCTCCTTGATGCCAACAATTCAGCCACACTTGGCCCATCATCATCACCATCATCATCATCGTCATCATCACTTCTGTCCTCTCCTTGATGCAAACAATTCAGCCACACTTGGCCCATCATCATCATCGTCACTTCTGTCCTCTCCTTGATGCCAACAATTCAGCCACACTTGGCCCATCATCATCATCATCGTCGTCATCATCATCATCATCATCGTCATCGTCATCATCACTTCTGTCCTCTCCTTGAGTCCTTGATGCCAACAATTCAGCCACACTTGGCCCATCATCATCATCATCATCACTTCTGTCCTCTCCTTGATGCCAACAATTCAGCCACACTTGGCCCATCATCGTCATCATCATCATCGTCACTTCTGTCCTCTCCTTGATGCCAACAATTCAGCCACACTTGCCCATCATCATCGTCATCAATCATCATCATCATCATCATTATCGGTCCTCTCCTTGATTACACAATTCAGGCCACACTTGGCCCTCATCGTCATCATCATCATCGTCACTTCTGTCCTCTCCTTGATGCCAACAATTCAGCCACACTTGGCCCATCATCATCGTCATCATCATCATCATCATCATCAATTTTCTGTCCTCTCCTTGATGCCAACAATTCAGCCACACTTGGATCATCATCATCATCATCATCACTTCTGTCCTCTCCTTGATGCCAACAATTCAGCCACACTTGGATCATCATCATCATCATCATCCTTCTGATCCTCTCCTTGATGCCCTCATTCAGCCACAAAAAAAAACCCCTTTTTTTTTCTTGGCCCATCATCGTCATCATCATCACTTCTGTCCTCTCCTTGATGCCAACAATTCAGCCACACTTGGATCATCATCATCATCATCATCACTTCTGTCCTCTCCTTGATGCCAACAATTCAGCCACACTTGGCCCCATCATCATCATCATCATCCATCGTCATCAATATCCATTGAAATCACCTCCCTCCTCACACCACCACCTCCTTGTAACGACATCGCAGCACGGTCGTCATCTTCGACGACAATTCCAACCACCGGTGCATCATCCACCACACCCGATACCCTCACATTCCATCGGGTCGTGATTCTTCCAAATCCACAACAACTTCCCGACTCGACTGAGAAGCCGAGCCACTGGTCGACGGACCTGCAGCGAAAATGTGCGCTCGAGTTTCCGACGAAGACGCAACAGAGGCAGAGACGGGATTTTGAGTCACAATACCATTGCTGGACCGGTAAGAAGAAGTTGCTCTGTTGGATCGAGTAGCGCTTGAAGTATCTTTGTTTGATGACCGAGCGCTGGTAGCAGACTGGGTGGCGTTTTCAGCGCTGGTTTCACTCTCGACGCTTTCCACGATCGACTCGCGCTCCAGAATGGCCAGGTTGTTTTGAAGGTCCGACGGCAGGTCGTCCACCCAATTCTGTCCCTTCTCCAGCTCCGTTTCCACGTCGTTTCCTTCTTCGTCGTCGTCATCGGAAACGTACCCGCCGGGATTCCAGTGGCCCAGTTGCGTCCCTGGTCGCTTCTGACTCTCCTCCTCGTTCTCAATCAATCAATCATTCAATCAATCATTTATTGTCTTTTAAAAAGATAACGAAATTCTTTGTCTAGCATGCACCTAAAACATAAATATAAACATAAAGAATAGTAAGACGTGCATCATTCACAAACGTTCATAGGTAATCAAACTTTCTGCACAATTTTCTTTACACCAATAAATAATTAAAATAGGTAAAGTTAGTACAGTGGAAGACCCTCCCGTTATAAGACTCCCTCCCACATAAGACCTACTTCTCTGAGACATTGCCCTTCTTTTTTAAGTATTAAAATTACCTCCTTTATAAGACCCCTCCCTGATAAGACCTCATTTTGGATGATTTTTGAAGGTCTTATAAGGGAGGTTCCACTGTACAAACATAGGAATAGTAAGACGTGCATCATGTCACAAACGTTCATCTGTAATCAAACTTCCTGCACAATTTTCTTTACACCAATTAAATGATTAAAATAGGTAAGTTAGTAGTTAAATTAAATTGCAAAATAAAACAAATTAAAATGCAAAATAAAACATATTAGTCGCATTTTTAGCACCACAGTGCTTTAACACCTATATCACTAAAAGGCATCACATTGGGGTATATTATCCAAAGACCCTATTGTCTTAGTTTTGGGAAATAAGGATAGACCGATATTTTATATATGTCACAGAAGAATCCCCAATACTGCAAATGGATTTTATTCTCTACCCAGGTAAATTTAATGGAAATGTTTTGCTGAAATATGGCTGGCGGTGAAAAGGGTTAAGAAACACACACCACCCCACCCCCTCCCCCACCTCCACACCTATATTCAAAATCTCCACCTTCACACACTAATTCCCCTCATTCTGGCTCCTTTCAGTTTTCCACAGAGAGCTATTTGTTTCAATTATTTCTATTAACAGCGGCAGATATTCTTATCACTCGATTGTGGTTAGGGATAGGAAAAGACCTTACAAGTGGCATACCACCATAAAACAATGTAAGCCTAATGGATAAACCACTTTAAATTGGTTTATGCTGGTGATGAGGGTTAACAAAAGCCATGAACCGAAAGGAGCCGAGAAAAGCTACTGTGACACACACACACATGGATCTGGAAGCAACCAACCTTCTTGTCGACGATGGCGTTGATCATGGCCATGCGGATGCGTTGCGGCAAGCGGTAGGGTCGGGTCTTCCCCAGCGTATTGGACCTCCGCTGCATGATGAAGGGGCTCTTCCGCATGGGCTTGCGGGGACCCATCTTCCGCTTCTTGTTGATGGCATCCACGTAGGTCTGCCGGAACGTCACGCGGCTCGACTGACGCGTCGGCTGCGCATTCGGGTCGCGTTTTCTGTAAACTTTGCGTATCTTTTTCGCCGGCTGTTGGTCGGTTTCCAAGGCGTCTGATGGCCGTTTGGAGGGCCCTGGTTGGTCAGTTGCGGTGTGGGTGTGTGTGTGGTGAGTTTCGTCGTCCGAGTCGGGCTCCATGGTCACGTGAGGTTTGGGGTCATCCTCGTCCGCCATCAGCTGTTGAACTTGACGCAAAACTGTGAAAACAAACAAAACAAGAAAAAGATCAGTAAAGGTAAAGATGTGCCACCCCCCATGCATTCTCGGTTAATTGTATTTTTCCGTTTTGCCTTCCTTACCAAACATAAGGGTGTATTTTATTCGCATTTTTCGCTAATTATTTTTGGAATACTAACCCTAACCCTGGCCCTAAACCTAACCCTACCCCCAACTATGTACTGCAGTACACCGCGATTTGTCACAGTTGTGGTTCGTTGCGTTTTTCCGTCTTATACGGTGGGGGGTAGGGTTAGGGTTAGGGCTAGGGTTAGGGTTAGGGTTAGTATTCCAAAAAGGTTATTAGCCTAAAAATGTTCCTAAAATACAGCTTTATGTATGGTCAGAAAGACAATAACGAAAAATACAATTAACCGAGAAGGTGGGGGGGGTGGCACACTCTTTTTTACCTTTATATAAGAAAAACTCTCTAAACATTTTGTTCCCCAGCAATGAACCACTACAAAAGCAAGTTTTACTTCAGTCAGAGGCAAAATATGTGGTATAAGCATTCTCATCGCGAAGCGAGTTTAGAAGTGACCAAAATATGGTGTGCACACAGATTTACATTCCATTGAAGCAAACGGATAAAAAGAATTGACAAGATTATCTATTAATTCAGGTTTATATATGGAAGTGGTAACGACTTGAATGAGTTAATATACAAAAACTTAGATAATTCACAATGAACCACTAAAAAGTTTGTCAAAATGTAATCGAGTTTAGAAGTGACAGTGATGTCCACACAGGCCCTGGTCACAGGACATTGACCTATTAAAATTGAAATATGTCCTATTGTGTGATTCCCCTGTCAGGACAAAAATGTCTGATTAATTCAGTTAACACTGGCACGCTTTGTCTTATATGATTTCCCGCAAGAGCCAGGACATTGTTCTATATCACAGGAATCCAGGCTGCTCTCAGAGGCCAAGGAAACCCAGCGCCTTACCACCCGCCCTCTGTGGCTGGGTGTGTGTTACCAGGACATTGTCCTATGACCACAGGAATCCAGGCTGCTCTCAGAGGCCAAGGAAACCCAGCGCCTTACCACCCGCCCTCTGTGGCTGGGTGTGTGTTACCAGGACATTGTCCTATGACCACAGGAATCCAGGCTGCTCTCAGAGGCCAAGGAAACCCAGCGCCTTACCACCCGCCCTCTGTGGCTGGGTGTGTGTTACCAGGACATTGTCCTATGACCACAGGAATCCAGGCTGCTTTCAGAGGCCAAGGAAACCCAGCGCCTTACCACCCGCCCTCTGTGGCTGGGTGTGTGTTACCAGGACATTGTCCTATGACCACAGGAATCCAGGCTGCTCTCAGAGGCCAAGGAAACCCAGCGCCTTACCACCCACCCTCTGTGGCTGGGTGTGTGTTACCAGGACATTGTCCTATGACCACAGGAATTCAGGCTGCTCTCAGAGGCCAAGGAAACCCAGCGCCTTACCACCCACCCTCTGGGAGGCTGTGTGACCAGGAAGGGTGTTCTATCCCACCTAGGTCCTAAGCTGCATCAAGGAATAGGATTGAAAACTAAATTACAACATACATGTGTACATTACCCTACCTTAGCTGAATCAACACTTCTGAATAAAACCAAACAAAGGGAAAACCAGAAAAAACAACAAATTTTATTTCAGTTTACTCTCAAATTCGTCCTCTGTTATTTCTTTTGATTTAAAAAAACAAATTGATATCAGCAGACCTGCCAACCCCCTAACAGACCAAAGAGGAATATTTGTAGCAGGAAAGAGGAATTTTGGGAGCTAAGAGGAATTTTGACGCGGCATCTTACCTTTCGCGCGTAAACATAATTTGAAGCAAGCAATTTTCATCCTTGTGAACTTGTTTAAAACTAGTCTTGTCTGGAAGTGTCACAACTATTCCTAGCACAACAGAAGCTTTTGGTTTGTTCCTCTGTCCTTTTTATTTCGGCAGACCAAGACGGTTGGTGCCATGCGCCATTGATGACTTGAATAATAAGACTTGGAAGGAAGATAATGAATCAATTTAAGTTCATCTTTGTTCTCCTTTCCTTCCGTTGGCTTGAAAAAGTCGGTAACGGTGGAAGACGAAGTCTGGGAGTTTGCAGACGATCGAGAAGTAATGTGGCATTTGATGTCTTGACACCCTCCATAGGAGACTTTTAAGTGTAGTGAGCACATCATACATCTAGCATGATGCACACTTTCTTGATCTTTGAATGCACAGATACTTTTCCATGTCATCTTGGCAGAAATATTGGTCTATTCTCTTTCTTTTCTCCCCAGAGTCTCACACACATCGATGTGTCAATCGCCATCTTGACGGAAGTGCGCAAACAGAAATTAGAAAGTCGGTTATACGCACAGCAGCTGTGCTGCTCTGTATACAAGACGATGAATTTGTGTGTTAAAAAATTGTTTTTTTAAAGTGGAATTTTATCGACTTGAGCGGAAGAGCGGAAGAAATGTACTCTGAGCGGAAGAAATTCTGCTCAAAGCGGAAAGGTTGGCAGGTCTGTATCAGCGATAAGTGTAAGAGACAGCAATAGAAGAGAGAGAGAGAGAAAACCGAAAACACTACTGACTTCTGCGTTCCTCCTTGATGCGATCACGTTCCATTTTCTCTTCCCGCGTCTTGTTGGCGTAGCGATAGAAACCCTTCGTCTTCAGCAGCGGCATTCTGAACACAGAAACATAGCGCAATAAACTGTCTGAATACAGGAACACAACACAGTATCATATCTTCTTCTGCTTTCCCAGGCCATACGGTCATAATGGGTGAGGAACGTACGTATCCGGATCATATCTTCTTCTTCTGCTTTCCCAGGCCATATGGTCATAATGGGCGAGGAACGTACGCATCCGGATGTCAGCTTCAGCGTTATTATATAACACATAGAATGTGACATAACAGAACATATAAAATCTTACTGCTTTCTCAGACTGTTATAGGCTGGCAGTTCTGGCTTCAGCGTTATTATACAACACATAGAATGTGACATAACAGAACATATAACATCTTACTGCTTTCTCAGACTCTTGTTTTTATACATTATATGTAAATTGGCGGGATTTTCCTCCCGGTCTTAGCATTGTTGTTGTTGTCGTACCCTGGCTAAAAGACTCCAGGGATCATCCCAACAGCCGAAGCACTTGAACACTGTGGTAAAAGTGCACCAGCTAGGGATGAGAACATTACGTGTGTGAACGTTTTTGATTACCCCGCCACATGGGCAGCCAAACTCAGGATTTTTCGGAGACTGATGATGTTATGCTAGGAGCTTGCCATGGCTAAAGACAATCAACAACAACAGCATACAGTATTTATACAGCGCTGAATCTTGATATAAATCAAATCGAAGCGCACACACACGTTAGCATTCATAACGCATTCAAACAAAAACGCAATACAAAGCGAACACACACGGATAACATAAATGGAATATAGCAGAAACAGACCTAATGGCAAGAGAGAGGAGAAAGAGAGCGGAGCTTTAATGACGGGGGAACAGGTGGGTTTTGAGGTTAGCTTTGAAAGCAGAGAGAGTCGGTCGCTGACGGAGGGAGAGAGGAAGTTTGTTCCAGGAGGTCGGTCCTGAGACAGCAAAAGAGCGCCGACCAACAGTTGAAAGCTTATACCTAGGGATCTGGAGAGAAAGAGGGTCAGAAACTGAACGTAAAGTGCGAGCTGGCGTATAGATGGAAATATTGTCGCAGAGGTAAGATGGAGCAGCTTTATGGATAGATTTATAGCAAAGTGTGTTTAATTTATACTCAATTCTGTCTGCGACAGGAAGCCAGTGCAAAGAACGGAGAAGAGGGCTAACATGATCAAACTTTTTCTTCCTAAGGACAAGACGAGCAGCTGTGTTTTGAATACGCTGGAGACAAGACAGAGAAGAGACTGATAGGCCAGAAAGGAGAGCATTACAGTAGTCAATACGAGATAGGATGAGGGAAGTAACAAGCTTTGCTGTGGCTTCATCTGAGAGGTATTTACGAATGTAGCCAATGCGACGAATTTGATAGCAGCAGGACTGACAGGAAACTCTGCAAAATCCCACACATAACTATGCAGAGCATAACAACATTTTGATGTAGCCTTGGTGTTCTAGCCTATGTCAATTGGTCCGACACAGCCAATAACCAAGGCGAACTTAGCATTGTAATAATGATATATAACACAACACACCAGGACATATAAAATCATACTGCTTTCTCAAACTCTTGTAGGCGGGCAGTTTATCTCCCGGCGGCAAATTAACATGACTTTTTCCCTGTTATTATATAACACATAAAATATGACAATATAAAACATATAAAATCTCACTGTTTCCTCAGACTCTTGTAGGCGGGCAGTTTCTCCCCCGGCGGAAGGTTGGCGTGACTCTTCCCCCCGGCCTTTTCGTGGTAGTCCTTCCTCTGGAACGGCGGGTAAATGGCCGACAGGAGAGCGGGCCACGTGAACACCGACAGGAACCGCGAGTGGAGCATCTGGTAGTCCTCCGTGCGACGGATCTTGTTCAGCACCTGGAGGATACAATAAGATAGAAGGCACCCCCCACCCCCCGTGGGGATACCACGAGTGGAGCATCTGGTAGTCCTCCGTGCGACGAATCTTGTTCAGCACCTGGAGGATACAATAAGATAGAAGGCACCCCCCACCCCCCGTGGGGATACCACGGGGGATACTGGTAGTCCTCCGTGCGACGTCTTGTTCAGCACCTGGAGGATACAATAAGATAGAAGGCACCCCCCACCCCCCGTGGGGATACCACGAGTGGAGCATCTGGTAGTCCTCCGTGCGACGAATCTTGTTCAGCACCTGGAGGATACAATAAGATAGAAGGCACCCCCCACCCCCCGTGGGGATACCACGAGTGGAGCATCTGGTAGTCCTCCGTGCGACGAATCTTGTTCAGCACCTGGAGGATACAATAAGATAGAAGGCACCCCCCACCCCCCGTGGGGATACCACGAGTGGAGCATCTGGTAGTCCTCCGTGCGACGAATCTTGTTCAGCACCTGGAGGATACAAATGAAGATAGAAGGCACATGGGGATACCACGAGTGGAGCATCTGGTAGTCCTCCGTGCGACGAATCTTGTTCAGCACCTGGAGGATACAATAAGATAGAAGGCACCCCCCACCCCCCGTGGGGATACCACGAGTGGAGCATCTGGTAGTCCTCCGTGCGACGAATCTTGTTCAGCACCTGGAGGATACAATAAGATAGAAGGCAATAACATAAGAAGACACCCCCCACCCCCCATGGGGATACTGGGGGGTCTTTTGTATAAATCGTTCCCCCACCTTCTGGAAGTTCTGTGCTTGTAACTTCCTCTAAACTGTCACTCTCTTTGACTCTGCCTTTTCCCTTTGCTTACTGATCTATGCTGCCTTATTGGTCCATTCTCCTGCCTTTTTTCAAGAAGCACTTTCAAAAAGATTTCCTTCAGCCAAAGTCGGACATGCTGGGCCTAATTATTTCTTACTGAAGCGCATAACGGCAGCATGACGCATCTGCGCTCATAATTGACAGGAAACTGCCTGAGCGATCGAAGAAGAAGAAGTAGAAAGGAAGAAAATGGCGGGGTAATCAAAAAATGGTAACATGCGTAATGTTTTCATCCCTAGCTGATGCACATTTGTAGTGTTGAAGTGCTTTGGCTGTTGGGATGATCCCTGGACTCTTTTAGCCAGGGTAAATCAACAATATGTTACAGTATATTAACATTATTGGGTAGATGGCCGGCAGTAGAGCAGGCCACATAAACACCGACAAGAATAAGTATGGAAGCAGTTGGTAGTCTTCTGTGCAACAAACCTCGTTCAGCACCTGCTGATCTATCAAAATAAAGATGAGAAAATGATCGGTGTAGAGTGGCACAGTGTCAGTGGTAACACGTTCGCCTTGTGTCAAGTAAACCCGAGTTTGAACCTGGGTGCAGGGGATTTTTTCCTCTCACTTTGCACTAGGCCTTACGGTCTGAACGTGGAGTCTTTCGGATGAGACGATAAACCGAGGTCCTGTGTGCCCATGCACTTAGCACACGTTAAACCCAGTGGCAACGAAAAAGTGTCATTTTCTACTAATTTTTTTAAAAGTATATAATAAGAATGAACAAGCACATACCCTGAAGTCGAAATTCTTCAGATTTCTCGTAGCAATATCATCCTCCGGCTGAGGCGGATTCTTTTTCTTCCTGCCTCTCCCCGACTTGAGGAAGTCTGTCTCCTGACTGACGCGGTTCATCATCCGCGACAGGTCGATGGTGCCCTTCGTCATGTCCTGCATCTTCCTCCCAGACTGGATCAGCTTGGCGATCTGTGCGTCCTTCTTGGCAAGGTAGTATGGGAGGTTGTAGAAATCACCTGCCAGAAACACCATGATAACGTCTTAGGTGAACCATCACACATTGTTTACATGAATTGAAGCACATGTTCATGTCACTGTAGAAGAAGAACACACACCTGCGCATTCTCTTTACCTGCAGAACTACTTAACCAACCAAAAGATTTGGAATTCCATTTTCGCTGGCTTAAATCGCCCGCGACTTTCGACAGTGACGAAAACAGTTGCTTGCAATTCCATCAAATCAAAGGCGATTTTCGATGGCGCTATTCAAACATCGCGCTAAAAAAAATGATTACAGAATTGCAAGCAACGTTTTTCACCAGTTTCACCACAGGTTTCGACACCATTTTGGAAGCCTTTAAAATCACGCACATGGAATTGTGGCTTAACAGTCAGAGATGAGATCCTCAGAGGACCAAAAAGGAGGGAAAAGAGGCGGGAGTCTGGGCGCTGGCACAGGCCCGTAGTGGGGTCCAGGGGCAAAGCCCCTGATGGGGGACAGAGGGCAAAGCCCCCTGAAGCTGAAGAATTTGTGTGTTTGAACCTGTAAAAATCACACACACACACACCCCGGGCAGCAAAATGATTACAAATTTAATCTCCTTAATGCTACAAGAATTTGATAAATTATGAAGACCACTGACTCAGTGCTAGTGATTTTCTGAGACAGAGAGAGAAACAGACAAACAGAATGAACAGATTGAACACAACATATCTATCAAACTTTTCACTGCATTTTCGCTTCAATACAAACCTTAACCCCCCACCCCAAATTTTCTCAACAGATTTACACTGATCTCAAAAATGACCCCTGGGACCATCAAAAAGGAGGAAATCCTCCAATGGGAGGAAACATCTCATCTTGATAAGTCTTGCACCCACCTGCCTTCTTGATGAGACCGAGTCGTTTGAGCAGCAGGTCCTTGAAGCTGCCGATGGTGTTGACGGTTGGGGGCAGGTTGGGCAACTGCTTAGCCGCCGCGGACAGCCCCGGCCCCACCATCACGTCTCGGCTGCTGCTGGCTTGTGCTCGCGCCACACCCACACCTTCGCTCGTTGAAGTTTGCACGCTTGCCGAAGTTTGCACGCTTGCCGAAGTTTGCACGCTTGCTGAAGTTTGCACGCCTGCCGAAGTTTGCACGCTCGCCGAAGTTTGCACGCTCGAAGACTGCACGCTCGACGTTTGACTACAAGATGACACGCTTTGAGAAGACGCAGATGCGGTTTGGGCGGCATTTCTATTGGTCGAATTGTTGCCCTTGGCGTTTTGTTCGCTTTCGTCGTCGCTGATCACGACCGTTTCTCTCAGCCTGGCTCTGGCCTCTTCCATCCTTTTCGCTCTCCTCTCTTCCTCCTCGGCCTGGTGGATTCGTTCGTGGACCAGACTCATCCCTTCGCCAATCACAACCCCGTTAGCACTTCCACCCGATTGGTCCGTTCCCTCGCGATCCGACCGACCCTCGGTGCCAATTCCTCTCGAATTTGATTGGGCGGCGGTGTTGACTTCAACGGACGCTGCGGTGGGGATTTCTTCGTTGGCGTTCACCCCCTCAGATAACTGGTCGTCGACGCTCAACCCTTCCTCCTTGGCCAGCCATTCCAGCAGTTCGTAGTCGCGCCGTTTGTGCCAGGAGGAGAACCCCCCCGGGATGGACTCCAGACGGTTCCAGACCAGGCTGAAAGGATTGGCCAGCTCGGGGTTCTCGCTTTCTGCGCAGATCTTCTCGAACATGCGCTGGCTTCGGCGCAGCGCTCTTTTCTCGGTGGAGGGTCCGGGCTGGTCATCCCCCTTGGCGGCGGCGCTCTCCTCTGCCTGGAGGTGCTGTTGTTGTAGTGTGTGGAACAGCTGGGGGAAGGTCTGACGGCCCGACTTCAACAGCTCAACCAGGTCCGCTCCCAGAGACTGCGCACACACACACACTTATTTATTGATGGCGGTTTGCTTTTTTCTCCAGTTTACGTTGTTTATCTTATATGCTTCAGTTGTGTTTCTCGTTAATTTATTTATTTATTTTATTTATTAAGACAACTTTTATAGCGCCTAATCTTTAAGCTCTAAGCGCTTTACAGAAATCACTAAAATGAATAACAAACACAATGAACAAAAAGTATACATCAAACATTGACCAACACCCCCCTTCCCTGATCCCTCAGTCAATTTCTCAATCACGCCCAAATAATGAATGACATAATCTACAGTACACTTTCGCAACCAACTTGAAACACTCACACTGATGGACACTTAAAGACGCCCAGGCCACACTATTAACAAATCACACTCACACTTACACTTATAGAGAGAGAAAGAGAAACGAGAGAGAGAAAGAGAAAGAGACAGACATACAGACAGACAGACAGAGAAAGACAGAGACGGAGACACAGAGAGCCAGACAGAGGGACAGACAGAGAAAGAGAGAAGAGAGAGACACACAAACAGAGACAGAGATATATTATAGGACTGAAATACAGTTGCATGCATCATAAAATAACAACTTACTATAATTTGTACATACAATAGTCACAAAAAAGGCACATTATATTCAATATTAATAAACACATTCACACACACACACACACACACACACACACACACACACACACACACACACACACACATTTATGACCACAGGATGAAAAAAAGCTTTGTTTAGCTTATTCCTTTATCGTCAAAAAAGATCATTTTGACTTGACTTGACTTGACAGAAAAATACAGAATAAATAAAAGGGAGAAAGGTGGCACAGTGGTCAAGACGTTGGCCTGCCAAATGTAATGCGTGACTGCAGCGTGAGTGACCCGGGTTCGAACCCCGGCCTCTTTCTGACCCGTGCGCTTTACGCACGTAAAAATCCCACGGCAGTTGAAAGTCGGTAAGAGCAGGGAGAAATCCCGCTGCCTGGTATGGCCAAAATTGATAGCTAGGTTTTCCAAATGTGTGCATGTGTGTGTGTGTGTGTGTCTGTGTGTGTGTGTGTGTCTGTGTGTGTCTGTGCGCACTACCTTGAGGTACAGAGCGAAGGCGGTAGACCTCAGCTCAGCGATCTGTGTGTGTGTGTCTGCGTGTGTGTGTGTGTGTCTGTGTGAGTGTGTGTGTGTCTGTCTCTGTGTGTGTGTGTGTGTGTGTGTGAGAGTGAGAGAGAGAGAGAGAGAGAGAGAGAGAGAGAGAGAGAGGAGAGAGAGAGAGAGAGGGATGTGCGTTAATGACCAAACCCCATCCCTCCCCTCTTTTCTGTGACTCGCACTAATATTATTGTTGCTGTTGTCTTACACTGGCTTAAAGACTGTGTGTGTGTGTGTGTGTGTGTGTCTCTAAGTGTGTGTGTGTATGTGTCTCTGTGTGAGTGTCTCTGTGTGTTGTGTGTGTGTGGTGTGTATGTGTGTGTGTGTCAATGTGTTTGTGTGTCTGTGTGTGTGTCTCTCTGTGTGTCTCTGTGTGTTACCTTGAGGTACAGAGTGAAGGCGGTAGACCTCAGCTCAGCGATCTCCTCATCGTCCAGCACCTGGTCTCCACTGATGTCCCCTGCACACAAACCACACACCCTGTCCACTCTCTTTACTTTGATGAGTGTCCATTTTGGGCTCACTTGTCCATTTTCTGAGTCTATAGTATGATAGTTGTTCGGTTGTGTGTGTCTGAGTGTATGTGTGTGTGTGTGTTGCGTACGTGGTCTAATCTCCAAACTTTAACGTTGGCATTTTCTCGGGAAATAGAAGGCATACATTGTTCAAACTTTGCACACATATAGATGTATATGCAAACTTTCAAACAATGATTTGAATAATTAAATGTTTAAAACAACACTGTAAACAATAACAAACATATAGCATTTTAGATTAGTGGGTTAGAGAGTATTCAACAGGCAACATGAGTTAAGAAACTCATCAACAGTGAAAGCCTCGATAGCTCATTGGTAGAGTGTCTGTCTGTCATGCCAATGGTTCCGGGTCTGATTCTCGGCATGGGCACTTTTTTAAATTGTATCCATTAACGATAGTTTCATTTGTACTTTAAAATTTTATTGGCAATCTTGTACTTTAGACACCCCCCTCAATCTTTGTTTGTTGTCCCACATGTTCCTGTTCGAGTGAGCCTTGAAGGCTTTGCCTCTTGTTTTTGGTATGTTTACAGAGATGACTTAACTCTTCTGGTACCATGTATTGTTTGACATTCTTGGTGGTCCGTTGCATCTCAACCGACAAGCTATTTTTGTTGGAGCGTACATGCGTTGCTTTAACAGGGGAAAAACAAAATGCTGTGAAAGTAGACAAACACATGGCAGGGTGCTTGGCAGTGAATGTCTTTGCGTTTGGTGGGAGTGAAGTGTGATGTAGTGGGCGAATGTATTCACCCACAGTGGTAGAAGAGCTCAATGGAGTTGACACCACACTGCACTACTTACAGAAAAACCTCCTTGGTCGTCCTTTCTTCAGCGAGCGGTCTTTCAGGTTGGACCTCACGATCCTGCGCAACTCTGAGTCGATCTTCATGGACTGAAGTAACCTATCAACAAAAACAATGGTCGTCGTCAGAGTCAACTGAAGCAGCCTGTAAACAAAACAATGGCCGTCGTAGGAGTGTAAACTGTAAACAACACAATGGTCGTCGTCAGAGTCGACTGAAGCAGCCTGTAAACAAAACAATGGTCGTCGTCAGAGTCGACTGAAGCAGCCTGTAAACAAAACAATGGCCGTCGTAGGAGTAGGTATTCCAAAGCCCTGCCTTGCAGCTGTGACAAACTGCCCAGAATGCCGATTTTTGCTTGTTTTCAACTTTCATTTTTTCCTTCCTGAATGAAAATTATGAATAAAAACTCATACCAAATTGTACTTCTGTCTTTTGTGGTTCTATTGGTGTGCTTTTTATTCTTGTGTATGATGTGTTATTATTTTAAAACATTTGTTGAAAGTACCAACCGTATTGGCGTTTTTGGCCGCCGACAGAGCCTTCTGACTAAGGCCGTCGGCACCCCCCGGCACTTCATGGCTTTGGATGAGCCTGCCCATTTACTCAATATTAACTAAAGTGGTTCTATCTAAAAGGAAATTGAATGCTCTTTAAAACCATGCACTTTTTGAAAGGGTGGGGTAATGTTAAGCTGGTTAAAATTTAGTTCAAACTTTTCAAAGTAAAATTTCTTATCGAAAATGACAACATTTTTGCGTAAAAGTTACACCGATCGAAAGCTTGGGGTTTTCTCTTCCCGTGACGACATGTTCTATTTGTATCCGACCAATGGGCACGCTCAACCACGAACCCAAACCCCGCGAAGCGCGTGACGTCATTCATTCATTTACAACTGGCCCACAAAAATGGCGCACGCACGACAACGCTAACAGAGGCTCAGTTTCATCGCGAAAATATTGCCCATCTTGAAATTATCTACGATATTGATTCCATGCTAGGTGAGTATTGCTGTTTAAGATTGTTTTCGTGCATTTTTTATGCATATATAATGTTGTAAAGTTTTGTATTTCCGTAAAACATGACATCGTTCTTGAGCTAGAAATCAAATCTTTGACACTGCGAGCAGTCGAGTACTATCGAAGCCGAGCTAATTTTTTCTCATCATGTAAACCGATCATAACCATTATAGATGTTTTGGAAAAAGCCTATTATTAACGCTTAAAGATGTAATTAGGAATAAAATTGGAAGATTTTAAAGAAATCGATCAAAATGTGAGATCACGTGATGTTGAAAAAATGGTCTGTCTGACTAGTTAGACTGAGTGACTTCCCTTGGCAATATTCGATGCTGTTTTTCGATCGGCCTAGGCCTAGGATCAGAATTATATTTCCTCGTTTTTTGCCCAATACTTATTCAAATCAGTAATTGTTTTGGTTAAAATTATTGCGCTTCTAGACTTCTGCATGTATTTTGCAAAAGATTCAACTGTTTGTTTCTGAATTGAAAACCTTTAGTCAGTAAAGTGAAGCATCTTCAACTTCAAGTTCAACCCAGATTCTGAGATAGAGAGGAATATCATGCTAGGCCTAACTAAACGTTGTCTTGGCCTAGACCTACGGCTACCAACAAAATCGAAACTAGTTAATGCTAAGCAAAACTACAAAAAACAGTCAATTGTTCTCAATATTGTGTTTCATTAACAATGAACAGATACTGGAGAATGCACACACACTAACAAACAATACATTGAATGATTGATAAAGGTCTGCTGTTTCTCATTCACAAACATGAGATTTTGATTTCTGCACGCTTTATTTTACACACACACACACACGCACACACTACAAGGAACTTAACTCAAGCACCTAGCAACCCAATAATAAACATACAATTAAAGACCCAACTGGGTTATATGCACACACACAACACACAGTGCATGTGGATGTACCTGAATTAAGACAATTTGATGCAGTTTCAAGTTTCAGGCAACTGACTTCCTAAAACTCTCTCTCTCTCTCTCTCTCTCTCTCTCTCTCTCTCTCTCTCTGCAGGCATGGGAATTGTCCGCGGAAAAAAAAAATTAAGGCAAACTTTTAGTTACTAAATACATCAATTTTTATGATAATATTATATTTTAATGCTGTAAAAATGAGGGGGGGGGGCTTTTCAGATTTTTTTTTCTCTGACAATTCCCATGCCTGCTCTCTCTCTCTCGCACGCACACACGCACACGCACACACACACACACACTAAGGGGAGAGAGAGACTAAATATGCGCTTAAAATTTTAAAAACGAAGTTCAACAAAGACATAATATAATTATAATAATTTTATTAATAGCTCACACACATGCAAATATGCATGCACATACGCACATAACCTTTCTCTCGTTCTGTGTGTGCGACTAAATTAATACAATGTTCTATTGCATTGCCTGACCTAGGGCCCAACATCCGTGGTCGTCAACGACTGACAGGAGGTCAACTACCACCAACTACCATCAACTGGGCCAATTAGGAGTTTTCAAATAAATTTTGGAGATTCGTTTCAGATTATTTAAATATTAGCTTCATTTTACTTTGTCTTTGAAAAAAAAGATGGGAAAATTATATTTCAGGTGGGAAAAAAATTGGACTGTGGATTGAAGTTGGTTTTTTCCCTCAAGTTTAAATTCATGTAAGGACTTCACAACAGAATCTTAACGCAAAGCACTTGTGGTGTCTTGCTTAGTTGCTAAAGATGAAAATATATGGAAGTATTCATTTCGGAAAATAAAAGTTAAATCAAAGAACTGACGCATATATTCTGTTTTATTATGTTGCAGGTGGCGAAATGGTTCCAAGATCTGATTCCTGGTTCCGGGTTTCCACCTGAACGTGCCAGGAACCTCTCAGGACTGAGGGAAGCTCACCTGTCAAAGCATTGCTTGCCAAAGAATTTGACGTTGTCACTTTGAATAATGCATTACGGCATAACTCAATCAAGTCTATGTGCATCATGCAAAAATATTTGTTTTTTGTTCCTTGTTGTATTGTTGTCCGCCAGCTAGTGAATGATCACTTGACGTCACGCGCTGCACGCCTTTTTGGCAATTGTTTGAGCGTGCCCATTGGTCGGATAAAAATAGAACATGTTGTCACGGGAAGAGGAAACCCCAAGCTTTCGATCGGTGTAACTTTTATGCAAAAATGTTATTTTCGATCAGACATTTTATTTTGAACAGTTTGAACCTAAATTTTAACCAGCTTAACATTGCCCCACCCTTTCAAAAAGTACATGGTTTTAAAGAGCATTCAATTTTCTTTTAGATAGAACCATTTTAGTTAATATTGAGTAAAGGGGCACGCTCATCCAAAGCCATGAAGTGCCGGGGGGTGCCGACGGCCTTAGTCTGAAGGCTCTGGCGGCGGCCAAAATCTCCAATACGGTTGGTATTTTCAACAAATATTTTAAAATAATAACACATCATACACAAAAATAAAAAGCACACCAATAAAACCACAACAAAAGACAGAAGTACAATTTGGTATGAGTTTTTATTCATAATTTTCATTCAGGAAGAAAAAAAAAGAAAGTTGAAAATGTGAAAAAATTACAAATTTGAATATTTTTGTTAAAAAAAAGCATTAAAATTTTAAATGTTTTGTAAATTTAGCACTTTTACTTGTTTTCAGAGTAGAGGACATTAAAAACTTGACAATTTGGTATAAAGGGCAACTCAGTAGCATTAAAAATGACAAAGTTATAGCAATTTGAAAAACCTTCAAAATTGATCCTTTTTGGCCAGGCGCTCAAATTCGATGATGTACCATTTTCATTGGACCAGTATGATGTAACTATCACAAACAGAGTTCTGAAAAAAATTGAGCATAATCTCTTTATCACTATAAAGTTGTAATCAAGATTTTGTAGTTATGGTACTGAAAACAACTGTGTACCAGACCTTTGAAATACCCCCATTGTGCGATTTTGTTCCAAGAATCTGTGGAAATAACTTAATTTTTGACCGAGTTTGGAGATTTACAACTTTTTTTGTAAAGCATTTGATGTCAACAAATTTTGTGTGTTTGATTACCAGTATATAAAGATTAAAAACCAGAACTTTGAGATCTCTGTGACTTTATGTTTTTTTGCTGTGTGCGAGTGAAAATGGCACAAAAATGTTGCCGAAAAATTTTCTAAGTCCAAAAATCACATAAAACGTCATAACTTTTTTATTTTTTACCACACAGACTTGTTTCTGGTATCACATTAATCAGGATCAAAAGATCTATCAAACTGTATCAACAGACAATGTGTAGCATGTATTATTGAAAACCCCTTTGGAATACCTAGTAGGAGTGTAAACTGTAAACAACACAATGGTCGTCGTCAGAGTCGACTGAAGCAGCCTGTCAACAAAACAATGGTCGTCGTCAGAGTCGACTGAAGCAGCCTGTCAACAAAACAATGGTCGTCGTCAGAGTCGACTGAAGCAGCCTGTCAACAAAACAATGGTCGTCGTCAGAGTCGACTGAAGCAGCCTGTAAACAAAACAATGGTCGTCGTAGGAGTGTAAACTGTAAACAACACAATGGTCGTCGTCAGAGTCGACTGAAGCAGCCTGTCAACAAAACAATGGTCGTCGTCAGAGTCGACTGAAGCAGCCTGTCAACAAAACAATGGTCGTCGTCAGAGTCGACTGAAGCAGCCTGTCAACAAAACAATGGTCGTCGTCAGAAGCAGCCTGTAAACAAAACAATGGTCGTCGTAGGAGTGTAAACTGTAAACAACACAATGGTCGTCGTCAGAGTCGACTGAAGCAGCCTGTCAACAAAACAATGGTCGTCGTCAGAGTCGACTGAAGCAGCCTGTCAACAAAACAATGGTCGTCGTCAGAGTCGACTGAAGCAGCCTGTAAACAAAACAATGGTCGTCGTAGGAGTGTAAACTGTAAACAACACAATGGTCGTCGTCAGAGTCGACTGAAGCAACCTGTCAACAACACAATGGTCGTCGTGAGAGTCGATCTTCATCCACTGAAGCAACCTGTCAACAACACAATGGTCGTCGTCAGAGTCCATTGAAGCAACCTGTCAACAACACAATGGTCGTCGTCAGAGTCGATCTTCATCCACTGAAGCAACCTGTCAACAACACAATGGTCGTCGTCAGAGTCCATTGAAGCAACCTGTCAACAACACAATGGTCCGTCGTCAGAGTCGATCTTCATCCACTGAAGCAACCTGTCAACAACAACAATGGTCGTCGTCAGAGTCGACTGAAGCAACCTGTCAACAACACAATGGTCGTCGTCAGAGTCGACTGAAGCAACCTGTCAACAACACAATGGTCGTCGTCAGAGTCGACTGAAGCAACCTGTCAACAACACAATGGTCGTCGTGAGAGTCGATCTTCATCCACTGAAGCAACCTGTCAACAACACAATGGTCGTTGTAAGAGTCGACTGAAGCAACCTGTCAACAACACAATGGTCGTCGTGAGAGTCGATCTTCATCCACTGAAGCAACCTGTCAACAAAACTGGTCGTGGTCAGTCAACTGAAGCAACCTGTCAACAACACAATGGTCGTTGTAAGAGTCGACTGAAGCAACCTGTCAACAACACAATGGTCGTCATCAGAGTCGACTGAAGCAACCTGTCAACAACACAATGGTCGTCGTCAGAGTCGATCTTCATCCACTGAAGCAACCTGTCAACAACACAATGGTCGTCGTCAGAGTTTTGACTGAAGCAACCTGTCAACAACACAATGGTCGTTGTCAGAGTCGACTGAAGCAACCTGTCAACAACACAATGGTCGTTGTCAGAGTCGACTGAAGCAACCTGTCAACAACACAATGGTCGTTGTCAGAGTCGACTGAAGCAACCTGTCAACAACACAATGGTCGTTGTAAGAGTCGACTGAAGCAACCTGTCAACAACACAATGGTCGTTGTAAGAGTCGACTGAAGCAACCTGTCAACAACACAATGGTCGTCGTCAGAGTCGACTGAAGCAACCTGTCAACAACACAATGGTCGTTGTAAGAGTCGACTGAAGCAACCTGTCAACAACACAATGGTCGTTGTAAGAGTTGACTGAAGCAACCTGTCAACAACACAATGGCCGTCGTGAGAGTCGATCTTCATCCACTGAAGCAACCTGTCAACAACACAATGGCCGTCGTGAGAGTCGATCTTCATCCACTGAAGCAACCTGTCAACAACACAATGGTGTTGAACGTGTGTGCAAGGTGTGTATGCTATATTGTACTGTCGTGTAGTGAGAGTTAATGGCATGGGTGCTCCTGGGAAATTTCAAAAATCCTGCGAGGGGGCGGCCCCGGCGGAGTTGCATGGAGCAGCACACACACATTTACTGCTCTTTTTTCACCCCTCTAGACCAGTACAAGTGCTACATTCCTTTGAATATAGCAAATGCTTATATAGGCCTTTTTTATTGTACAAGTTTGTGTGTGTGTGTAAGAAAATCTCAAATTCTCATAATTCGGATAATCCGGCTCAAGGCAATTTTAAATTCCTGCAATTCAGGACATCCTGCAAGACGGAGAATCCATGTTAATGATATCTCATTTACCAAGGGGGCAGGGGTTTCTCTTTTTAGTTTTGGTTGGGTTCACTCTGCTCCCGCCTCTCCCTCGTCCCACTGCTGCTGATACAATTCACACATCCCGCTTACCTAGGGGGCAGGGGTTTCTCACTTACCTAGGGGGCAGGGGTTTCCCGCTTACCTAGGGGGCAGGGGTTTCCCGCTTACCTAGGGGGCAGGGGTTTCCCGCTTACCTAGGGGGCAGGGGTTTCTCACTTACCTAGGGGGCAGGGGTTTCCCGCTTACCTAGGGGGCAGGGGTTTCCCGCTTACCTAGGGGGCAGGGGTTTCCCGCTTACCTAGGGGGCAGGGGTTTCCCGCTTACCTAGGGGGCAGGGGTTTCCCGCTTACCTAGGGGGCAGGGGTTTCCCGCTTACCTAGGGGGCAGGGGTTTCCCGCTTACCTAGGGGGCAGGGGTTTCTCACTTACCTAGGGGGCAGGGATTTCTTGGCACCGCTCCTCTTCTTGTTGCGGTGCAGTCGCGGCCCCCTGGTGACACGCTCGTGGGCCTTGCCTCCCCTGCTGACGGCCAGCAGGTCACGCACGCTGATCACCGACGGCAGACCGTGGATCAGCTGACCCAGCCGGTCCTTCCGGCGGTTCTGTGCACAGAAACAGAGACACCGATCTTTACCATTCTATCACGTCGGTTCTGTGCACAGAAACAGAGACACCGATCTTTACCATTCTATCACGTCGGTTCTGTGCACAGAAACAGACACCGATCTTTACCATTCTATCACGTCGGTTCTGTGCACAGAAACAGACACCGATCTTTACCATTCTTTGCTTTCATGTTGATTCTGAGCAGAGAAACACTGATCATTACCATTCTTTTCTATCACGTCGGTTCTGTGCACAGACAGGGAGACACCAATCTTTACCATTCTTTGCGCGCGCACCACACACACACAAACTCACCAACAGCCTGTCTGTCTGATTGAGGCAATCCTTGGACAGTTGATAAATGGCGTCTTGCAGCTTGCATACACCGCCACAGCGGGTCTGAATGAAGCTTTAGTTTTCTCATCAGTTTTCACCCCCACCCTCTCTCTCTCTCGTCACAACACACACAAACTTACCAACAGCTGGTCTCACCAGAGCTCTGATTGAGGCAATCTTGGACAGCTGAGAAATGGCGTCCTGCAGCTCGAAGACGCCGGCCACGGAGGGGTGAATGAAGTTGTACTTCTCCCTCAGCTTGTCGATGTGGCCCTCGATCAGCTTGTGCAGCTTCATGCGCTGCTCCCACACCTTGCATCCGGACCGGTTGGCCAGCCCGATCATGAAGGGCGGCCGTGGGACCACCGTGTCGCCTGTGGGAACAAATATCATCATCAGCTTCATGCGCTGCTCCCACACCTTGCACCCGGACCAGTTGGCCAGCCCGATCATGAAGGGCGGCCAACCGGATCCGGTGCAAGGTGTGGGAGCAGCGCATGAAGCTGATGATGATATTTGTTCCCACAGGCGACACGGTGGTCCCACGGCCGCCCTTCATGATCGGGCTGGCCCCAACCGGTCCGGATGCAAGGTGTGGGAGCAGCGCATGAAGCTGCACAAGCTGATCGAGGGCCACATCGACAAGCTGAGGGAGAAGTACAACTTCATTCACCCCTCCGTGGCCGGCGTCTTCGAGCTGCAGGACGCCATTTCTCAGCTGTCCAAGGATTGCCTCAATCAGAGAGACCAGCTGTTGGTAAGTTTGTGTGTGTGTGTGAGAGAGAGAGAGAGGTGGGGGAAAACTGAGAGAAAACTAAAGCTTCATTCACCCCTCTGTGGCCGGTGTATTCAAGCTGCAAGACGCCATTTATCAACTGTCCAAGGATTGCCTCAATCAGACAGACCAGCTGTTGGTGAGTTTGTGTGTGTGTGTGCGCGCGCAAAGAATGGTAAAGATTGGTGTCTCCCTGTCTGTGCACAGAACCGACGTGATAGAAAAGAATGGTAATGATCAGTGTTTCTCTGCTCAGAATCAACATGAAAGCAAAGAATGGTAAAGATCGGTGTCTGTTTCTGTGCACAGAACCGACGTGATAGAATGGTAAAGATCGGTGTCTGTTTCTGTGCACAGAACCGACGTGATAGAATGGTAAAGATCGGTGTCTCTGTTTCTGTGCACAGAACCGACGTGATAGAATGGTAAAGATCGGTGTCTCTGTTTCTGTGCACAGAACCGCCGGAAGGACCGGCTGGGTCAGCTGATCCACGGTCTGCCGTCGGTGATCAGCGTGCGTGACCTGCTGGCCGTCAGCAGGGGAGGCAAGGCCCACGAGCGTGTCACCAGGGGGCCGCGACTGCACCGCAACAAGAAGAGGAGCGGTGCCAAGAAATCCCTGCCCCCTAGGTAAGTGAGAAACCCCTGCCCCCTAGGTAAGCGGGAAACCCCTGCCCCCTAGGTAAGCGGGAAACCCCTGCCCCCTAGGTAAGCGGGAAACCCCTGCCCCCTAGGTAAGCGGGAAACCCCTGCCCCCTAGGTAAGCGGGAAACCCCTGCCCCCTAGGTAAGCGGGAAACCCCTGCCCCCTAGGTAAGCGGGAAACCCCTGCCCCCTAGGTAAGCGAGAAACCCCTGCCCCCTAGGTAAGTGAGAAACCCCTGCCCCCTAGGTAAGCGGGAAACCCCTGCCCCCTAGGTAAGCGGGAAACCCCTGCCCCCTAGGTAAGTGAGAAACCCCTGCCCCCTAGGTAAGCGGGATGTGTGAATTGTATCAGCAGCAGTGGGACGAGGGAGAGGCGGGAGCAGAGTGAACCCAACCAAAACTAAAAAGAGAAACCCCTGCCCCCTTGGTAAATGAGATATCATTAACATGGATTCTCCGTCTTGCAGGATGTCCTGAATTGCAGGATTTTTAAATTGCCTGAAGCCGGCATCTCCGGATTATGAGAATTTGAGAATTCTTACACACACACACACTTGTACAATAAAAAGGTCCTATATAAGCATTTGCTATATTCAAAGGAATGTAGCACTTGTACTGGTCCAGAGGGGTGAAAAAAGAGCAGTAAATGTGTGTGCTGTCCATGCACTCCACCGGGGCCGCCCCCTCGTAGGATTTTTGAAATTTCCCAGGAGCACCCATGCATTAACTCTCACTACACGACAGTACAATATAGCATACACACCTTGCACACACGTTCAACACCATTGTGTTGTTGACAGGTTGCTTCAGTGGATGAAGATCGACTCTCACGACGGCCATTGTGTTGTTGACAGGTTGCTTCAGTGGATGAAGATCGACTCTCACGACGACCATTGTGTTGTTGACAGGTTGCTTCAGTCAACTCTTACAACGACCATTGTGTTGTTGACAGGTTGCTTCAGTCGACTCTGACAACGACCATTGTGTTGTTGACAGGTTGCTTCAGTCGACTCTTACAACGACCATTGTGTTGTTGACAGGTTGCTTCAGTCAACTCTTACAACGACCATTGTGTTGTTGACAGGTTGCTTCAGTCAACTCTTACAACGACCATTGTGTTGTTGACAGGTTGCTTCAGTCAACTCTTACAACGACCATTGTGTTGTTGACAGGTTGCTTCAGTCGACTCTTACAACGACCATTGTGTTGTTGACAGGTTGCTTCAGTCGACTCTTACAACGACCATTGTGTTGTTGACAGGTTGCTTCAGTCAACTCTTACAACGACCATTGTGTTGTTGACAGGTTGCTTCAGTGGATGAAGATCGACTCTGACGACGACCATTGTGTTGTTGACAGGTTGCTTCAGTCGACTCTGATGACGACCATTGTGTTGTTGACAGGTTGCTTCAGTCGACTCTTACAACGACCATTGTGTTGTTGACAGGTTGCTTCAGTTGACTGACCACGACCAGTTTTGTTGACAGGTTGCTTCAGTGGATGAAGATCGACTCTTACAACGACCATTGTGTTGTTGACAGGTTGCTTCAGTCAACTCTTACAACGACCATTGTGTTGTTGACAGGTTGCTTCAGTGGATGAAGATCGACTCTCACGACGACCATTGTGTTGTTGACAGGTTGCTTCAGTCGACTCTTACAACGACCATTGTGTTGTTGACACTGTTGGTTGCTTCAGTCGACTCTGACGACGACCATTGTGTTGTTGACAGGTTGCTTCAGTCGACTCTGACGACGACCATTGTGTTGTTGACAGGTTGCTTCAGTGGATGAAGATCGACTCTGACGACGACCATTGTGTTGTTGACAGGTTGCTTCAGTCGACTCTGACGACGACCATTGTGTTGTTGACAGGTTGCTTCAGTGGATGAAGATCGACTCTGACGACGACCATTGTGTTGTTGACAGGTTGCTTCAATGGACTCTGACGACGACCATTGTGTTGTTGACAGGTTGCTTCAGTGGATGAAGATCGACTCTGACGACGACCATTGTGTTGTTGACAGGTTGCTTCAGTCGACTCTGACGACGACCATTGTGTTGTTTACAGTTTACACTCCTACGACGACCATTGTTTTGTTTACAGGCTGCTTCAGTCGACTCTGACGACGACCATTGTTTTGTTGACAGGCTGCTTCAGTCGACTCTGACGACGACCATTGTTTTGTTGACAGGCTGCTTCAGTCGACTCTGACGACGACCATTGTGTTGTTTACAGTTTACACTCCTACGACGACCATTGTTTTGTTTACAGGCTGCTTCTGACGACGACCATTGTTTTGTTGACAGGCTGCTTCAGTCGACTCTGACGACGACCATTGTTTTGTTGACAGGCTGCTTCAGTCGACTCTGACGACGACCATTGTTTTGTTGACAGGCTGCTTCAGTCGACTCTGACGACGACCATTGTGTTGTTTACAGTTTACACTCCTACGACGACCATTGTTTTGTTTACAGGCTGCTTCAGTCGACTCTGACGACGACCATTGTTTTGTTGACAGGCTGCTTCAGTCGACTCTGACGACGACCATTGTTTTGTTGACAGGCTGCTTCAGTCGACTCTGACGACGACCATTGTTTTGTTGACAGGCTGCTTCAGTCGACTCTGACGACGACCATTGTGTTGTTTACAGTTTACACTCCTACTAGGTATTCCAAAGGGGTTTTCAATAATACATGCTACACATTGTCTGTTGATACAGTTTGATAGATCTTTTGATCCTGATTAATGTGATACCAGAAACAAGTCTGTGTGGTAAAAAATAAAAAAGTTATGACGTTTTATGTGATTTTTGGACTTAGAAAATTTTTCGGCAACATTTTTGTGCCATTTTCACTCGCACACAGCAAAAAAACATAAAGTCACAGAGATCTCAAAGTTCTGATTTCTAATCTTTATATACTGGTAATCAAACACACAAAATTTGTTGACATCAAATGCTTTACAAAAAAAGTTGTAAATCTCCAAACTCGGTCAAAAATTAAGTTATTTCCACAGATTCTTGGAACAAAATCGCACAATGGGGGTATTTCAAAGGTCTGGTACACAGTTGTTTTCAGTACCATAACTACAAAATCTTGATTACAACTTTATAGTGATAAAGAGATTATGCTCAATTTTTTTCAGAACTCTGTTTGTGATAGTTACATCATACTGGTCCAATGAAAATGGTACATCATCGAATTTGAGCGCCTGGCCAAAAAGGATCAATTTTGAAGGTTTTTCAAATTGCTATAACTTTGTCATTTTTAATGCTACTGAGTTGCCCTTTATACCAAATTGTCAAGTTTTTAATGTCCTCTACTCTGAAAACAAGTAAAAGTGCTAAATTTACAAAACATTTAAAATTTTAATGCTTTTTTTTAACAAAAATATTCAAATTTGTAATTTTTTCACATTTTCAACTTCTTTTTTTTCTTCCTGAATGAAAATTATGAATAAAAACTCATACCAAATTGTACTTCTGTCTTTTGTGGTTTTATTGGTGTGCTTTTTATTTTTGTGTATGATGTGTTATTATTTTAAAATATTTGTTGAAAATACCAACCGTATTGGAGATTTTGGCCGCCGCCAGAGCCTTCAGACTAAGGCCGTCGGCACCCCCCGGCACTTCATGGCTTTGGATGAGCGTGCCCCTTTACTCAATATTAACTAAAATGGTTCTATCTAAAAGAAAATTGAATGCTCTTTAAAACCATGTACTTTTTGAAAGGGTGGGGCAATGTTAAGCTGGTTAAAATTTAGTTCAAACTGTTCAAAATAAAATGTCTGATCGAAAATAACATTTTTGCATAAAAGTTACACCGATCGAAAGCTTGGGGTTTCCTCTTCCCGTGACAACATGTTCTATTTTTATCCGACCAATGGGCACGCTCAAACAATTGCCAAAAACTGAAAAAGGCGTGCAGCGCGTGACGTCAAGTGATCATTCACTAGCTGGCGGACAACAATACAACTAAGGAACAAAAAACAAATATTTTTGCATGATGCACATAGACTTGATTGAGTTATGCCGTAATGCATTATTCAAAGTGACAACGTCAAATTCTTTGGCAAGCAATGCTTTGACAGGTGAGCTTCCCTCAGTCCTGAGAGGTTCCTGGCACGTTCAGGTGGAAACCCGGAACCAGGAATCAGATCTTGGAACCATTTCGCCACCTGCAACATAATAAAACAGAATATATGCGTCAGTTCTTTGATTTAACTTTTATTTTCCGAAATGAATACTTCCATATATTTTCATCTTTAGCAACTAAGCAAGACACCACAAGTGCTTTGCGTTAAGATTCTGTTGTGAAGTCCTTACATGAATTTAAACTTGAGGGAAAAAACCAACTTCAATCCACAGTCCAATTTTTTTCCCCACCTGAAATATAATTTTCCCATCTTTTTTTTCAAAGACAAAGTAAAATGAAGCTAATATTTAAATAATCTGAAACGAATCTCCAAAATTTATTTGAAAACTCCTAATTGGCCCAGTTGATGGTAGTTGGTGGTAGTTGACCTCCTGTCAGTCGTTGACGACCACGGATGTTGGGCCCTAGGTCAGGCAATGCAATAGAACATTGTATTAATTTAGTCGCACACACAGAACGAGAGAAAGGTTATGTGCGTATGTTCATGCATATTTGCATGTGTGTGAGCTATTAATAAAATTATTATAATTATATTATGTCTTTGTTGAACTTCGTTTTTAAAATTTTAAGCGCATATTTAGTCTCTCTCTCCCCTTAGTGTGTGTGTGTGTGTGTGCGTGTGCGTGTGTGCGTGCGAGAGAGAGAGCAGGCATGGGAATTGTCAGAGAACAACAAAATCTGAAAAGCCCCCCCCCCTCTCATTTTTACAGCATTAAAATATAATATTATCATAAAAATTGATGTATTTAGTAACTAAAAGTTTGCCTTAATTTTTTTTTTTCCGCGGACAATTCCCATGCCTGCAGAGCAGAGAGAGAGAGAGAGAGAGAGAGAGAGAGAGAGAGAGAGAGTTTTAGGAAGTCAGTTGCCTGAAACTTGAAACTGCATCAAATTGTCTTAATTCAGGTACATCCACATGCACTGTGTGTTGTGTGTGTGCATATAACCCAGTTGGGTCTTTAATTGTATGTTTATTATTGGGTTGCTAGGTGCTTGAGTTAAGTTCCTTGTAGTGTGTGTGTGTGTGTGTGTAAAATAAAGCGTGCAGAAATCAAAATCTCATGTTTGTGAATGAGAAACAGCAGACCTTTATCAATCATTCAATGTATTGTTAGTGTGTGTGCATTCTCCAGTATCTGTTCATTGTTAATGAAACACAATATTGAGAACAATTGACTGTTTTTTGTAGTTTTGCTTAGCATTAACTAGTTTCGATTTTGTTGGTAGCCGTAGGTCTAGGCCAAGACAACGTTTAGTTAGGCCTAGCATGATATTCCTCTCTATCTCAGAATCTGGGTTGAACTTGAAGTTGAAGATGCTTCACTTTACTGACTAAAGGTTTTCAATTCAGAAACAAACAGTTGAATCTTTTGCAAAATACATGCAGAAGTCTAGAAGCGCAATAATTTTAACCAAAACAATTACTGATTTGAATAAGTATTGGGCAAAAAACGAGGAAATATAATTCTGATCCTAGGCCTAGGCCGATCGAAAAACAGAATCGAATATTGCCAAGGGAAGTCACTCAGTCTAACTAGTCAGACAGACCATTTTTTCAACATCACGTGATCTCACATTTTGATCGATTTCTTTAAAATCTTCCAATTTTATTCCTAATTACATCTTTAAGCGTTAATAATAGGCTTTTTCCAAAACATCTATAATGGTTATGATCGGTTTACATGATGAGAAAAAATTAGCTCGGCTTCGATAGTACTCGACTGCTCGCCGTGTCAAAGATTTGATTTCTAGCTCAAGAACGATGTCATGTTTTACGGAAATACAAAACTTTACAACATTATATATGCATAAAAAATGCACAAAAACAATCTTAAACAGCAATACTCACCTAGCATGGAATCAATATCGTAGATAATTTCAAGATGGGCAATATTTTCGCGATGAAACTGAGCCTCTGTTAGCGTTGTCGTGCGTGCGCCATTTTTGTGGGCCAGTTGTAAATGAATGAATGACGTCACGCGCTTCGCGGGGTTTGGGTTCGTGGTTGAGCGTGCCCATTGGTCGGATACAAATAGAACATGTCGTCACGGGAAGAGAAAACCCCAAGCTTTCGATCGGTGTAACTTTCACGCAAAAATGTTGTCATTTTCGATAAGAAATTTTACTTTGAAAAGTTTGAACTAAATTTTAACCAGCTTAACATTACCCCACCCTTTCAAAAAGTGCATGGTTTTAAAGAGCATTCAATTTCCTTTTAGATAGAACCACTTTAGTTAATATTGAGTAAATGGGCAGGCTCATCCAAAGCCATGAAGTGCCGGGGGGTGCCGACGGCCTTAGTCAGAAGGCTCTGTCGGCGGCCAAAAACTCCAATACGGTTGGTATTTTCAACAAATGTTTTAAAATAATAACACATCATACACAAGAATAAAAAGCACACCAATAGAACCACAAAAGACAGAAGTACAATTTGGTATGAGTTTTTATTCATAATTTTCATTCAGGAAGGAAAAAATGAAAGTTGAAAACAAGCAAAAATCGGCATTCTGGGCAGTTTGTCACAGCTGCAAGGCAGGGCTTTGGAATACCTACTCCTACGACGGCCATTGTTTTGTTTACAGGCTGCTTCAGTCGACTCTGACGACGACCATTGTTTTGTTTACAGGCTGCTTCAGTCGACTCTGACGACGACCATTGTGTTGTTTACAGTTTACACTCCTACGACGGCCATTGTTTTGTTTACAGGCTGCTTCAGTTGACTCTGACGACGACCATTGTTTTTGTTGATAGGTTACTTCAGTCCATGAAGATCGACTCAGAGTTGCGCAGGATCGTGAGGTCCAACCTGAAAGACCGCTCGCTGAAGAAAGGACGACCAAGGAGGTTTTTCTGTAAGTAGTGCAGTGTGGTGTCAACTCCATTGAGCTCTTCTACCACTGTGGGTGAATACATTCGCCCACTACATCACACTTCACTCCCACCAAACGCAAAGACGTTCACTGCCAAGCACCCTGCCATGTGTTTGTCTACTTTCACAGCATTTTGTTTTTCCCCTGTTAAAGCAACGCATGTACGCTCCAACAAAAATAGCTTGTCGGTTGAGATGCAACGGACCACCAAGAATGTCAAACAATACATGGTACCAGAAGAGTTAAGTCATCTCTGTAAACATACCAAAACAAGAGTCAAAGCCTTCAAGGCTCACTCGAACAGGAACATGTGAGACATTAACAAAGATTGAGGGGGGTGTCTAAAGTACAAGATTGCCAATAAAATGTTTAAAGTACAAATGAAACTATCGTTAATGGATATAATTTAAAAAAAGTGCCCATGCCGAGAATCAGACCCGGAACCATTGGCATGACAGACAGACACTCTACCAATGAGTTATTGAGGCTTTCAGTGTTGATGAGTTTCTTAACTCATGTTGCCTGTTGAATACTCTCTAACCCACTAATCTAAAATGCTATATGTTTGTTATTGTTTACAGTGTTGTTTTAAACATTTAATTATTCAAATCATTGTTTGAAAGTTTGCATATACATCTATATGTGTGCAAAGTTTGAACAATGTATGCCTTCTATTTCCCGAGAAAATGCCAACGTTAAAGTTTGGAGATTAGACCACGTACGCAACACACACACACATACACTCAGACACACAACCGAACAACTATCATACTATAGACTCAGAAAATGGACAAGTGAGCCCAAAATGGACACTCATCAAAGTAAAGAGAGTGGACAGGGTGTGTGGTTTGTGTGCAGGGGACATCAGTGGAGACCAGGTGCTGGACGATGAGGAGATCGCTGAGCTGAGGTCTACCGCCTTCACTCTGTACCTCAAGGTAACACACAGAGACACACAGAGACACACACACAGACACACAAACACAGACACACACACACAGACACACACACACACACACACACACAGAGACACTCACACAGAGACACATACACACACACTTAGAGACACACACACACACACACACACACAGTCTTTAAGCCAGTGTAAGACAACAGCAACAATAATATTAGTGCGAGTCACAGAAAAGAGGGGAGGGATGGGGTTTGGTCATTAACGCACATCCCTCTCTCTCTCTCTCTCTCTCTCTCTCTCTCTCTCTCTCTCTCTCTCTCTCTCTCTCTCTCACTCTCACACACACACACACACACACAGAGACAGACACACACACACTCACACACAGACACACACACACACACGCAGACACACACACACAGATCGCTGAGCTGAGGTCTACCGCCTTCGCTCTGTACCTCAAGGTAGTGCGCACAGACACACACAGACACACACACACACAGAACACACACACACACACACACATGCACACATTTGGAAAACCTAGCTATCAATTTGGCCATACCAGGCAGCGGGATTTCTCCCTGCTCTTACCGACTTTCAACTGCCGTGGGATTTTTACGTGCGTAAAGCGCACGGGTCAGAAAGAGGCCGGGGTTCGAACCCGGGTCACTCACGCTGCAGTCACGCATTACATTTGGCAGGCCAACGTCTTGACCACTGTGCCACCTTTCTCCCTTTTATTTATTCTGTATTTTTCTGTCAAGTCAAGTCAAGTCAAAATGATCTTTTTTGACGATAAAGGAATAAGCTAAACAAAGCTTTTTTTCATCCTGTGGTCATAAATTGTGTGTGTGTGTGTGTGTGTGTGTGTGTGTGTGTGTGTGTGTGTGTGTGTGTGTGTGAATGTTTATTAATATTGAATATAATGTGCCTTTTTGTGACTATTGTATGTACAAATGATAGTAAGTTGTTATTTTATGATGCATGCAACTGTATTTCAGTCCTATAATATATCTCTGTCTCTGTTTGTGTGTCTCTCTCTTCTCTCTTTCTCTGTCTGTCCCTCTGTCTGACTCTCTGTGTCTCCGTCTCTGTCTTTCTCTGTCTGTCTGTCTGTATGTCTGTCTCTTTCTCTTTCTCTCTCTCGTTCTCTTTCTCTCTCTATCGTTATAAGTGTGAGTGTGATTTGTTAATAGTGTGGCCTGGGCGTCTTTAAGTGTCCATCAGTGTGAGTGTTTCAAGTTGGTTGCGAAAGTGTACTGTAGATTATGTCATTCATTATTTGGGCGTGATTGAGAAATTGACTGAGGGATCAGGGAAGGGGGGTGTTGGTCAATGTTTGATGTATACTTTTTGTTCATTGTGTTTACTATTCATTTTTAGTGATTTCTGTAAAGCGCTTAGAGCTTAAAGATTAGGCGCTATAAAAGTTGTCTTAATAAATAAATAAAATAAATAAATAAATAACGAGAAACACAACTGAAGCATATAAGATAAACAACGTAAACTGGAGAAAAAAGCAAACCGCCATCAATAAATAAGTGTGTGTGTGTGCGCAGTCTCTGGGAGCGGACCTGGTTGAGCTGTTGAAGTCGGGCCGTCAGACCTTCCCCCAGCTGTTCCACACACTACAACAACAGCACCTCCAGGCAGAGGAGAGCGCCGCCGCCAAGGGGGATGACCAGCCCGGACCCTCCACCGAGAAAAGAGCGCTGCGCCGAAGCCAGCGCATGTTCGAGAAGATCTGCGCAGAAAGCGAGAACCCCGAGCTGGCCGATCCTTTCAGCCTGGTCTGGAACCGTCTGGAGTCCATCCCGGGGGGGTTCTCCTCCTGGCACAAACGGCGCGACTACGAACTGCTGGAATGGCTGGCCAAGGAGGAAGGGTTGAGCGTCGACGACCAGTTATCTGAGGGGGTGAACGCCAACGAAGAAATCCCCACCGCAGCGTCCGTTGAAGTCAACACCGCCGCCCAATCAAATTCGAGAGGAATTGGCACCGAGGGTCGGTCGGATCGCGAGGGAACGGACCAATCGGGTGGAAGTGCTAACGGGGTTGTGATTGGCGAAGGGATGAGTCTGGTCCACGAACGAATCCACCAGGCCGAGGAGGAAGAGAGGAGAGCGAAAAGGATGGAAGAGGCCAGAGCCAGGCTGAGAGAAACGGTCGTGATCAGCGACGACGAAAGCGAACAAAACGCCAAGGGCAACAATTCGACCAATAGAAATGCCGCCCAAACCGCATCTGCGTCTTCTCAAAGCGTGTCATCTTGTAGTCAAACGTCGAGCGTGCAGTCTTCGAGCGTGCAAACTTCGGCGAGCGTGCAAACTTCGGCAGGCGTGCAAACTTCAGCAAGCGTGCAAACTTCGGCAAGCGTGCAAACTTCGGCAAGCGTGCAAACTTCAACGAGCGAAGGTGTGGGTGTGGCGCGAGCACAAGCCAGCAGCAGCCGAGACGTGATGGTGGGGCCGGGGCTGTCCGCGGCGGCTAAGCAGTTGCCCAACCTGCCCCCAACCGTCAACACCATCGGCAGCTTCAAGGACCTGCTGCTCAAACGACTCGGTCTCATCAAGAAGGCAGGTGGGTGCAAGACTTATCAAGATGAGATGTTTCCTCCCATTGGAGGATTTACTCCTTTTTGATGGCCCCAGGGGTCATTTTTGAGATCAGTGTAAATCTGTTGAGAAAATTTGGGGGAGGGGGGGGTTAAGGTTTGTATTGAAGCGAAAATGCAGTGAAAAGTTTGATAGATATGTTGTGTTCAATCTGTTCATTCTGTTTGTCTGTTTCTCTCTCTGTCTCAGAAAATCACTAGCACTGAGTCAGTGGTCTTCATAATTTATCAAATTCTTGTAGCATTAAGGAGATTAAATTTGTAATCATTTTGCTGCCCGGGGTGTGTGTGTGTGTGATTTTTACAGGTTCAAACACACAAATTCTTCAGCTTCAGGGGGCTTTGCCCTCTGTCCCCCATCAGGGGCTTTGCCCCTGGACCCCACTACGGGCCTGTGCCAGCGCCAGGACTCCCGCCTCTTTTCCCTCCTTTTTGGTCCTCTGAGGATCTCATCTCTGACTGTTAAGCCACAATTCCATGTGCGTGATTTTAAAGGCTTCCAAAATGGTGTCGAAACCTGTGGTGAAACTGGTGAAAAACGTTGCTTGCAATTCTGTAATTGTGTTTTATAGCGCGATATTTGAATAGCGCCATCGAAAATCGCCTTTGATTTGATGGAATTGCAAGCAACTGTTTTCGTCACTGTCGAAAGTCGCGGGCGATTTAAGCCAGCGAAAATGGAATTCCAAATCTTTTGGTTGGTTAAGTAGTTCTGCAGGTAAAGAGAATGCGCAGGTGTGTGTTCTTCTTCTACAGTGACATGAACATGTGCTTCAATTCATGTAAACAATGTGTGATGGTTCACCTAAGACGTTATCATGGTGTTTCTGGCAGGTGATTTCTACAACCTGCCATACTACCTTGCCAAGAAGGACGCACAGATCGCCAAGCTGATCCAGTCTGGGAGGAAGATGCAGGACATGACGAAGGGCACCATCGACCTGTCGCGGATGATGAACCGCGTCAGTCAGGAGACAGACTTCCTCAAGTCGGGGAGAGGCAGGAAGAAAAAGAATCCGCCTCAGCCGGAGGATGATATTGCTACGAGAAATCTGAAGAATTTCGACTTCAGGGTATGTGCTTGTTCATTCTTATTATATACTTTTAAAAAAATTAGTAGAAAATGACACTTTTTCGTTGCCACTGGGTTTAACGTGTGCTAAGTGCATGGGCACACGGGACCTCGGTTTATCGTCTCATCCGAAAGACTCCACATTCAGACCGTGAGGCCTAGTGCAAAGTGAGAGGAAAAAATCCCCTGCACCCAGGTTCAAACTCGGGTTTACTTGACACAAGGCGAACGTGTTACCACTGACACTGTGCCACTCTACACCGATCATTTTCTCATCTTTATTTTGATAGATCAGCAGGTGCTGAACGAGGTTTGTTGCACAGAAGACTACCAACTGCTTCCATACTTATTCTTGTCGGTGTTTATGTGGCCTGCTCTACTGCCGGCCATCTACCCAATAATGTTAATATACTGTAACATATTGTTGATTTACCCTGGCTAAAAGAGTCCAGGGATCATCCCAACAGCCGAAGCACTTGAACACTGGTACAAATGCATCAGCTAGGGATGAAAACATTACGCATGTTACCATTTTTTGATTACCCCGCCATTTTCTTCCTATCTACTTCTTCTTCTTCGATCGCTCAGGCAGTTTCCTGTCAATTATGAGCGCAGATGCGTCATGCTGCCGTTATGCGCTTCAGAAAAAAGGTAAGAAATAATTAGATGCCAAGTAAGCAAAGCAAAGCAGAGTCAAAGAGAGTGTCCGACTTCGGCTGGAGGAAATCTTTTTGTTAAAGTGTATTCCAGGTTGAAAAAGATTCGGCAGGAGAATGGACTCGTGTAAGGGGGGTGGGGGGTGCAGAAAGATAGTAGATGCTCAGTGGTAAGCAAAGGGAAAAGGCAGAGTCAAAGAGAGTGACAAGATTAGAGGAAGTTACAAGCATCAGAACTTCCAGAAGGTGGGGGAACGATTGTATACAAAAGACCCCCCTACCAGATATCCCCACGGGGGGTGGGGGGTGCCTTCTATTGTCCTTCTATCTTATTGTATCTTCCAGGTGCTGAACAAGATCCGTCGCACGGAGGACTACCAGATGCTCCACTCGCGGTTCCTGTCGGTGTTCACGTGGCCCGCTCTCCTGTCGGCCATTTACCCGCCGTTCCAGAGGAAGGAATACCACGAAAAGGCCGGGGGGAAGAGTCACGCCAACCTTCCGCCGGGGGAGAAACTGCCCGCCTACAAGAGTCTGAGGAAACAGTGAGATTTTATGTTTTATATTGTCATATTTTATGTGTTATATAATAACAGGGAAAAAGTCATGTTAATTTGCCGCCGGGAGACAAACTGCCCGCCTACAAGAGTCTGAGAAAGCAGTATGATTTTATATGTCCTGGTGTGTTGTGTTATATATCATTATTACAATGCTAAGTTCGCCTTGGTTATTGGCTGTGTCGGACCAATTGACATAGACTAGAACACCAAGGCTACATCAAAATGTTGTTATGCTCTGCATAGTTATGTGGGGATTATGCAGAGTTTCCTGTCAGTCCTGCTACTATCAAATTCGTCGCATTGGCTACATTCGTAAATACCTCTCAGATGAAGCCACAGCAAAGCCTGTTACTTCCCTCATCCTATCTCGTATTGACTACTGTAATGCTCTCCTTTCTGGCCTATCGGTCTCTTCTCTGTCTTGTCTCCAGCGTATTCAAAACACAGCTGCTCGTCTTGTCCTTAGGAAGAAAAAGTTTGATCATGTTAGCCCTCTTCTCCGTTCTTTCACTGGTTTCCTGTCGCAGACAGAATTGAGTATAAATTAAACACACTTTGCTATAAATCTATCCATAAAGCTGCTCCATCTTACCTCTGCGACAATATTTCCATCTATACGCCAGCTCGCACTTTACGTTCAGTTTCTGACCCTCTTTCTCTCCAGATCCCTAGGTATAAGCTTTCAACTGTTGGTCGGCGCTCTTTTGCTGTCTCAGGACCGACCTCCTGGAACAAACTTCCTCTCTCCCTCCGTCAGCGACCGACTCTCTCTGCTTTCAAAGCTAACCTCAAAACCCACCTGTTCCCCCGTCATTAAAGCTCCGCTCTCTTTCTCTTCTCTCTCTTGCCATTAGGTCTGTTTCTGCTATATTCCATTTATGTTATCCGTGTGTGTTCGCTTTGTATTGCGTTTTTGTTTGAATGCGTTATGAATGCTAACGTGTGTGTGCGCTTTGATTTGATTTATATCAAGATTCAGCGCTGTATAAATACTGTATGCTGTTGTTGTTGATTGTCTTTAGCCATGGCAAGCTCCTAGCATAACATCATCAGTCTCCGAAAAATCCTCTGAAGTCAGAGTGTGGCTGCCCATGTGGCGGGGTAATCAAAAAACGGTCACACACGTAATGTTCTCATCCCTAGCTGGTGCACTTGTACCATAGTGTTCAAGTGCTTCCGCTGTTGGGATGATCCCTGGAGTCTTTTAGCCAGGGTACGACAACAACAACAATGCTAAGACCGGGAGGAAAATCCCGCCAATTTACATATAATGTATAAAAACAAGAGCCTGAGAAAGCAGTAAGATGTTATATGTTCTGTTATGTCACATTCTATGTGTTGTATAATAACGCTGAAGCCAGAACTGCCAGCTTATAACAGTCTGAGAAAGCAGTAAGATTTTATATGTTCTGTTATGTCACATTCTATGTGTTATATAATAACGCTGAAGCTGACATCCGGATGCGTACGTTCCTCGCCCATTATGACCATATGGCCTGGGAAAGCAGAAGAAGAAGATATGATCCGGATACGTACGTTCCTCACCCATTATGACCGTATGGCCTGGGAAAGCAGAAGAAGATATGATACTGTGTTGTGTTCCTGTATTCAGACAGTTTATTGCGCTATGTTTCTGTGTTCAGAATGCCGCTACTGAAGACGAAGGGTTTCTATCGCTACGCCAACAAGACGCGGGAAGAGAAAATGGAACGTGATCGCATCAAGGAGGAACGCAGAAGTCAGTAGTGTTTTCGGTTTTCTCTCTCTCTCTCTTCTATTGCTGTCTCTTACACTTATCGCTGATACAGACCTGCCAACCTTTCCGCTTTGAGCAGAATTTCTTCCGCTCAGAGTACATTTCTTCCGCCCTTCCGCTCAAGTCGATAAAATTCCACTTTAAAAAAACAATTTTTTAACACACAAATTCATCGTCTTGTATACAGAGCAGCACAGCTGCTGTGCGTATAACCAACTTTCTAATTTCTGTTTGCGCACTTCCGTCAAGATGGCGATTGACACATCGATGTGTGTGACTCTGGCGAGAAAAGAAAGACAATAGACCAATATTTCTGCCAAGATGACATGGAAAAGTATCTGCATTCAAAGATCAAGAAAGTGTGCATCGTGCTAGATGTATGATGTGCTCACTACACTTAAAAGTCTCCTATGGAGGGTGTCAAGACATCAAATGCCACATTACTTCTGATCGTCTGCAAACTCCCAGACTTCGTCTTCCACCGTTACCGACTTTTTCAAGCCAACGGAAGGAAAGGAGAACAAAGATGAACTTAAATTGATTCATTATCTTCCTTCCAAGTCTTATTATTCAAGTCATCAATGGCGCATGGCACCAACCGTCTTGGTCTGCCGAAATAAAAAGGACAGAGGAACAAACCAAAAGCTTCTGTTGTGTTAGGAATAGTTGTGACACTTCCAGACAAGACTAGTTTTAAACAAGACAAGTTCACAAGGATGAAAATTGCTTGCTTCAAATTATGTTTACGCGCGAAAGGTAAGATGCCGCGTCAAAATTCCTCTTAGCTCCCAAAAATTCCTCTTTCCTGCTACAAATATTCCTCTTTGGTCTGTTAGGGGGTTGGCAGGTCTGCTGATATCAATTTGTTTTTTTAAATCAAAAGAAATAACAGAGGACGAATTTGAGAGTAAACTGAAATAAAATTTGTTGTTTTTTCTGGTTTTCCCTTTGTTTGGTTTTATTCAGAAGTGTTGATTCAGCTAAGGTAGGGTAATGTACACATGTATGTTGTAATTTAGTTTTCAATCCTATTCCTTGATGCAGCTTAGGACCTAGGTGGGATAGAACACCCTTCCTGGTCACACAGCCTCCCAGAGGGTGGGTGGTAAGGCGCTGGGTTTCCTTGGCCTCTGAGAGCAGCCTGGATTCCTGTGGTCATAGGACAATGTCCTGGTAACACACACCCAGCCACAGAGGGCGGGTGGTAAGGCGCTGGGTTTCCTTGGCCTCTGAGAGCAGCCTGGATTCCTGTGGTCATAGGACAATGTCCTGGTAACACACACCCAGCCACAGAGGGCGGGTGGTAAGGCGCTGGGTTTCCTTGGCCTCTGAGAGCAGCCTGGGTTCCTGTGGTCATAGGACAATGTCCTGGTAACACACACCCAGCCACAGAGGGCGGGTGGTAAGGCGCTGGGTTTCCTTGGCCTCTGAGAGCAGCCTGGATTCCTGTGGTCATAGGACAATGTCCTGGTAACACACACCCAGCCACAGAGGGCGGGTGGTAAGGCGCTGGGTTTCCTTGGCCTCTGAGAGCAGCCTGGGTTCCTGTGGTCATAGGACAATGTCCTGGTAACACACACCCAGCCACAGAGGGCGGGTGGTAAGGCGCTGGGTTTCCTTGGCCTCTGAGAGCAGCCTGGATTCCTGTGATATAGAACAATGTCCTGGCTCTTGCAGAAATCAATAAGACAAAGTGTGCCAGTGTTAAAGATTTAACCACACATTTGTCCTGACAGGGGAGAACACAATAGGACATTTTCAGTTTTAATAGGTCAATGTCCTGTGACCAGGGCCTCGGGACATCACTGCATATGAAGGATTACATTTTGACAAACTTTTTTTAAATGAATTATCTAAGTTTTTGTGTTAACTCATTCAAGTCGTTCCGGCCATATATGTCCGGAATTAATAGATAGCTGTCAATTTTATGCATTTGCTTCAAGGGAAGTAAATCTGTGTGCACACCATACCTTGGTCACTTCTAAATCTCGCTTCGACTTCCCTTAGACCACAATTTTGCCTCTGACTTTGCTTTTGTAGTGGTTCATTGTGGGGGAACCGATCGGTGTAGAGTTTTTCTATATAAAGTCTATATATAAAAAAGTCTGATCTACCACTTCCCTATGTCTAAACCTGAAGTAAAAAAACCTGTAATCTTCTTTCATTTCTCCGTTTTTTATGTATGTATGTTTTGTTTGTGTGTATGGCTGGAGTGATTTGTGAGGTTTTTTTAATAATTCAAAAATGTTGCGATGCGAATGAGTTAAAGGCCTTATTTGAGGAAGCAGGTTTTCGCTGTAATTTGATCTTTTTCTTGTTTTGTTTGTTTTCACAGTTTTGCGTCAAGTTCAACAGCTGATGGCGGACGAGGATGACCCCAAACCTCACGTGACCATGGAGCCCGACTCGGACGACGAAACTCACCACACACACACCCACACCGCAACTGACCAACCAGGGCCCTCCAAACGGCCATCAGACGCCTTGGAAACCGACCAACAGCCGGCGAAAAAGATACGCAAAGTTTACAGAAAACGCGACCCGAATGCGCAGCCGACGCGTCAGTCGAGCCGCGTGACGTTCCGGCAGACCTACGTGGATGCCATCAACAAGAAGCGGAAGATGGGTCCCCGCAAGCCCATGCGGAAGAGCCCCTTCATCATGCAGCGGAGGTCCAATACGCTGGGGAAGACCCGACCCTACCGCTTGCCGCAACGCATCCGCATGGCCATGATCAACGCCATCGTCGACAAGAAGGTTGGTTGCTTCCAGATCCATGTGTGTGTGTGTCACAGTAGCTTTTCTCGGCTCCTTTCAGTTCATGCCTTTTGTTAACCCTCATCACCAGCATAAACCAATTTAAAGTGGTTTATCCATTAGGCTTACATTGTTTTATGGTGGCATGCCACTTGTAAGGTCTTTTCCTATCCCTAACCACAATCAGTGATAAGAATATCTGCCGCTGTTAATAGAAATAATTGAAACAAATAGCTCTCTGTGGAAAACTGAAAGGAGCCAGAATGAGGGGAATTAGTGTGTGAAGGTGGAGATTTTGAATATAGGTGTGGAGGTGGGGGAGGGGGTGGTGTGTGTGTTCTTAACCCTTTCACCGCCAGCCATATTTCAGCCAAACATTGACATTAAATTTACCTGGGTAGAGAATAAAATCCATTTGCAGGATTGGGGATTCTTCTGTGACATATATAAAATATGGTCTATCCTTACTTCCCAAAACTAAGACAATAGGGTCTTTGGATAATATACCCCAATTTGATGCCTTTTAGTGATATAGGTGTTAAATCACTGTGGTGCTAAAATGCGACTAATATGTTTTATTTTGCATTTTAATTTGTTTTATTTTGCATTTTAATTTAACTACTAACTTACCTATTTTAATCATTTTATTGGTGTAAAGAAAATTGTGCAGGAAGTTTGATTACAGATGAACGTTTGTGAATGATTCACGTCTTACTATCCCTATGTTTGTACTGTGGAACCTCCCTTATAAGACCTTCATAAATCATCCAAAATGAGGTCTTATAAGGGAGGGGTCTTATAGGGGAGGTAATTTTAATACTTAAAAAGAAGGGCAATGTCTCAGAGAAGTAGGTCTTATGTGGGAGGGAGTCTTATAAGGGAGGTTCCACTGTACTAACTTACCTATTTTAATTATTTATTGGTGTAAAGAAAATTGTGCAGAAAGTTTGATTACCTATGAACGTTTGTGAATGATGCACGTCTTACTATTCTTATGTTTATATTTATGTTTTATGAGCATGCTAGACAAAGAATTTCTTTATCTTTTTAAAAGACAATAAATGATTGATTGAATGATTGATTGATTGAAGAACGAGGAGGAGAGTCAGAAGCGACCAGGGACGCAACTGGGCCACTGGAATCCCGGCGGGTACGTTTCCGATGACGATGACGAAGAAGGAAACGACGTGGAAACGGAGCTGGAGAAGGGACAGAATTGGGTGGACGACCTGCCGTCGGACCTTCAAAACAACCTGGCCATTCTGGAGCGCGAGTCGATCGTGGAAAGCGTCGAGAGTGAAACCAGCGCTGAAAACGCCACCCAGTCTGCTACCAGCGCTCGGTCATCAAACAAAGATACTTCAAGCGCTACTCGATCCAACAGAGCAACTTCTTCTTACCGGTCCAGCAATGGTATTGTGACTCAAAATCCCGTCTCTGCCTCTGTTGCGTCTTCGTCGGAAACTCGAGCGCACATTTTCGCTGCAGGTCCGTCGACCAGTGGCTCGGCTTCTCAGTCGAGTCGGGAAGTTGTTGTGGATTTGGAAGAATCACGCTTGGAATGTGCGGGTGTGGTGGATGATGCACCGGTGGTTGGAATTGTCGTCGAAGATGACGACCGTGCTGCGATGTCGTTACAAGGAGGTGGTGGTGTGAGGAGGGAGGTGATTTCAATGGATATTGATGACGATGATGATGATGATGATGATGGGCCAAGTGTGGCTGAATTGTTGGCATCAAGGAGAGGACAGAAGTGATGATGATGACGATGATGGGCCAAGTGTGGCTGAATTGTTGGCATCAAGGAGAGGACAGAAGTGATGATGATGACGATGATGGGCCAAGTGTGGCTGAATTGTTGGCATCAAGGAGAGGACAGAAGTGATGATGATGATGATGATGGGCCAAGTGTGGCTGAATTGTTGGCATCAAGGAGAGGACAGAAGTGATGATGATGATGATGATGATCCAAGTGTGGCTGAATTGTTGGCATCAAGGAGAGGACAGAAAATGATGATGATGATGATGATGATGACGATGATGATGGGCCAAGTGTGGCTGAATTGTTGGCATCAAGGAGAGGACAGAAGTGACGATGATGATGATGACGATGATGGGCCAAGTGTGGCTGAATTGTTGTAATCAAGGAGAGGACAGAAATGATGATGATGATGATGATGATGACGATGATGATGGGCCAAGTGTGGCTGAATTGTTGGCATCAAGGAGAGGACAGAAGTGACGATGATGATGATGACGATGATGGGCCAAGTGTGGCTGAATTGTTGGCATCAAGGAGAGGACAGAAGTGATGATGATGATGATGATGGGCCAAGTGTGGCTGAATTGTTGGCATCAAGGACTCAAGGAGAGGACAGAAGTGATGATGACGATGACGATGATGATGATGATGATGACGACGATGATGATGATGATGGGCCAAGTGTGGCTGAATTGTTGGCATCAAGGAGAGGACAGAAGTGACGATGATGATGATGGGCCAAGTGTGGCTGAATTGTTTGCATCAAGGAGAGGACAGAAGTGATGATGACGATGATGATGATGGTGATGATGATGGGCCAAGTGTGGCTGAATTGTTGGCATCAAGGAGAGGACAGAAGTGATGATGACGATGATGATGATGGGCCAAGTGTGGCTGAATTGTTGGCATCAAGGAGAGGACAGAAGTGATGATGATGATGACGATGATGATGATGGGCCAAGTGTGGCTGAATTGTTGGCATCAAGGAGAGGACAGAAGTGATGATGATGATGACGATGATGATGACGATGATGATGATGGGCCAAGTGTGGCTGAATTGTTGGCATCAAGGAGAGGACAGAAGTGACGATGATGATGACGATGATGGGCCAAGTGTGGCTGAATTGTTGGCATCAAGGAGAGGACAGAAGTGATGATGATGATGATGGTGATGATGATGGGCCAAGTGTGGCTGAATTGTTGGCATCAAGGAGAGGACAGAAGTGATGATGATGATGATGATGACGATGATGGGCCAAGTGTGGCTGAATTGTTGGCATCAAGGAGAGGACAGAAGTGATGATGATGATGATGATGATGACGATGATGATGGGCCAAGTGTGGCTGAATTGTTGGCATCAAGGAGAGGACAGAAGTGATGATGATGATGATGGTGATGATGATGGGCCAAGTGTGGCTGAATTGTTGGCATCAAGGAGAGGACAGAAGTGATGATGACAATGATGATGATCCAAGCGGAACGGATTTGTTGGCAGGGAAGAGAGGAAAGGAGCGATGATGATGATGATGAGTACTTAGGTGATGATTGTGGTGAGCTAATGATTGCAAGTGGATTAGTGTCAAGAAGACAACAGCGTTCATGATCATCTTGATAATGACTGTAAAATGGTAACAAGTTTTCTGTTACATTGCGTTATTTTGTTGGTTGTTTTTTTACCCCCTTTGCAAAAGGTTTAGTTTTCTTGTCTCATGTTTTGAACAAAGTGTACATAAGACTGTTCTGTGGTAAACTGAAGTAGGCTTCTGAATCTTGATCGTTGTGCTATCCATCCGGATGCTTATGCAACATTCCCGTGATGAAGAAAAACTGAAAAGAACTAAAACCCAACAGAAAAACAAAACAAGCGGAAGTCTTGTCAGCGTTGGTTTCGTTCTCAACATTTTCCACGATTGACTCGTGCTCCCAAATCGGAAACTTTCACTGCGGGATGCATTGACCAGTAGTTTGACGTTTCAGTCCAGTTGAGTTGTTGCGGATAGATTTAGACCGAGAGGTTGTTGAGCTCCTGCTTGAAGTGTGGCAAGCCGGGAGCCTGTGCGGCGAATGCAGGGAGGGAGGGAGTTCCATACAGGAGGAACAGCTCTTGGGAAGAAGCTGACTTTGATAAGTATTAGCCTTCTGGTGGAACTCTCAGTGTTGCAAAAGGTGACTGATAGGTATTAGCCTTCTGGTGGAACTCAGTGTTGCAAAAGGTGACTGATAAGTATTAGCCTTCTGGTGGAACTCTCAGTGTTGCAAAAGGTGACTGATAGGTATTAGCCTTCTGGTGGAACTCTTAGTGTTGCAAAAGGTGAAAACCCAACTTTGTTTGCTCTGCTTCCCGTGGGGATACCGGTGGGTCTTTCGTAAAAATAGTTCCCCCACCTTCTGAAAGTTCTGTGCTTGTAACTACCTCTATTATAGACTAATCTGCCACTCTCTTTGACTGCCTTTTCCCTTTGCTTTCTATCATCTACACTCTTTCTGATGTTCTGGCCCATTCTCCTGCCTTTAAAAAAAAAAATCTCCCAATAGTTTTCCTTCGAGTTCCTTTGAAATTGGAATGTGTCTGCTGTATGCAGCAGGGAGACCAGTGAAAACTGAAAACCGGACACATATGTACCTTACTCATTATGGCCTGGGAACGCAGAAGAAAAAGAAGTTTGGTCTGCTTCCCTGTTATTCTCGTATCCAGTCTTTGGAGGTTGAAAAATGGACTACGAAAATCGTTAAGAACTGTGGCAAGGTTATAAGGGTCAGTTTTTCTCGTTTGTGTATTGACTTTACAAAGTGATGAATTGGAAAAGAAGACCTGCTTGTCTGTATCCCCCACAGATAAGACTTCGCAGATTTGTTTGTTTATTGGGGCGTTTTGAGTTTCTTTTATAGCACCGCTGTGTCTAGTGTTGATTTTTTAAATCTACTAGCGCCATGCAATTTTATTATTTTTATATTCTTGGATGTTCGTTGCATCTCGGCCAACAAGAGTGGAGATACTTTTTTTGGAGTATGCACGCTTTGCTTCAACTGACACTAGCTCTTAAAGGGACACCCTGATGGATGAGTTTTTGCAAGAAACTTGTTGAGATCGCCAGGAAGACACCCTTTACAGAGATCGCAACACTCACTTTGCTCTGGTTTCCTAGAAATCAAACCGTCAAATCGGTGATTCATCCGTGGCTGGAAGTCAAATTCTTTCAGTGAAAGAGAAGGCATGCTTTTCTAATGGCCGCCTGAGTTTAGACCAAATCGTTTTCACAAAATGTCCACAATACAAGCCTTTTTATTTATTTATTTTAAGAAGAAAAACCTTCAACCACAATGAGTGACCTCCACCCACCCCATCCAAAATGGCGTCTCTCTCCGGCAACTCCGCCAAGGAGGAATCGCCGTTTTGACTAATAGGAAACCAGAGCAAAGTGAGTGTTCCGATCCTTGAAAAGGCTTTCTGGTGATCGACATGTTTCTTGCAAAAACTAATCCGTCAAGGTGCACCTTTAAAACAAACACATGGCAGGGTATTTGACAGTGAATGTCTTTGCAATTGGTGGGAGTGTACAGATGTACTGGGCGAACACACTTGCCCTTGGTGCTAGAATTCAACTTTCATTTCCCAATATGGTTTTTTTAGTTGACATGTGCTGGGGAGACTTGATTTTGTTTAAGCCATTGTGTCCATGCCCAGTTATCTTTCATTTTACAGTATTTAGCATCTTACTTTTTGACGATGTTGTTTATGCAATTTTCTTTTTCATAGTTGGAAATAACAAGAATCAAATGAAAATAGTAAATTTTAGGTAAACTTTTTTTGAAGATTTTTTTTTTTTTATTGCCTCCCCATTCTCTACAGGAAAAAAAGCTGCCCCATTAGCGGGTAAGCGCACGAGGTTTCTGAATCTAATGTGTGCAAGGCCTTAGAGTTCAAACCTCATAAGAAAGAAAAAAACGCCACATTCGCTTATACCATCTGCTTGTGTCTGTGAAATTCGGGTTGCTCCCACCTGGAGAGCGCGTCACAGTCAGTTTTTATTTGCGTGGGATTTTTGTGTGACTGGTGAGGAAGGAGGGTGTGGGTGGGTGGGTGTAAATTTTGACCAAATGACAACTTTTTTTTGTTGCAACTGGGTTTAACGTGTGCTAAGTGCATGGCCACACGGGACCTCGGTTTATCGTCTCATCCGAAAGACTCCACATTCAGACCCGTAAGGCCTAGTGCAGAGTGAGAGGGAGAATCCCCTGTACTCGGGTTCGAACTCGGGTTTATTGTGCACGAGGCGAACACGTTATCTCTGTGCCACTCTCTCCCTAAGCCTAACCCGCCTTTATTCCTTCATGATGGTACATTGTGACTAACCCGAAGAATGGCGTTTTGTATCATCTGCCATAAAGAAAGGAAGAATGTTTTCTGTGCATATAACATTCTTTTTACATTGGCGTTCATGTCTTTTGAACTTGATTCAATGTGGTTCATTTTTTTTTGGTTGAAGAATATTTGTAATAACAGTGCGGTAAAAAATGTTTGCCTCGAGTTCAGTTGCTGTGTGTGCGCTCGATATGGTGTGCGTGTGTGTGTGTGCATGCGTGTGCGCATACATGTGGTATGGTGGGTGTCTTGTGTGTTTGTGCGAGTGCTCGAGTGTGCGAGCGCTTGTGCATGTCTGTGTATGTGCATGCATGCACAAAGCACACGTATATGCGAGGAGCAGGGTAAAACAGAAAAAGATGCAATCCAAAATTCCTGATGAATACCATACTCACCTACGGAATTACCCAACTGCACACTATGGCAACAGATAAACAGTGATGATGTTGCCTGTCTGTTGTTTCCGACAATGACTGCCAGATAGCAGAGGGGGCAGCTGCTATTCCAGTAGGCTGGGCTACAAACCCAATAGTTTGTGTGTTAGCTGATTCTTGCCTTTTCTGTTCATATTTTCTTTCTTTTTTTCTCTTCTTTTTCTTTGGTCACCCCCTAAAGTGTGTGCATTTATTTCTATAAAAAGAGAAGCTGGCCACCACCACAGAAGATTTGTTTATAATGGAGAAGCCTTGCCCAGGGTACATCCCCACTCTCTCGGCCAAAGGGATTTGAGGACGAGAGTTGGCGTTGGGGAAGGTCCCCAAAGGCCAACCAATCCCCTTGGCTGCAGCACTAGAGCCAGCCCAAATACCCCCCCCCCCCCATTTAGAGTCAGTCTTCCACGAAAGACTAAGCTGTAGCATGATATTCCAATACTGTAGAATATCATGTATAGTACAGCTCTCATTTACTGTTGGCCCTTTCTACAGGCTAATGTCAACCAGTGATAAAAGCCATTTGAGTAACAGGGCCCGAGAGAAACAGTATTTGGTACATTCTAGTCAGAGACCTCTGTGAAATTCAGGGTGCTCTAATTGTGGCAGCATGTGATGTTATTTTGGGTAACGCTGTTTTGTTTGTTATCCAATGCACCAATACAATGATTAAAGCTGGAAATGCCACTTAAAAATCCTTAAGGTCTTAGGGTCAATGTTGTCCATTTTGGAAATGAAAATATTCCAAGCAAAAATAATTGGGTTGCAGTTTTGTAATGTTACTATAGTAATAGAAATCGTACCTCCTATATAGTTTAAATGCACAATCACACTAAGGCCTTCAGAAGCCTGTTTCATGTAACATCAAACTTCTGATGAGAAAATTACATAAGAAATTTACAAGAAAGACTGTCCTAAAGTTTAACCCTCTTGCATTCGCATTTGTAACAGACAAAGCTTCTTCCAGTGTTCGGATTCTTTCACACATTTTCAGGAAAAACTGTCTTCTGAAGCACACAGAGCGCCATACAGTTACTATCACATCATTGCAAGTGAGAAGCTTCTTCATAGTGTGTGTAGAACAAGCCAGAACTTAGCGCGTGATGAAAATGCCATCAGAGGGGGTCTCAGAGTGGGGGCAAGCTACGGGCGGTTTTGGGCGGCTTGAATACACAGAGGCAACTTCCGGACTGGGCGGTTTTGGGCGGAATAAATGCAAGAGGGTTAAGCCAAATTACACACATCCTACCGTTGAATTACTGCTATAAACCCCTTGGTACAGTATCAGTAACTGGGTGGTATGGATTATATAACAGGTGTAATTCGTACCTATTCAAGATTTGTTTTGGTTTAACTATCAAGCCAAAAGTATAAACCTTATCTTTATAATTATAGTATAAAGTTATAGCTCTCTACCAGCAGTATCCATGATGAAAGTTTTATAGCTTTCGGATTATCTTCCCTTAAAATAGAGATCTCTATCCTTAAGGGGTACCAATTCAATAAGTCTCCCCTAAATTGTAACCAACCAAACCCAAAAAAGTGCCAAAGTTATTTCCATAAAACAAAGAGAAAATAGTTTGTGTGATGGATAATTTAACATGAATGCTAAATTTACAACCATTTTTTTCTTCTTTTTTTCCCTGGGACAATATTTTTTTTAAAGTGTCGATTCACACAAGATTTGTAACATGCTGATTGGAAAACACCGATTTATTATGACATTTATTATCCACGGAAACTGACATCGACAAAGATAGCATCCGTGCAACAAACAGGGGAAAACATCATTTTCCAGCACATCACAGAGCACAGCACAGACTGGTTTTTAAGCCCAACGCGTACAGAGTTCAATGCATTACGCATACGCATTAGCGAGGAAGAAAACTGGGAAGGGCAATACAGTGGAACATCCCTTATAAGACTCCCTCCCACAGGAGACCTGCTTCTCTGAGACATTGCCCTTCTTTGTAAGTACAGTAGAACCTCCCTTGTAAGACCTTGAAAAAAAATGAGGTCTTTAAGGGAGGGGTCTTATAAGGGAGGTAATTTTAATACTTACAAAGAAGGGCAATTTCTCAGAAAAGTAGGTCTTATGTGGGAGGGAGTCTGATAATGGGAGGTCTTATAAGGGAGGTTTCACTGTTAAAATTACCTCCCTTATAAGACCCCTCCATCATTAGACCTCATTTGGGAAGATTTTTGGAGGTCTTATAAGGGAGGTTCCACTGTACAATGAATTATCACATTTAAATGCTTTTTTTTTTGGCTGCATAAAATACTGAACTCTAACTTTTGTACTGAAGTAACTAAAACAAGACAAGTTGCTATATAATTATAACAATGAGACGTATTCTTCAGCAATCATGAGATACTTTAAATTGACTAGCCATTTTCAACATGTGACAACATTTACAAGAATGAATCAAGCTAATTATAGGTCAAAATTATCTCCCTGTCTCAGACTCTCTCACTCTCATATTACAAGCAGGGATGCCAGGGACCCCCATTTGGGGGTCTATGAAGCACTAACATTCTACAGGACCCTCTAAAAGAATGTGCAGGGGGTCCCAGGGAACCCCATTTGGGGGTCTATGAAGCACTAACATTCTACAGGACCCTCTAAAAGAATGTGCAGGGATCCCAGGGACCCCCATTTGGGGGTCTATGAAGCACTAACATTCTACAGGACCCTCTAAAAGAATGTGCAGGGGGTCCCAGGGACCCCCATTTGGGGGTCTATGAAGCACTAACATTCTACAGGACCCTCTAAAAGAATGTGCAGGGAGTCCCAGGAATCCCCATTTGGGGGTCTATGAAGCACTAACATTCTACAGGACCCTCTAAAAGAATGTGCAGGGGGTCCCAGGAATCCCCATTTGGGGGTCTATGAAGCACTAACATTCTACAGGACCCTCTAAAAGAATGTGCAGGGGGTCCCAGGAATCCCCATTTGGGGGTCTATGAAGCACTAAAATTCTACAGGACCCTCTAAAAGAATGTGCAGGGGGTCCCAGGGATGCACTAGAAAAATTCTTAGCATTCGCAATGCCACTGGGATCCTCTATTCCGCCTCTAGGACCCTCTATACTGTAAGTGAAGGAGGCCCTGGGACCCCTTGGTTTGCGGGACGATTGGGAGCCCTGACAAGTTAAGTTCATTTAATGACCAAGTTTAAGTTTGAGAAAGTTTGGGTTTTTTGTTGCTGTTGCTATTTTCTGCAATTACAATGACACTAGAAACGCCCAAAGTATATTTTGGACCTTTAATAAATGGTGCAGCACATGACAAGTTACAACAGGACAGCTTACACACACACACAAAACGCCACCCTACTTCTGCGTTCCCAGGCCATATGGCCATAATGGGTAAGGTACATATGTGTCCGGTTTTCAGTTTTCACTGGTCTTCCCGCTGCGTACAGCCGACACATTCCGATTTTGGAGGAGCTCAAATGAGAAAATTGGGAAGATTGTCTTGAAAAAAAAGGCAGGAGAATGGGCCAATAAGGCAGAAAGATAGTAGATGACAGAAAGCAAAGGGAAAAGGCAGAGTCAAAGAAAGTGAAAGATTAGTGGAAGTTACAAGCACAGAACTTCCAGAAGGTGGGGGAACTATTTGTACGAAAGACCCAACCCCCCCCCGGTATCCCCCCGGGGAATCCACCCTACAATGGCAGTTGTTTTGCACCCACATTAAACAATCTGTTGAACGATCCAATTCACAAAAATCACAAATAATTCAATGGTCAATCATATTCTTCTTTTAAAATCGTATGCATACATTAATACTGATGGCAGCAGAACACATTGTTCCGATTTATTGGCATATATTACAGAGATCAACTTCTACTATGCAGATGCATGTTTAAAAAAAGACTTTTCTGAACGGATTCTCGCATACATCTCCCCAAAGAATCATTCAATTTCTCTGTTCTCACATCTTCTGTGCTATGCTACACATTTGACGGTTATCAAGTTGTACGTTAAAACACCGGAATGGTAAAAAACAAAAACAAATTGTGGAAATATTACGCAGAAAAAATAACGAAACATTACAAAGAATTTTACTGAAATATTACACACACAAAAATAACCAATCAGATGTTCAGAAACAGCCAGATTTACAGCTCCTTTTTGTTGACGTTACCCCAAGTCAATGACTAATGTATAGAATTGGTAAGACTATACAAGCGGGCAGGGTGGGTTGCTAAATACATATTGGAGATGAAATATTTGTGTGAATTATTTGCTGTCTAAGCATCGTTGCCGATTTTCTACTACTTTGTGTGTGTGTGTGTGTGTGTGTGTGTGTGTTTAATAGTGTGTGTGTGTGTGTGTGTGTGCATGTGTTTGCATCTATCAGTGTCTGAGTCTATACATGCCTACATTAGGTATCAGGTACTTCATAGTTACAGAGGCGTCTCTGTGAAATTCGGGTTGCTCCCACCTGGAGAGGACGTCGCAGCCAGAAGCGCATCACCCATTAAAAAAAAAATGTTGGCATGCAAGTTTTTGTGTGACTGATGAGGAAGGAAAGGGGGGAGGGGGGGGGGTAAATTTTGACCAAATGACAACTTTTTCGTTGCCACTGGGTTTAACATGTGCTAAGTGCATGGGCACACGGGACCTCGGTTTATCGTCTCATCCGAAAGACTCCACGTTCAGACTGTAAGGCCTAGTGCAAAGTGAGAGGAAAAAATCCCTTGTACCCAGGTTCGAACTCGGGTTTACTTGACTCGAGGCGAACGTGCTACCACTGTGCCACTCTACAGATGCGTGCGAGCATACATATGTGCATGTGTTCATGTAAGGTACCGGATACAAAGAAGATATTACCAACAACAAAATACTAATCTGCACAGAGCCAAATCACGTCATTAAAAATAAATTAAAAAATGATCGTAAATCACTGCATACTTCCTCCAAACATTGATTCCATTTTTTTAAATTTACACCACCATCAAGTTACACACACATTCAATTTTCTCTCACACACTTTGCTCATCAAGAGCTCTCTCTCCCATGCACACCACACCTCTTATCTACCAATCATCTTTCTCCTTTCTCATCAACATCTCTGGCCGACCAATCATATCTTATGACACAAATACATTGTTGCATTTCATGGAGTTTTCTGCATGTGCCATTTTCAAGTCTTTTTAACTTAGTTTTGCTCATATAGCAAACGAATCATTGGATCACATGAGAAAACAAAACAAAAACACACAAAAATTATGCATTCACAACAAAAAAAGCTTATCAGAAGTTGGATTTTTGTTCTTCTACTCTCGTCATCTAGGATACCAGACCTTCATTTGTTGCCTTTCAGTGACATGGGTGTTCAATCATTGTGGTGCCAAGAGGTGACAGTGGCGATGAAAGGGTTAAAATTAAGGGTATTTTGGCTCAAAAATGGCTGGCAGGGAAAGGGTTAAAATACTAATTCAATAGGAATTGTTCAGAAATAATTAAGGGGAGTAATTTCATGGTGTGTGGGAGTGATCTTTCCTAATTCAATCGGTCAAACAGGGGGAGTTACCCTACCTTCAGGTAGATCCCCAGGCTCGCGTGTTTGATTACACTTACATCACTTAGAACACCGTGCGTCATTTTAAAATTGAAGTCATTTATATTTTTACGTCACATTTTGCAAGTTCTCTCAGTTTGTGGATACTGGACACCCCTAATTTTTCTAAAACAATGTTTGCAAGTAGCTGACTCACATCCTGCGGTTTCAAGCTTTGACGCCATTGTTGCATTGTTGCTATGGCATTTGACCGAGAAATGGCGGTAAGCAACTCTAATTTTCACGAAGTGCTCTCCCCTAGTTTTTTCCGAAAATCATCCATTGTGGGTGTGGTGTGTTGCAGGGAGCATGATGTTCAGGTGTGGGCGTGGTGTGTTGCAGGCAGCATGATGATCAGGTGTGGGCGTGGTGTGTTGCAGGGAGCATGATGTTCAGGTGTGGGCGTGGTGTGTTGCAGGGAGCATGATGTTCAGGTGTGGGTATGGTGTGTTGCAGGGAGCATGATGTTCAGGTGTGGGCGTGGTGTGTTGCAGGGAGCATGATGATCAGGTGTGGGCGTGGTGTGTTGCAGGGAGCATGATGTTCAGGTGTGGGCGTGGTGTGTTGCAGGGAGCATGATGTTCAGGTGTGGGCGTGGTGTGTTGCAGGGAGCATGATGTTCAGGTGTGGGCGTGGTGTGTTGCAGGGAGCATGATGTTCAGGTGTGGGCGTGGTGTGTTGCAGGGAGCATGATGT
>CM065707.1:2504531-2563915 GCA_017654935.2 Phymorhynchus buccinoides
ATCACCCACTGGCCATCCCTCTCACACAGCAAGAATTAGAAACATGTTCATAGGTCGCCCGTCTTCAACAACAAAAAGAAAGACGCCTGTTTTCATAGCTTAGAGACAGCATCAGCGCTTTCCAAACTACAACACGGGAAAGGTGGCACAGTGGTTAAGACGTTCGCCTGCCAAATGTAATACACGACTGCAGCGTGAGTGACCCGGGTTCGAATCCCGGCCTCGCCCTTTCTTTCTAGTTTGACAGGAAAATCAAACTGAACGTCCAGTCCTTCGGATGTGGACTTAATTAAAGCTAGTCTGACCCGCGCGCTTTACGCACATAAACATCCCACAGCAGTTGAAAGTCGGTAAGAGGAGGGAGAAATCCCGCTGCCTGGAATGGCCAAATTGATAGCTAGGCTTTCCAAGTCTGCCCTCACCCTGTGCCCCATTTTTGTTGTTAATAAATTGGGTAGGGTCTGCGCTTGCTGTGACGCACTCTCTGGGGGAGAGCAGCCCGAATTTCACAGAGATAAGTCTCTGTGACTTAAATATACCAAATACCAAAAAAAAACAGCGTTCTCTTGTCCTATACGCTCTCTCACTTTCTCTTTCTGTCTCACATGTGCACACATGTACGCGCAGACACACACACTCACCCCTGTTTTCGTAGGGCAGGGCCTGCATGAGTGTGTTCCTGACCAAGGCAGCGTTCTCCTGCCCCATACATCGCTGCTGTTCCAGCATCACACACACTCACTCACCCCTGTTTTCATTGCCCAGGGCCTGCATGAGTGTGTTCCTGACCATGGCAGCGTTCTCCTGCCCCATACATCGCTGCTGTTCCAGCATGTTGTGCAGACACACACACACACACACACACACTCACCCCTGTTTTCGTTGCGCAGAGCCTGCATGAGTGTGTTCCTGACCATGGCAGCGTTCTCCTGCCCCATACATCGCTGCTGTTCCAGCATGTTGTGCACACACACACACACTCACCCCTGTTTTCGTTGCGCAGGGCCTGCATGAGTGTGTTCCGGACCATGGCAGCGTTCTCTTGCCCCGTGCGGCGCTGCTGCTCCAGCATGTTCTGCAGACGTTCGTGGGCCTCCCCCATCAGAATCATCTCCTTCTGTAGCTCCTCCACCTGTCAAAAACACCACACATCAGTCTTCTTCTTCTTCTTCAATCGCTCACACAGTTTCCTGTCAATTATGAGCGCAGATGTACCCTGGGGAGGGCTCATATGAACAAACTGCTGCCCATCCATCCCTGATAGCAGCTGCCCCCTCTGATAGCAGCTGCCCCATAGTCGGAAACAACAGTCAGTCATACTTGTCAGTATGAAGAATTTCAGGGAAAAAAAGTATTTATTTACATTTACATTTGTTCCAGAAAAAACCCTTCTTCTACTGTTCAGATTCTTTCTTTACACATTTTCAGGAAAAAAACATTTTTGAAGCACACAGAGCATACAGTTACCATCGCATCACAGCAAGTGAGAAACTTCTTCATAGTGTGTGAATAACAAGCCAGAACTTAGTGATGATGATGATGATGATGATGAAGATGATGATGGAGACAATTACAATGCTGCGATGAAAACAGTTATGACGACGACGTTACCTGTTCCTGATATTTTGAAGCCAGCTCCATATCTCGCATCATCATCTGGTTGTCTTTCTGCAGGTCAAAATTGGCCGCCCGCACCTCTTGAAGCTCCTGAAAATGAAGTCATTATGCAAGTTAGCTTCTGTATGCTACTGAATCCAAATCCATCCCATTTAGGCACATACACACTACACCTTAAAGAGATTGAATAGATTTGTTTACAGTGTGATAGGACTAAAGGGCCGGATACACGTCAGAGCGAGAGAGTGACTGCGTTTGTATGTGTGTGTATATGTGTGTGTGTGTGTGTGTATGCATGTGTTCTTTTGTGAGTGTGTGTATGCATGCGTGCATGTGTTTGTGTGCGTGTTTATGAGTGTGTGTGTGTTTTGTGTGTGTGTTTATGAGTGTGTGTGTGTGTGTGCGTGTGTGTGTGTGTGTGTGTGTGTATGTGTGTGTTTATGTGTGTGTGTATGTATGTGTGTGTGTGTGTGTGTGCGTGCGTGTGTGTGTGTGTGCGCGTGTGTGTGTGCGTGTGCATGCAAATGCGTTCCCATCTGACCTTTTTCAGCTCATTATTCTCAGCTTTCTGCGTCAGCAGCAGGTTTTTCAGCTCAATGTTTTTTTGGTGGTTTTGTGTGTGTGTGTGTGTGTGCGTGTGTACGTGTGTGTGTGTGTGTGTCTGTGTGTGCGAGCAAGCATCATTTCTGTACCTTTTTCACCTCATCATTCTCAGCTTTTTGCATCAGCAGCAGGTTTTTCAGCTCAATGTTGTGCATGCGTGTGTGTGTGTCTGTGTGTGTGTGCATGCAAATGCGTTCCCTTCTGACCTTTTTCAGCTGATCATTCTCCGCCTTCTGTGTCAGCAGCAGGTTCTTCAGCTCAGTGTTGGCCTCCTGCACGTCCTTGTTCTGCTGTATTGTGGTCCTGCAACACAACGGTCATCTAATTCTTCTTTTCCTTCTTCGCCTCAGGCAGCCAACTTCATCAGGCTGAAGATTCTGCTGCACTTTGGGGGGGTAGTAAGAAGACAAGAAATCAGAAAGCTGAGGAGATAGAAGTAGCCTAATGGAAAGGAGAGGAAACATAGAATAAACCTAGTGTGGATCTGATTTAAAAAAAAAAAAAAAAATGGACCGTAGCCTTTATTTCGTAGTATCTGGGCAAGACCAATCCGGCTACCGTAGCGGTCCCCGGGGCGAACCCCGACCGGCACAGCTCCTGCCCTTCATTTACCACTACTTTGATCTATGGCCCCTAGTTCCCTGGTTTTAGTTACAGTGGAGGTCTTTGTGGAGGCCTCTGTTGAAGGCCTCCAATGACTGAGAGGAGGCCACTGTTTCTGGGAGGCAGTTCCACTGTGGGATGGTGCGGGGGAAGAATGTGGATTATTCTTCCATCGCTCAATAGAATCGAGAAGTAATGTGGCCTAAAGGTTGCGATGTAGCTTGAACAGGTGGGTCTTGAGAGCCGATTTGAAACATTGCAAGGATTGGATATGGCGAATTTTACGTGGTAAGGAGTTCCAAACTGATGGGCTCGAAAAGGAAAAGGAGCGCTCGCCAAACATTTCTGTTCGTGTACTAGGAACACAAGAGAATTTCGGAATCTGAAGATGACCGCAATTGCAACACTGCAAGCGTAAATCCATCTGTTCACTTTGAAATAATCAGTGTCTTTGCAATATTCAACCTTTTGTGACTGGGAGTACGTTGACATGACTTGCCATTCTGTGAATCTGACACAGCATGCCGCAACTGCAAGGTCAAAGGAACCATTATTGTACCAAGTTTCAGCACAATCGGTTCAGTGGTTCCGGGCATTATGAACAGGAACCCATTTCGGTCACACACACACACGGACGGACAGACAGGGAAACCCACAAGCCCTCGTTATTAATTTAATTAGGAAACTTATATAGGGCATTACCTTAAAGCTCAATGCGCTTTACAAAACAACAGAAAGTTAAAAACAAGCAACAACAAAATGTGATTCATACACACAGTGACACACACACACTCACACACACGCACACACACACACACGCAAGCGGAAACATGCAGAACATGTACACATTATATCAATAATACATATTGAATGAAGAAAATGTACAATGACTCCTTATCCATGTAAACAATCAAAACTATAACTTTGAACTAACAGTAGATGGGATGCACGCACATTCGCACGCACACACACACACACACACATGCAAACAAATATGCAAGCAAAAACAATGAGCGATTTAGCGGGCTCTTTTGACCACCAGGGGGCATAACGCTTGAGTGGGGCTAATCCTCTCTATATTCTCAGTTGGGGATAAAGAAAGAGAGAGAGAGAGGGAGGAGTCCAACCATCTCTCTCTCTCTCTCACTACGCCCAAATAAGAAAATTGCGTGATAAGCCCCTAGTGGATTGACTGCCCCCTGGCGGTCAAATAATCGCCATAAGTCGACCGTTATTCCCATCCCAATATCCAGTTCTGTTAGAACTGGAGTACAAAAAGAGAGACAGACAGACAGAGAGAGAGACAGAGGGAGAATGCCTTGCTGACCTGAAGTCCACCAGTTTCTGATACTGGTCAGAGTCCTTGGTCTGCTGCAGCTGGTGGTTGCTGTCCTGAAGCAGCTTCAGAGAGACAGAGACAGACAGACAGAGAGAGACAGAGAGAGAGAGACAGAGACAGAGAGAGAGACAGAGGGAGACAGAGAGAGACAGAGAGAGAGAGACAGAGACAGAGAGAGACAGAGAGAGACAGAGACAGACAGACAGAGACAGAGGGAGACAGACAGAGGGAGACAGAGACAGACAGAGGGAGACAGAGAGAGACAGAGGGAGACAGAGACAGACAGAGACAGACAGAGGGAGACAGAGACAGACAGACAGAGACAGAGAGAGACAGAGGGAGACAGAGACAGACAAAGGGAGAGACAGAGACAGACAGACAGAGACAGAGAGAGACAGAGGAGAGACAGAGACAGACAGAGGGAGACAGAGACAGACAGAGACAGAGAGAGACAGAGACAGACAGAGGGAGACAGAGAGAGACAGAGAGAGACAGAGAGAGACAGAGAGAGACAGAGAGAGACAGAGACAGACAGAGGGAGACAGAGACAGACAGAGGGAGACAGAGACAGACAGAGGGAGACAGAGACAGACAGAGGGAGACAGAGACAGACAGAGGGAGACAGAGACAGACAGAGGGAAACAGAGAGAGACAGAGACAGACAGAGGGAGACAGAGACACAGACAGAGGGAGACAGAGGGAGAGTGCCTTGCTGACCTGAAGTCCACCAGTTTCTGATACTGGTCAGAGTCCTTGGTCTGCTGCAGCTGGTGGTTGCTGTCCTGAAGCAGCTTCAGAGAAATCTGCAAATTCTGGACGTCATTGGCCCGAAGGTCCAGCTGATCCGTCTGCAAGCCAGACACAAACAGCATGACACAACGTTATATAACGCAGCAGGACTCCCAATCGTCCTGCAAAACAAGGGGTCCCATGGACTCCTTCACTTACAGAATAGAGGGTCCTAGAGGCGGGATAGAGGGTCCCAATGGCATTGCGAATGCTAAAAAGAATTTTTCTAGTGCATCCCTGGGACCCCCTGCACATTCTTTTAGAGGGTCCTTTAGAATTTTAGTGCTTCACAGACCCTCAAATGAGGGTCCCTGGGAGCCCTGCACAGTGAAATATTGTTAAAAAAAATGTGTTGGATAACCCTCAGAAGTGGACGGATGACTGGAACCTACAGTTTAACTCATTCAAGTCGTTCCAGCCATATACGTCCGGAGTTAATAGATAGCTGTCAGTTTTATGCATTTGCTTCAAGGGAAGTAAATTTGTGTGCACCTTGGTCACTTCTAAACTTGCTTCATTCCCTTAGACCACAATTTTGCCTCTGACTTTGCCTTTGTAGTGGTTCGTTGTGGGGAAAACCAATCGGTGTAGAGAGTTTTTCTATATAAAGTCTAAATATAAAAAAGGTTAGATCTACCACTTCCTATGTCTAAACCTGAAGTAAAACCCCGTAATCTTCTTTCATTTCTCCTTTTGTTTATGTATGTTTTGTTTGTGTGCATGGCTGGAGTGATTTGTGAGGTTTTTTTAATAATTCAAAATCATTGCGATGCGAATGAGTTCATGTGTCAAAACGCAAAGTTATGCATATAGGCAAAAACAACCCGGATCCTGATTATGTTATGAAAATTGATCAGGATGAGCAAACAATAACTGCATGTACCGAGGAAAAAAGACCTTCGGGTCGTATTTGACAAAAATCTTACTTTTGATACACATATTCATAAAGGGATAAATAAGGCAAATCAGATGTTGGGAATAATTAAAAGAACATTCATTCGTTTAGATAAGGAAACATTTTTATTATTATACAAATCATTGGTACGTTCACATTTAGAGTATGGTAATATCATCTGGTACCCGTATTTAAAACGTCAATCAGCTTCTATTGAAAGGGTACAGAGGAGAGCAACCAAAATGGTTAAAAATTGTAAAGATTTAAATTACCAAGATAGATTAAAATTCTTAAACCTTCATTCGTTAAAAGGAAGATGCGTTAGGGGAGACGGCAATATTCACATTTCTTCCCGTCAAGAACGATAATCTGTCGACTGGAAAAGCAATAGGCTATGTTCTTTTCTGCTACAAGTTATCGTTCTTGACGGGAAGAAATGTGAATATTAACAGGGAGACTCCTCCGAAGTCGGAGTGTGGCTGCCCACGTGGCGGGGTAATCAAAAACGGTCACACACGTAATGTTCTCATCCCTAGCTGATGCATTTGTACCATAGTGTTCAAGTGCTTCGGCTGTTGGGATGATCCCTGGAGTCTTTAAGCCAGGGTATGACAATGACAACAACAACAACAGGGAGACCTCATACAGATGTACACAATTAACAACTTAGACGACATTAGTATATACTCTCTATTTACTCTGTCCATCTGCAATCAAACTAGAAATCAAGAGGGAAAATGACATATACAGCGTTGTAATACTAACAAACGTAAACATTGTTTTAGTAATCGAGTTGCTAACCTCTGGAATTTACTAACACCTAACGTTTTCCCTGTTGGTTTCCAATGCCAGAAGTGGTTACTGCCAACGTACCGACTACAGATACTACAGATACAGACACAGAGCACCAACACTAAACACCTTCAAAAATCTCCTGGACAAGGATAGAAATTGTAGCCAACTACTTTTTGAATACGATGATTGAATTACAATAGTGATTTTAAAGGCATGCATTATGCAAACAATACTTTTCAATGAAGGCACGTTTGTAAACCACAAGGCTTAGGCTTGAGCCAGTCCCACACTATACTATTTATTATTAAAGGTGCAGTCCGGCGGGTGAGCGATTGTTTTCGTTTTGCACCTCTGCGGTGGAACGGGTTTTTGGGGGAAAGAAAATGGCTTCCTATCATTAGAATGGGCGCCATTTTGTTCCCCCCCAAACCCGTTCCACCGCAAAGGTGCAAAATGAAAACAATCGCTCACCCGCCGGACTGCACCTTTAAGAACATTTATAGAGTGCTTGATCTTGAAGCTCTAAGCGCTTTATAGCTTCACTAAAATTATCCATCGATAAAAACCAACCAACAAACCAACCGCACAGACTCAGACACTAGGAGGGTGAACTACGGACAATCCTTGACGTACAAAAGCAAAGCAACATGCACAGATTTCATTTTAAACACCCATTTACATTGAATTACATACACCAAAGTGACCAACTATACTATACCATATAGTATAGTATACTATAGTACTATACTATACTATACCATACTATACTATAGTTGTTTTTATTTTTTTCTTCCCCCGCGCAGCGATTTTTCTTTGAACCCCAATTTTTGTCAGTAATTGCCGGTTACGGCAGGTGGACATCATTGGCAGAAGAAGAAGAAGAAGAAGAATTATACTATACTATACTATACTACTACACTACCATAGCATACTATACTATATATACTACACTATACTATACTAATGAGGTTTATTTTTCCCCAGACTCCCCAATCTTGTGACACTGATGATCTCACCTTCCACGATCTCAGTTAGGTAGGTAGGTATAGGGCTATTTATAGGCCTCTCGGCCCTTTGACTTTTAACATCTAAATTTTTTCTATGAATAGATATCTTGTTTTAAGCGGCTTGCGTCTCCTTAAACTAAAACTAATCAAAAAGTAATTATTTTTTTTATAGGAATGGCTTGTTTATTCATCAAAACTTTTACAGATCCAACTCATTCCTCCCAAGGACCATCAGGGAATGGAATGAACTGCGGCATGACTCCATCGCAGCCTTCACTGATGGCGTGCATGGCACGTCAGGACTGCAGGCTGAGCAGTAACTCATCAGTCTCGCCCTCCCCCCCTCCTCCCTTGCCCACTCCAATCCCTATTTTTTGGTTGTTACACCACCACTGCCAACTGAAATTTGAACACCACCGGAACCCCTCTTTTTCAATCTTTTTTTTTCCAAACGGAGACAGAATGGTCAGCTCATTGACTGTGGGCCCTCAAGAGAAGAAGAAGAAGAAATTTTGTTTTCAAATTTGGGTTTTCGTCTAAAAGATTTTTGAGTTCATTAATGTTCTTCTTCTTTGCTGTGTGTGGCCACAATCATCACGTTGATTATTTTGCCATGGAACCGGGGAGGCTCAACCACTCTTGCCGGAATGTTAGTTACCTTGCTGAGCGTCTCCCTCACCGACAAAGGGTCGTCTTTTGCTCTCCCAGCCCCTGTGACCTTAGCACTTGCTTTGGCCTTGGTCAAGGTCACAGTTTTCTTTCTTTTTCCCCTCTCTTCATTCTCCTCCATCGCTTCAGCTAGCTTCATGTCCACAAGCTCCTCGATTTCTCTCTCAAGATTTCTCTCTTGAAACCTTTCCTCTAGGGTCTGTAGCCTGACACTGACTCCTTGCAACATCTTTCTTATCAGTCTAGAATCATCCATTTTTGTTTTCCACTGGAGGCAGGTCTCACACACACTGTGGTTGGCTCAGAATTGCTTTGTTTTGTGTGTGTGTGCAGTAGAAAACTGTCTTGTTGGTTTGAACACAGTTCACCAAAGTTGGTAGTTCACAAGTTGAGTAGATTTCAGGGTTGACGTTGTGAGGGAAGGATGGCAAGGTGTAAGGGGGGGGGGGGGGGGTAGGGGGGAGACTAGTAGTAGTGGGGTGGAGGAGAGATTGTAGCAAGGAGGGCTGTTGGCTGTTGATGGGGGGGGGGGGGGGGAGAGGGGGGGGGATGGGGGGGGGGGGATGTTTGGTTTGAGTTAGAGAAAAAAAAAAAAAGAAATAGGGTGAAGTATTGTTGGTTGTTGTCGTACCCTGGCTAAAAGACTCCAGGGATCATCCCAACAGCCGAAGCACTTGAACACTATGGTACAAATGCACCAGCTAGGGGTGAGAACATTACGTGTGTGACCGTTTTTGATTACCCCGCCACGCGGGCAGCCACACTCCGACTTCAGAGGATTTTTAGTTAAACTCAGTGGTTGTCATTTGGTCCAAATTTACCCCCCCCCCCCCCCCCCTTCCTTTCTCGTCAGTCACACAAATGAAAAAAAAAGGGTGGTGCGCCTCTGGCTGTGACACGCTCTCCAGGTGGGAGCAACCCGAATTTCCCAGAGACGCCTCTGTGACTATAAAGAAAAGTACCAAACAGTATAATGTAGCATGGATGCAACAACACAAAATGAAAAAACCCTGAAAGGCCGGGGTCCAGGGGTAACGTCCCCCTGCTGCTGAAGCAAAGATTGATTTATGAAGGCATTTTAGTTTGCTTTTTCCACAATTTATACAAATGCTTATTAAAAGGTGTTTGAAAAATACAGTAAACACACAAAGATCTTGTTTGACAGATTTAAAAAAAAAAGGAAATTCCTTTTCTGGTAAAAATCCAAAACAGGAAATCCTTGTATAGCAGGAAGAGTTGCACCCCTGATGCAGTGAGAGTCAAACTATCCCGTACCAGAGCCTGCACTTGCTCTTCCAGTGCGGAGACATGCGCGATGCGTCTCAGCAGTCGTCGGTTCCTCATGGCGTGGTTCGATCGTTTGTGTCTCTCGTACATCACCTGGTTCTGAAGCAGCAGGATTTCTCCGCGCAGTATGTTGATTTCATCCACCGGGGGACCCCCTAAAAAAAGGATTTCACACACACACTGATGCAAGTATAAACACACACACAGACAACACGCACACATACACAGACACAATACACACACACACACACACGCAGGCATGAGATTGATACATTTTGATTTAGGCTGAAAAGCATCCGAAAAAGGCTGGAGAAAAATTTAAAAAAAAGAAGAAAAAGGAGGAGGAGGAGGAGAAGAAGGAGGAGGAGGAGGAGGAGGAGGAGGAGGAGGAGAAGGAGGAGGAGGAGGAGGAGGAGGAGGAGGAGGAGGAGGAGGAGGAGGAGGAGGAGGAGGAGGAGGAGGAGGAGGAGGAGGAGGAGGAGGAGGAGGAGGAGGAGGAGGAGGAGGAGGAGGAGGAGGAGGAGGAGGAGGAGGAGGAGGAGGAGGAGGAGAGGAGGAGGAGGAGGAGGAGGAGGAGGAGGAGGAGGAGGAGGAGAAGGAGGAGGAGGAGGAGGAGGAGAAGGAGGAGGAGGAGGAGGAGGGAGGAGAAGGAGGAGGAGGAGGAGAAGAAGAAGGAGGAGGAGGAGGAGGAGGAGGAGGAGGAGGAGGAGGAGGAGGAGGAGGAGGAGGAGGAGGAGGAGGAGGAGGAGGAGGAGGAGGAGGAGGAGAAGAAGGAAGAAGAGAGGAGGAGGAGGAGGAGGAGGAGGAGGAGGAGGAGGAGGAGGAGGAGGAGGAGAAGGAGGAGGAGGAGGAGGAGGAGGAGAAGGAGGAGAAGAAGAAGAAGAAGAAGAAGAAAAGGAGGAGGAGAAGAAGAAGAAGAAGAAGAAGGAGGAGGAGGAGGAGGAGGAGGAGGAGGAGAAGGAGGAGGAGGAGGAGAAGAAGGAGGAGGAGAAGGAGGAGAAGAAGAAGAAAGAGGAGAAGGAGGAGGAGGAGAAGAAGAAGGAGGAGGAGGAGAAGGAGAAGAAAGAGGAGGAGGAGAAAGGAGAAGAAGGAGAGAGGAGGAGAAGAAGAAGGAGGAGGAGGAGGAGGAGGAGGAGGAGAAGAAGAAGAAGAAGATGAGGAGGAAGAAAAGAAGAAGGAGGAGGAGGAGAAGAAGAAGGAGGAGGAGGAGGAGAAGAAAGAGGAGGAGGAGGAGGAGAAGGAAGGAGAAGAAGAAGAAGAAGGAGGAGGAGAAGAAGAAGAAGGAGGAGGAGGAGAAGAAGAAGAAGAAAGATGAGGAGGAAGAAAAAGAAGGAGGAGGAGGAGATTGATTGATTGATTGATTGATTGACTTTTATTTATAGAGGGTAATAGAGTAAGCAATAACATGCGATGAGGAGGAAGAAGAAAGAGGAGAAGGAGAAGAAGGAGGAGAAGGAGAAGAAGAAGGAGGAGGAGGAGAAGGAGAAGAAGAAGAGAGGAGGAGAAGAAGGAGGAGAAGGAGGAGGAGAAGAAGAAGAAGGAGGAGGAGGAGAAGAGAAGAAGGAGGAAGATGAGGAGAAGGAGAAGAAGGAGAAGGAGAAGGAGGAGGAGGAGGAGGAGAAGAAGAAGAAGGAAGAAGAGGAGAAGGAGGAGAAGGAGGAGGAGAAGAAGGAGAAGGAGGAGGAGGGGTAGAAAAAGAAAACAAAGAGGAAGAGGAAAATAGGAACTGACCTCCAAAGTGGGTCCATGAAATGTTCTCCTGGCTTGTGAGAGGAATGTGCGACAGTTCCTTGGTGTGCAAGTCGCTCCCCTGGTTCAGGTGGCGGTCCAGTAACTCGGGGGGCGACAGCACCGTGTACAGCGCGCGTTCCATCACTGAAACGCATCAAAACAACACGCACACAAACTACACATTAACGGTGGAATGTGTAACTTTATGAAATGTTCCATGTTTTTGAACACGGAACATTTCATAAAGTCAACGTTAACTGGTTTTGTTTCTGAGGTTCACAAATACTGACATTGGACACAGAAAAGTTTTATCAAAGCAAATTATTCTGCATTTCAAATGCACCAACTTTTCAGTCCTTCAGAGTAGGGGTACGGAGCTCAGCTATTCACTGAGATTTCTCTTTCATACTATTTTTATCCTTAATTTGGAATGTGTAAGTCAGTTTGAGTCGTGATCTTTCACAAAAAACATGGCTGTAGGGAGACTAATTCCAGTTCCTGTCAAAAGACCATTCATCATCGAGCTCCTAGTCTCACTTTGTTATTGGCCCACAACTTCAACCAATGACAAAAAAGCCAACGTCAACAATAACAAGCGAGCAAACACAGAAATAAGTGACATTTAAGAATTTATCTACCATGAACACAGAAATACACGCACAAACAAATGTTCTTAGGGAGTCATTGAAAACAAAGAAAAGAAGAAAAACAAACTAAAAAATTAAGAAAAACTTGTGCACATTAACCTTTTCGCCACCAATGTCACATTTATGCACCACAATGGCATCAAATCAGGGCCTGTTATCCGAAGACCTTGTTTTCTTCATTTTGGGAGGTAAGAATGGGCCTAATGTTATACATGTCACAGAGGAATTCCCAATATTGCAGAAAAAACATTTGCTAAGCTTAATGGTATTTCTGGGGCAGTAAAAGGGAAGAAAAAAGGTTCAATAAAAAAATAAAAAAATGTAAAGGCTGGCGGCGAAAGGGTTAACTGCTAATAGTAAAGCGCCGAGAGCCACCCACCAGGCCAGGAGATCCACGACTGCATGGCGGAGTCCTCCACCCCCGAGCACCCCCGGTCGGCCGACGCCCCCTCCTCCCCCCCTCGCCCCTCCTTCCTCCCCTCCGCCACCACCCCCTTCCCCCCGATCATGGGCTGCTGACATCTGCGGCACAGCGCCACAGTCACCGGCGCCAGCAGACACTGCCACACCGACGCAATCTCCTGCAGGCGGCATGACGACTGCTCGTCCGCCTCCCCGGGAAACGTCCGCCCGCACGCGCACACCGCTCTGCTGTTCCCAGAATGCTCGCTCCCTTCCTTGCTTCCGGAGACGGAGAGCTGCGATGAAAGTTGCGACGTTAAGAAAAAACGCCTCTCATTGCATTTGCCGTCGAGCGGCACGGCAGATTCGGAAACGGTATCCAGCTTGGAATTTGCGGCAGCAGCGTTGGATCTTGGGATGGGTCGTGGCTGTTGGTCCGGGGGGAGGGGCTTGCGGTGCAAGGGGGGGCAGGATCGGGCGCGGTTCAGGTGGAGGTGTTTTTCCGTTGATGATGATGTTGTTGCGGCGGTGGCGTGGTGGTACATGAGCGGTTCGCTGTTTTGGGAGGTCAGGCTGTTGAAACGTATGCGGTTGACCTGGAAGGAAACGCTCACACAGTGTTAGTTGGGTGACAGTGTATGTAGCCTGGCAGCCTTCTTCGCACAACGTAGAATGTTCCCCTCAACATGTTCAGCAAGCAATCTTGTGCTGTCAAACCAAGTCTGATCATGACAAATAAGACAGTGAGTAACAACAGGAATGCTGCTATCTTCACAAGGCTGCGTCTCACACTCACACCCACACGCACACGCACACACACACACACACACAGACATGCACGCACACACACAGAGACACACACACAACACACACCTAATAAACTGCCTCTCATTACTTTTGCTGTCCAGCGGTACGGCAGATTTTTTTTTTTTTTCCCCCGTCTAATATCACGATTAGTGGATAGACGTTAAATGAATCACACACACACACACATTCTCTCTCTCCCTCGCTTTCTCTCAAACACACAGTCAAAAGAGCAAGCAAACACATACACAATGCAGAGTAAACATACACCGGTACACTCACTAATGACAGGGAAGCTCAATTTCTAGTTGGGGGCAGTTGTTGTTTTCTCCTCCAGTGCTGGCCAAAGCATTTCTTTTTTGATAATATTGACGCCAGCCTGTTGTTTCCATCCATGACTGCCAGATTGTACAGCTGCTATTCTGAAGGGATGGGATAAATTTGTTTATAGCGGAGATGCCTTGCCCTGGGTACATCCCCACTCTCTCGACCAAAGGGATTTGAGGACAGCTGGTCGTTGGGGAAGGTCCCCAAAGGCCAACCCATCCCATTGGCTGAAGCACTAGATCCAGTGCAGATGCCCTCTAGTCGTCCATAAAAAGACTAAGCTGTACCGTGACATTCTTTTAAGTAATTTATACACATCTGTATTGTTAAAAATTCAGGACTTGGCATTGCCTCCAGGATTGTTCCCACCATCTTTATATCCACTAGTGTCACATGTGTGTCTGTTCCAGACCGGAGGACGTTAAGCAGAATTTCATTCATCCGTGACATTCCAGTACTGTAGGAAACCATTGGTTTTCCGGTCAGGTCAGATTTCATCTTATCACTGGCCGCTAACACAGGTCAATGTCAACCAGTGATCACTTCAGCAGTGCCAGTAGTCCTTTGGATAATTAAAAACATTAACAAAAAACCCACACAGACCTGTTTACCCTAATAATGAAAAACCTGGAATTTGCCACACATACTTGCATAATTGCCCATAGTAAAGCTCTGTGGCAAAAATACGATTGAATGGGCAGTCAAAATGTACAGGCAATCAGGTTTAAAGAAAGTTCCTCAGACTGCAAACTAAACACATGCAAGGTGACACATTTACCTGTTTCATGTACTGAACCACAGACTCGGGTGTGGTCAGATATTTCGGGGCGCTAGCACTGGTGGCGTCGTCTTTCCCACTCAGCCCCTGACTGCTGTTGAAAGCCTCCTCCGCTTCCGTGATCCTGCTCACTTCCTGATCCAGAGGGTCTGAAACGGTGGATAACATTAAGCACTTCATTGTATGAATGACCCCTACATTTATTGCACATAATAATTCATGTTTCATTCAGAAAAATTAGCATGATCTTTATCAGTGAATAGAATGAGGCTTTATACTGAAAATTATCTGCCCCTGTCTCGTGCACTGAGATGCGTGCGCCACCTACATAAGACTATCAACCTTGTCTGTCACGAAGTAGTAGTTTATAGCCACAGAAAGTTATCTGCTCCTGACTCATCACTAGGTGGCATAGGCAGTTCAGGCCTAAAATTATCGCCCTACCGTGTTGGCAAGAAGTAGCATAAAGCCCCATTAAAATGCTAAACATTTCAGTGATGTTACATACACATACTATACATCTGTATCGTTAAAAATTTGGGACTTTCCTGGAGTTGCACTGCTTCCGGGCATTGCCTCCAGGATCGTTCCCACCATCTTTATATCTACTAATGTCCCATATGTGTCTGTTTCAGACCGGAGAACGTTAAACTGATTTTCATCATGATTACATCCTTCGGGTCACATCCATGAATTATAATAAGCGTCTAAACATCAGCATTTTCTCAGGAAGAAAATAAGTCTGCTGGAAAAACCCCTTCAAAAAGGCAAAAGGAAATAAAACTAAAACAAATAAGCACAAACCCGTGAGCAAAGATGAATAGACATTTTCAAAATTACGAAGAACAAAGGGGTAATTATCATATTCAACATTTAGATCATTTCCATTCGCATAAAGTCCTCCAGGAATACGACCGCAAGTAGAACAAGAAGATGGCAGTTAGGATTTTGTTGTTACAGTGTTTGTCATTAACCCTTTCACCGCCAACGTCGCATTGTTGCACCACAATGACTTAACACCCATGTCACTAACCCTTTCACCGCCAATGTCGCATTGTTGCACCACAATGACTTAACACCCATGTCACTAAAACTCTTCAAATCAGGGTCTGTTATTCAATGATATTGTGTTCCTAAATTTGGGCAGTAAGGATTGACCCTATTCTAAATGTGTCACAGAGAAATCCCACAATATTGCAGACGAAATATTTTCTGTAGCCAAGTAAGTTTAATTGAAGTTTTTGGCTCAAAGATGTCTGGCGGTGAAAGGGCTAAAACTAAAAACCGGACACATACATACCTTATCCATTATGGCCACATGGCCTGGGAACACAGAAGAAGAAGAAAGAATATCCCCACCCCTTCGCCTAATTGTAATCTTACCAGAGTCTTGGTTGGACAAATCAGGAATGATAGAAGGCAGTGACTCCATGGGTACGGGACCGGCCGCTCCCGCCCCTGTGTTTGAGTCCTTGCCGAGGCGTAACTCGATGTGTCGGGGTATGCCCTCCTCTTTGGCTTCCGATATCCTGAAAATATAACATGATCATCTTCATCATTATCATCATCACCATGGTCATCATCATCATCATCTTCATCATCACCATGGTCATCATCATCATCTTCTTCATCACCATGGTCATCATCATCATCATCACCATGGTCATCATCATCATCTTCTTCATCATCATCATCATCATCACCATCATCATCATCATCATCATCATCATCATCATCATCATCATCATCATCATCATCTTCTTCATCATCATCATGGTCATCATCATCATCATCACCATGGTCATCATCATCATCATCATCACCATGGTCATCATCATCACCATCATCATCTTCATCATCATTATCATCATCATTATCATCTTCTTCATCATTATCATCACCATGGTCATCATCATCATCTTCTTCATCATTATCATCACCATCACCATCATTATCATCTTCATCATTTTCATCCCCATCATCATCACCATGGTCATCATCATCATCTTCTTCATCACCATCATCATCATCATCGCCATGGTCATCATCATCATCACCATGGTCATCATTATCATCTTCTTCATCATTATCATCACCACCATCACCATGGTCATCATCATCATCTTCTTCATCATTATCATCACCACCATCACCATGGTCATCATCATCATCTTCTTCATCATTATCATCATTATCATCACCATCATCATCACCATGGTCATCATCATCATCTTCTTCATCATTATCATCATCATCATCGCCATGGTCATCATCATCATCTTCTTCATCACACACATAATGATGTATGTGTGTGTATGCCAGTCAGTCGTTTCCGACCATGACTGCCAGATAGCAGAGGGGGCAGATGCTATTCCAGCGGGGCGGGCTAAATTTTATCTATAGTGGAGATGCCTTGTCCAGGGTACATCCCCACTCTCTCAGCCAAACAGATTTGAGGACAGCTGGCACTAGGGAAGGTCCCCAAAACCCAACCCATCCCTTTGGCTGCAGCTCTAGAGCCAGCGAAAAGGCCCCTCCTTTAAGAGTCATAATCTTCACACACACACACACACGCACACACACTCACCTATCAAACACCAGAGCTCTTGTAGCTCCAGAAAACGTCTCCATTGCCTGGCCCTGACTGCTGAGCGAATCAGACGACAGGTTCTGTTTCTTAATCTCCTTCTCTCTCTCTCTCTCTCTCTCTCTCTCACTCTCTCTCTCTCTCTCTCTCTCTCTATCTCTCTCTCTCTCCATCTCTCACTCACCTATCAAAGACCAGAGCTCTTGTAGCTCCGAAGACGTCTCCATTGCCTGACCCTGACTGCTGAGCGAATCAGACGACAGGTTCTGTCTCTCTCTCTCACACTCTCTCTCTGTCTATCTCTCACTCACCTATCAAAGACCAGAGCTCTTGTAGCTCCCGAAGGCGTCTCCATTGCCTGACCCTGACTGCAGAGCGAATCAGACGACAGGTTCTGCTTCATGGGGGAGGGCGCCACGCTGGAGGGCTGGGAAATGACCGGGGGGCGAAATGAGAAGGGGGAGGTGAAGGCGCTGACACCGCCCGGCGTTCGACCAACCGTCACCGGGGTGGTTTTGGGGGCCACCGGCGTCTTGGGGGTGGTTTTGGTGTTCTGTGCATGAAACACACAGAGAGACAGACATTTGCATATGGCAATACAGATCCACTAATACCCCCAAAGAAACACACAGAGAGACAGACATTTGCATATGGCAATACAGACCTACTAATACCCCCAAAGAAACACACAGAGAGACAGACATTTGCATATGGCAATACAGACCTACTAATACCCCAAAAGAATCACACAAAAAAAACAAAAACAAAATATACACACCAAAAAGGAATATTATTTTTATTTTGTAGGAGCAAAACAGAATTTTGGAAATGTGAGCGGAAAATATTGCATCTTAGTGCCTGTGAGCCAGTGATTGTATGAAGTGGTAACCGGACACTATCCCCCTGGATTTTCCCCCCCGGAATTCTTCCCCCTGGATTTTTTCCCCTGGAACTCTTTCCCCCTAGGACTCTTTCCTCCAGGTGCTATTTCCCCCCCGGACAATTTCCCCCTTGGAACTCTTTCCCCCCAGGACACTTTCCCCCCGGTACTAATGAAGAGTATATCTGTGATTGAACAATAAGAAAGCGAACATTGATTTTTAATCTCTCTCTCTCTCTCTCTCTCTCTCTCTCTCTCTCTCTCTCACTCATCTGTTGTGTGTATGTGTGTGCAGGCATGCACTATAGCTCTCGTGATACACCAATCAATGATGCTATGGGGGGAAAGTGTCCCAGGGGAAAAAGTCCTAGGGAGGAAAATGTCCGGGGGGAAAGTGTCCTAGGGGGAAAGAGATACGGGGGGGAAAAGTCCGGGAGGAAGAATTCCGGGGAATAACGTCCAAGGGGAAAAAGTCCAGGGGGAAAGTGTCCTAGAATCGTATGAAGTATCGGTAGATAAAATAAAAGTTAGAAAGTCTCCATGTGTTGTTGAAATCTTAAATGACATGCACACAAACACACACACACTGACATACGCACACATATACCCACAGACACACACACCTGTAGACACACAAACACACACACACTGACACACGCACACATATACCCACAGACACACACACCTGTAGACACACAAACACACACACACTGACATACGCACACATATACCCACAGACACACACACCTGTAGACACACAAACACACACACTGACACACGCACACATATACCCACAGACACACACACCTGTAGACACACAAACACACACACACTGACACACGCACACATATACCCACAGACACACACACCTGTAGACACACAAACACACACACACTGACACACGCACACATATACCCACAGACACACACACCTGTAGACACACAAACACACACACACTGACACACGCACACATATACCCACAGACACACACACCTGTAGACACACAAACACACACACTGACACACGCACACATATACCCACAGACACACACACCTGTAGACACACAAACACACACACACTGACACACGCACACATATACCCACAGACACACACACCTGTAGACACACAAACACACACACACTGACATACGCACACATATACCCACAACACACACACCTGTAGACACACAAACACACACACACACTGACATACGCACACATATACCCACAAACACACACACCTGTAGACACACAAACACACACACACTGACATACGCACACATATACCCACAAACACACACACCTGTAGACACACAAACACACACACACTGACATACGCACACATATACCCACAAACACACACACCTGTAGACACACAAACACACACACACACTGACATACGCACACATATACCCACAAACACACACACCTGTAGACACACAAACACACACACACTGACATACGCACACATATACCCACAAACACACACACCTGTAGACACACAAACACACACACTACATTCTATTCTTTCTCTTTTGCCTAATATCACATGCAGTGGATAGACGCTAAATAAACACACACACATCAAATGCAGTGGACATACGCTAAATAAATACATACACACACACACACACATGCAGTGGATAGACGCTAAACACACACACACATACAATGCAGTGGATAGACGCTAAATAAATACATACACACACACACACACACACACACACACACACACACACACACACACACACACACTGTTTACTTACCTCCTCCCCTACAGGTATTTCTCTGGGGGTGGCTTCTGGTGTGGGGGTCACAATTTGAGGGCTGGCCGACACCGTGCCTGCAACGTTCACACAAAGTCAAACAGTTCAGGTCAACCACACTGCGATCCACACCATGCCTGCAACGTTCACACAAAGTCAAACAGTTCAGGTCAACCACACCGTGCCTGCAACGCTCACACAAAGTCAAACAGTTCAGGTCAACCACACCGTGCCTGCAACGTTCACACAAAGTCAAACAGTTCAGTTCAACCACACTGCAATCCACACCATGCCTGCAACGTTCACACAAAGTCAAACAGTTCAGGTCAACCACACCGTGCCTGCAACGCTCACACAAAGTCAAACAGTTCAGGTCAACCACACCGTGCCTGCAACGTTCACACAAAGTCAAACAGTTCAGTTCAACCACACTGCGATCCACACCGTGCCTGCAACGCTCACACAAAGTCAAACAGTTCAGTTCAACCACACAGCGATCCACACCATGCCTGCAACGCTCACACAAAGTCAAACAGTTCAGTTCAACCACACTGCGATCCACACCGTGCCTGCAACGTTCACACAAAGTCAAACAGTTCAGTTCAACCACACTGCGATCCACACCGTGCCTGCAACGCTCACACAAAGTCAAACAGTTCAGTTCAACCACACTGCGATCCACACCGTGCCTGCAACGTTCACACAAAGTCAAACAGTTCAGTTCAACCACACTGCGATCCACACCGTGCCTGCAACGCTCACACAAAGTCAAACAGTTCAGTTCAACCACACTGCGATCCACACCGTGCCTGCAACGCTCACACAAAGTCAAACAGTTCAGTTCAACCACACTGCGATCCACACCGTGCCTGCAACGTTCACACAAAGTCAAACAGTTCAGTTCAACCACACTGCGATCCACACCGTGCCTGCAACGCTCACACAAAGTCAAACAGTTCAGTTCAACCACACTGCGATCCACACCGTGCCTGCAACGCTCACACAAAGTCAAACAGTTCAGGTCAACCACACTGCGATCCACACCGTGCCTGCAACGCTCACACAAAGTCAAACAGTTCAGTTCAACCACACTGCGATCCACACCGTGCCTGCAACGCTCACACAAAGTCAAACAGTTCAGGTCAACCACACTGCGATCCACACCGTGCCTGCAACGCTCACACAAAGTCAAACAGTTCAGGTCAACCACACTGCGCTCAATTTGCTACGTGCCGGCGACCTTGAAATTCACTGAGCTGAATTAGAAAGGTCAGCGTAACTCAGGCAGAACGAGTGCGGGCAAATTAGTAGTCTAGTATAGAGAACGAACACTCTTGGCAAATGCCCTATTCAAAGCCGATGCTGTCACTGTCAGAGAAAAAACAACCCAACAATTACTTTAGTTTATGACTAAAAAAACAAACAAACCGGTAACTAACCAATAGATGAGGGCAATAAAACTGGCTCTGCTATTTTAAGCTAATGTAGAAGAAGAATAAAAGTCGTTTATAAATAGTCAGTATTTTTTTTTTTTTTAATTCAGTTTAGGTGACGACATACTCCTTCTCTCTCATTCCTCTTCTTCTGCATCCCCAGGCCATACGGCCATAATGGGTAGGATACGTATGTGTCCGGTTTTCAGTTTTCACTGGTCTCCCCGCTGCTTACAGCCAACATGTTCCGATTTCGGAGGAGCTCAAAGGAGAACATTATTTGAAAGATTTAAAAAAAAAGAGAAAAAAAAGAAGGAAAATGGACCATTAAGACAGAAAGATAGTGGATGACAATAAGCAAAAGGAAAAGGCAGAGTCAAAGTGACAGATTAGAGGAAGTTACAAGCACAGAACTTCCAGAAGGTGGGGGAATCATTTGTACAAAAGACCCCCCCGGCATCCTCACGGGTAGAGACTAGTGGAGGGGGGGGCGGGGTCGTCCAGCTCCCCGTATGGAGGCACGAGGCATCCACCCACTGCCCCAATCTCTCCCATTCAACACCCTTCACTTGACCTCCACATACACTTCCCCAAAAGTGAAGGAAAGACAGAATGAAAATCGTCTGGAACTCCTTGCCTGTTCACCTCTGTCACAATTCAGCACTTCCCGCTTTCAAAACCCAAATGAAAACTCACTTGTTTCAAAGAGCTTTCTCTCTGTAACTTTCACATTAATTAGAATCTGATGATGATCGGATGAATGTGTATGTTAGCCCAATTGCGTGTGAATCAGTGAATGTGAGCGCCTTGAGTTTAATTCTAAAGAAAGGTGCTATATAAATACTATGTTTAAGATGATCACAGACCTGCCAACCCCCTAACAGACCAAAGAGGAATATTTGTAGCAGGAAAGAGGAATTTTTGGGAGCTAAGAGGAAGTTTGACGCGGCATCTTACCTTTCACGTGTAAACAGAATTTGAAGCAAGCAATTTTCATCCTTGTGAACTTGTCTTGTTTAAAACTAGTCTTGTCTAACACAAGAAGCTTTTGGTTTGTTCCTGTCCTTTTTACTTGGGCAGACCAAGACGGTTGGTGCCATAGATGACTTAAATAATAAGACCTGGAAGGAAGATAACGAATCAATTTAAGTTCATCTTTGTTCTCCTTTCCTTCCGTTGGCTTGAAAAAGTCGGTAACGGTGGAAGACGAAGTCTGGGAGTTTGCAGTTTCGAGAAGACAATAACAAGTAATGTGGCATATGTCTTGACACCCTCCATATGAGACTTTCTTTAAAGTTTTGAAAGCAGAATTTTATGGACTTGAGCGGAAGGGCGGAAGAAATGTAGTCTGAGCGGAAGAAATTCCGCTCAAAGCGGAAAGGTTGGCAGGTCTGTGAACACCCCAAACACAACACTGTTCATTGCAAGCTTTCCTATTTATTACACTTCATCAGGCTTCGTGATCAATCGACTGCACTTGCACATCAAATACCAGCAATACATAGGCAGAAAAAGAAAAAAAAGGCTCACAATCATTCCATTATTTTGTAACTATTCACTCTGACCATAACTCACTCCTGTTTATGCACAAATGTATGGTATATAAATACTATATATTATTATTTTATTATTATTAAAGAAGATAGGAAGGAGTAAATGATCGAAGAAACGGATAAAAACCCTAACACATTCTCTCTGACTCTCCCCCCCCCCCCCCCCTCACTCACCCCCTGCCGACTGGTGCAGACTGGTGGACGTCTCGTGGAAACTGGCGGCGGGCGTGGCTCGCTGAGATGCAGGGGGCGTGGCTAAACCCAGCAGCTGGGAGGGGCTAAACCCGTAGGAGGCGGGGTCTTCAACCACCGGGAACAGCTCCTGCACTCGCTGCATCTTGGTCTGCCAGTCAGCGTCTGGAACACAGTGATTGACAGGCTGTAAATCTCTTGGGGGCGTGGCTAAACCTTGCAAATGGGAGGGGCTAAAGCTGAAAGAGGCGGGGTCTTCTGGAAAGATATTCCTGTACTTGCTGCATTTTGGTCTGCCAGTCAGAGTCTGAAAAACAGTGATTGAATGAATTAAAATCTGTTTAACATCCTCCGGTCTGGAACAGACACATATTAGTAGATATGAAGATGGTGGGAACGATCCTGGAGGCATTGCCTGGAGGCAGTGCAACACCAGAAAAGTCCCGAATTTTTAACAATACAGATATAAAATATTTTAAGTGATTGACAGGTACCAGCATCTTTATAAAGGCTAGGGGGTGTGGCTAAACTTTCGAGGGACACCCTGACGGATGAAGTTTTGAAGAAACACGTTGAGATCACCAGAAAGACAGCCTTTTCAAGGATCAGAATACTCACTTTGCTCTGGTTTCCTAGAAATCAAACCTTCAAAACGGCGATTCCTCCTTGGCGGAGTTGCCGGAAAGAGAAGCCATTTTGGACAGGGTGGGTGGAAAACACTGAGAGTGGTAAAGCTTTTTCTTCTTTGTAGTGCAGCAAAAAACCAAACTGGAGCTATTTCCTTTGTTGTGAGCGAAACTCCTTTTGGTAAACTGTGAATAAGAAGGCTTGTAGTGTGGACATTTCCTGATTTTTGTCCAAGCGACTCAGGTGGCCAATAGAAAAGAGAAGGCACATGCCTTCCTTCTCTTTCACTGAAAGAATATGACTTCCAGCACCTCCGCCAAGGAGGAATCGCCGATTTGAATGTTTGATTTCTAGGAAACCAGAGCAAAGTGAGTGTTGCGATCTCTGTAATGGGTGTTTTCCTGGTGACCTCAATGTTACTTGCAAAAACTCATCCGTCAGGGTGCCCCTTTAAAAAGTGTGTGTGGGGAGGGGGGGGGGGGGGGATAAAGCTTTAAGAGGTAGAGACTTCTACAACCGAGAGAAGCTTAACATACCTCATTGGGGAATTAGGGCACTGCTTTGACGTCAAAACTTCTTACACTTTGGAAGAAAATGATGTCAAACCCTTCTAACAGCAAAGTTGACAAAGAACCAAACTTTAGTCGAGGAGGTGGGTGGTGGATTCAACACATTTTACTCAAACTTTCCCAAGTTTTGGAATAAGATTACGTTATTGGTTTCTAAATGTTTTGTTGTGTTTGTTTGTTGATGTACCTTGGCTAAAAGACTCCAGGGATCATCCCAACAGCCGAAGCTCCTGAACACTATGGTACAAATGCACCAGCTAGGGATGAGAACATTACGTGTGTGACTGTTTTAGATCACCCCGCCATGTGGGCAGCCACACTCCGACTTCGGGGAGGGGGGGGGGGGGGGGACGTTTTGATCAAGTTTCTCTTCCCGGAATGTGTGCCCAATTGTTGAACCCCTTCAGGACGTCACTGCCTGAGGTAAACTTCATTACTGACCTGGGGCTGCCTAGGAAAATATATAACAAATATGAAGTGCAACAAAACTCACACTGTCAATGATTCAGTTTGGACAACATTACTGGTTGATCCGAGTTTATTTTTCGCTTTGAGATCGTGGTTAATTGTATTAAAATCTGAATCGTTAGTCTCCTTATTACTATCGCTGTTAATGAAAACGTATTGGAGCATTTCCTGAGGCTTGTCTAGGGCTGATTTGCTTTTTAACATTTTCAACATTAAAAATGAAGATAGAAGTACCAAACATAAGTAAAACGAAAGCTGGAACAGTGATGAAGATGTAACTCGAAAAACGTGGTTTGGATTGAAAAAACATGGATTTAGACTAAAAACAATCGCTGTTCCGAGAATACTCGCAATTAGGCCCTGACTGGTGGTCTCCTGTTCCGAGTATACTCACAATTAGGCCCTGACTGGTGGTCTCCTGTTCCGAGTATACTCGTAATTAGGCCCTGACTGGTGGTCTCCTGTTCCGAGTATACTCGTAATTAGGCCCTGACTGGTGGTCTCCTGTTCCGAGTATACTCGTAATTAGGCCCTGACTGGTGTTCTCCTGTTCCGAGTATACTCGCAATTAGGCCCTGACTGGCGTTCTCCTGTTCCGAGTATACTCGCAATTAGGCCCTGACTGGCGTTCTCCTGTTCCGAGTATACTCGCAATTCGTCCGGAATGAGTTAACATTAAATTCCCCAAAGCAGAAGCACATATATATGGGCACTCCAAAAACCAGGTCTACACTGGGAGGAAAAGCCCTCCACTATTTACCTTGTGTGGTGGGTGGCTGGTGGTGAGCAGCGTGCTTCATGCGGGTGATGATGGGGGGCGGGGGGCGGGGGATGATGGGGCAGTGCTGATCCTCCCTGGTGCCCTCGATGGGGTCCAGTGACATCTTGGCACAGTTCACCACAATGTCCTGGGGCTCCACTTTACTCCACCTGAAGCCCAAGGTCGTTCACTCATTCAAGGCGTTCCACGGCCATAACATGTCCAGAATTAATAGATAGCTGTTTCACCCGTGAGGATACCGGGGGATCTTTTGCTTAAATAGTTCCCTCACCTTCTGGAAGTTCTGTGCTTGTAACTTCCTCTAATCTGTCACTCTCTTTGACTCTGCCTTTTCCCTTTGCTTTCTGTCATCTACTATCTTTCTGCCCTTACCCGGTCCATTCTCCTGCCTTTTTTTCACGAAACACTTTTCAAAAACATTTCCTCCAGCCGAAGTCGAACTTGCTGGGCCTAAGTATTTCTTAGTTAGGCGCATAACGGCAGCATGACGCATCTGCGCTCATAATCGACAGGAAACTGAGCGATCGAAGAAGAAGAAGAATAGATAGCTGTCAATTTGATGCATTTGCTTCAAAGGAAGTAAGTCTGTGTGCACACCGTACCTTGGTCACTCAGAAACCACACATACTCACGGAATCTGCAAATATGCAAGCAACCGACAAGAGGGAAGTAACTGTGTGCTTTTTCGAGCACGCATGCATTACTTTAACGGAAAGACAATCACCGACATAAGCTCCGAAAATAGACAAACACATGGCAGGCCATTTGGCGGTGAATGGCTTTGCACTTGATGGGAGTGAAGCGTGATATACTGGGCGATTACATTTGCCCACGGTGGTAGAAGAGTTTAAAGACAAAACAACCGATCCCAGGGATCGGGTCTCGCTAGTAAACAAATTCTGCCTGGCAGTGGCTCGCACAACGGGGGAAAAAAGAAGGGTGAGGCGTCTCTGTGGTGAGCAGCGATTCAAATGATGCTGCGCGCCTCCCGCCTTTTATACCCCTGGTGCGGCTTTAACTGACACATACAGAGCCACGGGGAAGGGGGGGACGGGTGGCAGATTATCCTAAGATTCCTAGCTCACCTGGATTTGCTTGTTTCGTCTTTGGATCCCACCACAAGGTTAGGGTGAAGTCGAACCTTCTCCAAAATGGGCTGTTAGAGAAAGAAAAACGCACAAAATGTGGTTATTGTGTTGTCAATGTTTCATAATGCGCAATACTCGTACTTTCCTTGATTAAAGGGCCTGCTACACTTCATACGTGTTACATTCCCTCTTATGCTAGGAAGATTTCTTAATATTTCTTACCAGTTATAAGAGGGAAAACGCTGTCGATGCGATGCGATGCGACTGTGATGATGCGAGTCATGATTCATGTGGAATACTTCTGTTTAAAAATAATTCCACTACTGTCGCTCTATATATTCAAGTAGACCCAATACACGAATTTCACGTGAATCATGACTCACATCGTCACAATCGCATCGCACTGACAGCAAATCGTATGTAGTGTAGCAGACCCTCAACCCCTTAACGTCCTGTGTCTACTAAGGGATGCGTGATGTCATTAATGATGTCATAACTGTTGATGTCATAGCCCTGGAAAGATGGTTTTCGGTTTAGACAAGTCAGGAAAGACATATCTCTAGACTATTTTCTCAGATTGAGTCTAACAAGTCTCTTTCAAATTTCATAAAAAGAAAATTGATGATTTATCAGTTTTCCTCCCGCAGTGGAGGGGTCAACCTCTTCACTGCTCTGTCATAGATGATGTCATTGATGATGTCATAGCCCTGGTGTGATGGTTTTTGGTTTAAAGTTAGAGTATCAACAGGTCTGCGCATTGGTGGGGTATGCGCATACCCTCCCCCCCCTCTGAAATAGTAGAGAAACACGTCATGCTTGCATCATTGCGTCATTTTGAGGGGTACGCAACCTCCCTTTCTACTCTATATTTCTAGACCATTTTCTCAGATTTTATAATGAGAAAATCGATAATTTCTTAGTTTTCCTCTGGCAGAGAAGGGGTTACTAACTTTGTGCCTTAGCTATTTGACCCGCAGACTGCACTACCAGCCTTGGGCCGCTACCCCCCAAGCAACCTGGTTCACCGGACCTGATCCAAGGAAAATCAGATGCTGTGGGGGGCGCTGCGAGTAGGGGTCTCACCCCCCACAGCATCTGATTCACCAGACCAGACACAACCAGGAGCCAGCCTAGCCGCCGAAGCCACCACCGATGAAGACTTCACCAACGACGACACCTCAACCTTCAGCACCGATGATGACCACCGGACAAACGTCAAAGACACCAACACCACCACACCCAGCGTCATCCACGAATTCATCCCCAGACCCTCACACCCAGCGTCATCCACGAATTCATCCCCAGACCCTCCTCCTCATGGCCATCAACCGCTTTGCGGCCTTCTCCACATCGACCCAGCACCAGAACAACTTGTCCCTAAGGGCTTTCCGCCGTGAGGACGTCAAACCTCCACTCAACAACAACAGAGAGCTACTACTGCTAACTTTCATGACAGAAACTAATAAACACTGCTTTTAAAATTAAAAAAAAGCTTGCAAATGCTTCGATATTGTGCAGGGCCTGTATTCACGTTGAGATAGCATGAGACTTAGCATGATGCTAACTTAGAAGCTCTTCCAATGTCCTATAGGATTTAATAGGACTTTTGGAAGAGCTTCTAAGTTAGCATGATGCTAAGTCTCATGCTATCTCAACGTGAATACAGGCCCTGGTCACAAGTTCAGCAAGTCCTGAAAGGAAAGGCTGCAGAATAAGCTCCCTTTACTCCTTAACCCTTTCACCACCAATGTCGCATTTATGCACCACAATGGTTTAACACCCATGTCACTAAAAGGCATCAAATCAGGACTTGTTATCCAAAGACCCTATTTTCTTTATTTTGGGAGGTTAAGGATAGGCCTTGTGTCAAATATGTTCCAGGAGGTTGGTCCTGAGACAGCAAAAAAAGACACACACACACATATGAACATACACGCTGCACACTCAGGCAGATACAATCATGCACATATAAACACAAATAAACGTGTGCACACATGTGCACACAAAAAGAGAGAGAATGAGGAAGAGAGAGAAGGAGAGAGAGAGAGACAGAGACAAAAACATAGGCAGGCAGACAGACAGACCAGGGCTCCCAGGGACCCACATTTGGGGGTCTATGAAGTACTAAAATTCTACAGGAACCTTTAAAAGAATGTGCAGGGGGTCCCAGGGATGCGCTAGAAAAATTATTTTTAGCATTCACAATACCACTGGGACCCTCTATCTGACCTCTAGGACCCTCTATACTGTAAGTGAAGGAGTCCCCAGGAACCCTTGTTTTGCGGGGCGATTGTGAGCCCTGCAGACAGACAGACAGACAGTGTGACTTACAGCCACAATGTCGCTGTAGGCCATGAGGTTCTCTTTCTTGGCGTAGTGGTCGGTCAGGAACCTCATGAAGCTGCAGGGGAACATCCCGTACAGCCGCAGGAACAGCACGTACACCCCAATGTTCAGGTGCAGCATGAAGATGTCGGGCGCATTGCCTGCAAAATAAAATAATTTACAATTTAAAAATAAAAGTTGGTATATTGGAACATCCCTTATAAGACACCTCTCCCCCCTTATAAGACTCCCTCCCAGTTAACCCTTTCACCACCAGCCATTTTTTAAGCAAAACAATTCCATTAAACTTACCTGGGTAGAGAAAAAAAAAGCATTGCTATATGGGGTATATCTGCTTGCATGTGTATGAGTGTATGTGTGCGCAGGAGAGACTTGTGTTCGCTAGAGGGGGGGGGGGGGGGGAGAGTGTGTGTGAGTATGTGTCTGTGAGTGTGAGTACACGCGAGTGCTTTGTGTATGTGAGTGCGCGTGTGTGTGTATGTGTGTGCGTGCGTGTGCGCGCGTTTGTACAAGTGTATGCTTGAGTAAGTTTGTGTGCGTTTCATGTGTTTTCTGTGTGTTTGATGAAATGTGTGTGGGTATGTGTGTGTATGTCTGTGTGCAAGAACGCGTTCACTCTCATGCGTGCACGTACGTGCGTGTGTATCTGGGTTGGGTTTTTTTGCGTGTGTGTCTGTTGTGCGTGTATGAGTGTTTCAATACTGATTGTAAAGCGCTTTGTGCTCGATAAAAAGCGCTATGTAAATATCCGTTTATTATTATTATTATGACATGCATAGCGTAGGCCTATCCTTACTTCCCCAAATGAAGAAAATAGGCTCTTTGGATAACAGACCCTGATTTGATGCCTGATTTGGGTGTTAAATCATTGTGGTGCTAAAATGCGACATTGGCGGTGAAAGGGTTAATGTTGGCATTGTGGAACATCCCATATAAGACTCCCTCCCACTTAAGGCCTACTTCTGTGAGACATTGTCCTTCTTTGTAAGTATTAAAATTACCTTCCTTATACAACTCCCTTCCACTTAACTCATTCGCATCGCAACGATTTTGAATTATTTTTTTAAAAACTCACAAATCGCTCCAGCCATACACACAAACAAAACATACATCAACTAGACATAGGGAAGAGTTAGATCAGACTTTTTTTATATATATAGACTTTATATAGAAAACCTCTCCACACCGATTGGTTTCCCCACAACAAACCACTACAAAAGCAAAGTCAGAGGCAAAATTGTGGTCTAAGGGAGTGAAGCGAGTTTAGAAGTGACCAAGGTATGGTGTGCACACAGATTTACTTCCCTTGAAGCAAATGTATCAAATTGACAGCTATCTAATTAATTCTGCACATATATGGCTGGAACGGCTTGAAATAGTTAATGCCTTGATTTGGATGTTTCCAGGTCTTAAATACTACCAAAAATACTCAAGTTAATTATGTTGTTGTTGACGTACCCTGGCTAAAAGACTCCAGGGATCATCCCAACAGCCGAAGCACTTGAACACTATGGTACAAATGCATCAGCTAGGGATGAGAACATTACGGGATTGACCGTTTCTGATTACCCCGCCACGTGGGCAGCCACACTCCATCTTCGGGGGGATTTTGAAGGCTGACGATGTTATGCTAGAAGCTTGTCATGGCTAAAGACAATCCCCCATAACTATGCATAACACAACAACATTTTGATGTAGCCTTGGTGTTCTAGCCTATGTCAATTGGTCTGACCTTAAAGACCCACTGCCCAGCAATATTAAGTCCCTTGTTTTCTTCTGGCCAGGTGTGACCCACATACAAATTTCCCCATAGGCAAATGAGGCTGCTCTTCAAAGTCTGTCTCGTTTTGAATAGGGGGCAATTTGTTTGTGCAGGACGCCGGGGTACATTTTGCCAGTGGCGTAGAGACCCAAATCACCGACAAACAGTGAACTGTCTGATCCTTGGGGAACAGAATGGCCCTATGGCCTGGGAACGCAGAAGAAGAGAAAGAAGAACAAAAGGTATCCCCAGTATCCCCACAGGGGAGAACACACAATGAATTATACTGACCCGGTTTTTTGATAATGAGTCCGGTGATGCGAGAGAAAATGTCGAAAACTTCGTGAAGATGGCTGCCGACACTGACAGGGATGACAGGAAGTAGAATCACCAGGGCCATGATCCCCGTCATTAGAATGGGGATGTCCGTTTCATTCTGCAATAAAATAACAACACTGATGAATGCCCGTGTGGCTCAGGACCTCAGACCCCTGAACAGTCTCCAGCACTGCCCAACCCACCAACCTGGCCAGGGGGGAGTGGAGCTACAGGCACAGCTCAGGACCTCAGACCCCTGAACAGTCTCCAGCACTGCCCAACCCACCAACCTGGCCAGGGGGGAGTGGAGTACAGGCACAGCTCAGGACCTCAGACTCAGGACCTCTGACCTGAACACATTCTCCAGCACTGCCCAACCCACCAACCTGGCCAGGGGGGGGGGGAGTGAACACAGTCTCCAGCACTGCCCAACCCACCATCCTGGCCAGGTGGGGGGAGTGGAGATACAGGCACAGCTCAGGACCTCTGACCCCTGAACACACCTCCAGCACTGCCCAACCCACCAACCTGGCCAGGGGGGGGGGGGAGTGGAGCTACAGGCACAGCTCAGGACCTCAGACCCCTGAACACAGTCTCCAGCACTGCCCAACCCACCAACCTGGCCAGGGGGGGGGAGTGGAGCTACAGGCACAGCTCAGGACCTCTGACCCCTGAACACATTCTTCAGCACTGTCCAACCCACCATGCTCTACGACCCCAGACCTGGCCAGGGGGAGTGGAGCTATAGGCGCAGCTCTGGGGCAGCCGCACTGACCCACTCTTAATTTTATGAAGTTTTACTAAAGCTTAAGTGGGAAACTAAACGTTGTTACTTTCTAAATTCAGTAAACCGATTTACTTAATTTAGAAAGCAACAATGTTTAGTTTCCCACTTAAGTTTTAGTAGAACTTTATAAAATTAAGCACTGGAGAAGACGGTGGGGTTCATCATGGCGACCAACTTAGAAGTCCGACGCTGCCACTTATATGACCCAGCACCACGATATGGACATTAAGTGTCAAACTGACCGCTCTGAGCAAATTGTACATTTGCAAGGGCTAAACCTGACAATTTTCACAAAATGGAAATGGGGCAATGCCCCCACGAAGCTGAGCACTTGTAATCAATTTAAAGCCATGTGGATGCATAATCGGGGCTCTAATACAACGGCAATCAGGTTTTCGCTAACAGCAAAGCTTTTGTTTTTTCACTTTTTATTATTTTGTTGTCGTTGACAATTTTCAAAAAAATGAATTCCTTCTGTACCAATTAAAAAAAAAAAAATGATTCAAGAACCGTTCTTGTAACTTTTTTCTTACCAGAGTTATGAGCACTTAAAGTTAGTACGGTGAGCGTCGGCCATTTTCAGAAAACACCATCTAAAGTTTAGCCTAACTGAAGAAAATGCATTGACCTACTCGTTTTTAAAGCACTTATAAGATCATTTAGTGACCATATTAAAGATTGTCCTTTATAAATCTGGACAAAAAAATAAAACGTTGGAGACCACTAAAATATACATAACTCAAAATTGACCCCAAAATGAGACTTGTGACTTTCCAAGCCATGTAGAGAGAAACTAGCCCAGCGACTTAGTGTCCCTTTGGTGGTGCTGGCTCACATATCGTCTGCAGAAGAAAAAGGAGAAGAAGAAGAAGAAGAAGAAGAAGAAGAAGAAGAAGAAGAAGAAGAAGAAGAAGAAGAAGAAGAAAAAGAAGAAGGAGAAGAAGAAGAAGCAGCAGCAGCCCACCTTGAGACATTTGAGAAAGACAGGGAACAGCGGTCTCTCCACCAGTCGGTGAAAAAGAAGAAGAAGAAGAAGAAGAAGAAGTTCAGTGCCTACCTTGAGACATTTGAGAAAGACAGGGAAGAGCGGTCTCTCCACCAGTCGGTGAAAAAGAAGAAGAAGAAGAAGAAGAAGAAGAAGAAGAAGAAGAAGAAGAAGAAGAAGAAGAAGAAGAAGAAGAAGAAGTTCAGTGCCTACCTTGAGACATTTGAGAAAGACAGGGAAGAGTGGTCTCTCCACCAGTCGGTGAAAAAGAAGAAGAAGAAGAAGAAGAAGAAAGAAGAAGAAGAAGAAGAAGAAGTTCAGTGCCCACCTTGAGACATTTCAGAAAGACAGGTAACAGCGGTCTCTCCACCAGTCGGTGAAAAAGAAGAAGAAGAAGAAGAAGAAGAAGAAGAAGAAGTTCCCACCTTGAGACATTTGAGAAAGACAGGGAACAGCGGTCTCTCCACCAGTCGGTGAAAAAGAAGAAGAAGAAGAAGAAGAAGAAGAAAAAGAAGTTCCCACCTTGAGACATTTGAGAAAGACAGGGAACAGCGGTCTCTCCACCAGTCGGTGAAAAAGAAGAAGAAGAAGAAGAAGAAGAAGAAGAAGAAGAAGAAGAAGAAGAAGTTCCCACCTTGAGACATTTGAGAAAGACAGGGAACAGCGGTCTCTCCACCAGTCGGTGAAAAAGAAGAAGAAGAAGAAGAAGAAGAAGAACAAGAAGAAGAAGAAGAAGAAGAAGAAGAAGAAGAAGAAGTTCCCACCTTGAGACATTTGAGAAAGACAGGGAAGAGCGGTCTCTCCACCAGTCGGTGAGTCCAGGGGGGCTGCTGGTTGACAATGTGCAGCAGCAGCTGCATGGCGGGGAGGCGCGTTTCTGCCGCCTTTATCCCATCGTGAATCTTCTCCATCACCGCCTGTTGGGACATTGGGACAAAAAGAATAGACAACAGTAATTCAAAATACAGTGAAAACCTCCCTTATAAGACCTCCAATTATAAGACTCCCTCCCACATAAGACCTACTTTTCTCAGACATTGCCCTTATTTGTAAGTATTAAAATTACCTCCCTTTGAAGGTCTTATAAGGGAGGTTCCACTGTACTTGGGAAAAATAAAAACTGCTTAAAAAACAAAATTAGCATATTTTTCGGATTATAAAGCTTACCTGATTATAAGGAACCCGCCCCACCCCACCCTCCTCCTCCCTCCAAATTTTACAAAAAATTAAGATGATTTTTTTTTTAGGGGGGGGGGGGGGGGGTTGGGGGGGAGGTGCCCCAGCTTCAGGGCCATATAGTGGCGTTGCTCCCACGCCGCTCATTCCAAATCCCAACTCGCAGCCACACCCTGGGTAGGTTGTGGAATTAGAAACCAGCAGTCTAAGGGGAGCAAATATATGTTAGGCCGTCAGGAGGCAACCAGCCAAGGAGGAAATTTAATTCAGATTTTGTTGTCATGTATTCTTACAATATTATAAGCCTTATAAGGAGTGGAAGCCTCAGAAAAAACTATTGCCTTAACCCTTTCGCACCACAATGGTTTAACACCCACGTCATTAAAAGCCTTGAAATCAGGGTTTGTTGGCTCACGTCGTTTTTTAAAACAAAGTGAGTCTATAGTATCGTACATGTTCGGTTGTGTGTATGTGTGTGTGTCTGTGTGTATGTGTGTGTGTGTTGCGTCCGTGGCCCCGACCTTTAACCTTAACTCAAACCTTAACGTTGTCATTTTCTCTAAACATATAAGGCGTTAGAGGGTTAAAGTTAGCAGGATACTTGATTTTGACGTGAGCCTTCAAGTCATGGCGATCAAAGCAGTCAGATACATCGGTAAGGAACAAAAGAAAGAAAATCATTTGTTGCAGAGATTACTGTAACTGTTGTGTTGTACCGAGTATAAGAGATACATACTGGAAAGAAGACTCTCCATTAGATATACAAAAACGGTCTTTAAAAAGAAACACAAGACTTCAGGTGTGTACAAATAGGTACATTTTAACGTCGTCAACTTATATTTTCTGTAACAAATGGATGTACCGAGTGTGTGCGTTGACGGCCCGGTAGCTTCGCTTTATTTGCGCCTTTGAGTAACGGTTGTTCGTGTTCATTTGCACATCATCTCTGCGCATAACTTAGCCTACTGCACTTCCGGCAACAAGGCCTAGGCCTAGAGTCCATGCCTTACCTCATAATCAAGACGACGTACTTAACATTTAGCCCACATTCATTTCAGTCTTGAAAAAAAAAATACGGAAAATCCAGGGTTCGTCGATTTCACTGCCTTCGACGTACGAATCCTTTGTTAGGCCTAGACGATTGATCACCATGAGCAAAGACTGTACAGGGGAAGATAAACATGGATGAGCTTGCTGGCTGTGACCTTGACCTTTGCTTTGTGGCAGAGGGGGGGGGGGATTAACGAAACGAAAATAAAATATTAGGACTAATATAAAATATCTTACAGAAATGTAGATGATGTGGAACAAGTTTTCATCGCATGAACAATCAGTTTAAAACAGTAACAGATCACGCAACTTCAATTATTAATTTTCTAAGAGTAAGAGGCTTAGACCCACAGGCAAAGACTAGGCCTACTACAGGTGTCCGTAGACCCCCCTTACCCCGGCGGGGGTGGGGGGGGGGGGGGGGGGATTGGTCACAATGTTTTTTCTGAAAGCTTGGTCAATATGCTTTTCAATTTTACTTGTTTGCCAAAAATAAAAATAGGGCTCCACTATGTTACATGCGCATACATATAATTAAATTTTAAAGAAAGGGGTAGGGGTGCATAGAAATAATTTTAATTTACACAGTAAAATAAAAATTAATTCTGTTTTCAGATGCACAAGTGTCTACATAACAGTATTCTCTCTATACAGGCATGGGAATTGTCATGGGAATTCCCATGCCTGCTATAGTAATAAAAATCAGACGTGAGCCTTGCAGGCTTTGCCTCTTGTTATCCAATGATCTAGTGTTCTCAATTCTGGGAGGTAAGGATAGGCCTTACTTTAAACATATCACAGAGAAATCCCCAATATTGCAAACAAAATGTTTCTCTCTACCCATGTAAATTTAATGGGAAATTCTGGCTAAAAAATGGCTGGCAGTGAAAAGGTTAAAGTCGGAAAAAAATATGGTAGCTAAACTTGAGCAAAGTGGGGGTTTTTTGTTTTGTTTTTCCTCTTGCGTTTATCTTTTGGACTCCGACTAGAAACCAAAACATACCACAGTAGCTAAAGTTGGGGCAATCTTTTGAAGGTACTTATGGAAAACTACAACAATATGTTGATGGTACTTGTAGAAAACATATTATATCCATCATGATCAATAAGAAAAAACAGAAAAGGGCCAGCAACATTACAACAAAAATTTCCAACCTTTTCTAGTGGCTCTCGAACTTCCAGCAAAATCTCCTTGGCTTTGACAGACAGCGTCCGGTAGTAGTAATCCATCAGAGAGTTCACCAGCCACGGCTCTTTGCCTGCAACAATGCAACACTAGTAGCAATCCATCAGAGAGTTCACCAGCCACGGCTCTTTGCCTGCAACAACGCAACACTAGTAGTAGAGTTCACCAGCCACGGCTCTTTGCCTGCAACAAGGCAACACTAGTAGTAATCCATCAGAGAGTTCACCAGCCACGGCTCTTTGCCTGCAACAACGCAACACACTCTTCTTCTCCAAATACTTTATTGTCCTTGTTACAGGATATTTTTTATGCAACAATATAAAACATTAAGATAATAAAAGACGAAGACATTATTTATAGCAAAGATAAAATTTACAGCAATAATGATCAACACCACACACACACATACACACACATAAACACACACACACTCACACACGTCATACGCGCACGTACACCCACCTACACACACACAAACAAACAAAAAAGTATATTACACAAAAAAGTATGTTATTTGCTTATTCAATGTTCCATCTGGAAATAACATTTTGACTTGACTTGACACACACACACACACCTACAAAGTAAACACATTCGCTCACACGCACGCACACACAGTGACACACACACACACACACACACCCCCAAAGTAAACACACACACACACACACACACACACACACACACATACACACACACATACACACACATACACACACACACATCCAGACGGCTCTCTTCTTCTTCTGTGTTCCCAGGCCATATGGCCATAATGGGTAAGGTACGCAAGTGTCCGGTTCTCAGTTTTTACTGGTCTCCCCTGTGCGTACAGCCGACACATTCCGCTTTCGGAGGAGCTAAAAGGACAAAAATTATTTGTAAGATTTTTTTTAGAAAAAAAAGGAAAAAGGCAGGAGAATGGGCCAATAAGTAAGAAAGATAGTAGATGACAGAAAGCAAAGGGAAAAGGCAGAGTCAAAAAGAGTGAAAGATTAGAGGAAGCTACAAGCACAGAACTTTCAGGAGGTGGGGGAACTATTTTTACGAAAGACCACTGAGAGCTTATCTATGATAAAAGAGAGTTGGCTCCCCTTTCAACGATGCTTTTTACATCCAATGAAGGGTTATGGCATCTGTTGGACGGTATCTCGGACGATAATAGGGATTTTGAAGCATTTTAACGCGAGTATTCGTCGTATCGGCGACTCATGACCACTTTCGATGTCTGACTCACAGTAGACTGTACTGAACATGGCAATCGTTGCCTCTCTTCTCATGATTTTGTCCACTAATGGGGCGCCCTTGTTTAGTAGGCGCATAGGTCGAAATTGGAGAAAAAAAATATCGCCTTATAACCGGAAAATTACGGTAATTGTCTTCATGGGGCAGTGGGCGGATGCCCCGTGCCTCCATACGGGGAGCTGAATGACCCCGCCCCCTCCACGAGTCTTTCACCGTGGGGATAACGGGGGGTCTTTCGTAAAAATAATTCCCCCACCTTCTGGAAGTTCTGTGCTTGAAACTTCATCTAATCTGCCACTCTCTTTGACTCTGCCTTTTCATTTCTGTCATTCTCCTGCCTTTAAAAAAAATATATTCCAAATATTTTTTCTCCTTTGAGCTCCTCTGAAATCAGAATGTGTTGGCTGTAAGCAGCGGGGAAACCAGTGAAAACTGAAAACCGGACACATACGTACCTTATCATTATGGCCATATGGCGTGGGAATGCAGAAGAAGAAGAAGAAGAAGTCTTCTTGTGTGACTCAGTTTCGATATGAACTAAACGACTATAAACTAAACAGGCATGTAAACAGCAACAGAAAAATACTACACACAGTTCATCCTACCAGAAGCCAGTTGGTCCAGGATGAGGCGTTGAATCTCCTCCACCACGCTGAGGTTCTGGGACTCCAGCAGAGTGAAGGTGTCCTCCAGTTTGATCATCTGACCCCCATGGTCCACCCCGGGCTGACCACCGGCCATTGTCACTGTTATTAGGGAAACAAAGAGCAAAGTTAATTAGTTGTTGTTGTCATACCCTGGCTTAAAGACTCCAGGGATCATGCCAACAGCCGGAGCACTTGAACACTATGGCACAAATGCACCAGCTAGGGATGAGAACATTACGTGTGTGACCGTCTTTGATTACCCCGCCACATGGGCAGCCACACTCCGACTTCGGAGGATAGTTAATCAGTGATGAAGGATAATGTGTAAGGTGTAGGTGTCCTCCAGCTTGAACATCTGACCCCGATGGTCCATCCCAGGCTGACCACCGGCCATTCAATACACTGGTCTGTTCGTGTTACAAGGAAAACAGAACAATAGCCAAACAAGCTAAGGATTACAGTTTCAACTCTTCTATAATAATAATAATACTTATACAGCGCGATACCCCACAATGGGCTCATCGCGCTTTACAACAATATAAATGCATTACAAATCTTTTTTTCTTTTTTTAAAACTAAAAACAAAAACAAAAACAAAACAAAAAACAAATAGTTAACAGCATCATATTAATTTAAAGTGTCATACATAAAATCACAAATTGACTAAAAACATTTATCAATTAAGACAATATAAAGCAGCACGTCACACGAAAACTATGGGAAATATACAACTTTTAAAATATGACTGCACAGAAACAACAATACAATAATAACATACGGTACACTTACACGCCAACACCCACAGGCGCACGCGCACGCGCACGCACCCACCCACACACGCACGCACGCGTGAGCACACGCGCACGCACACGCACACACACACACACACACACACACACACACACACACACACAGAACTGGACGCTGTTGACTGACCGCAAGACCAAAACATGGGCAAGTCAACGGCAGAAGGGGGGGGATAAGAAAAGGGGATGGAGAAAAAAAAAAAAGAAGAACAAAAAAAAAAGTAAGAGACAGACAGAGAGAGAGAGGAGAGAGAGAGACAGAGAGACAGAGGGAGACAAACACAGAGAGTGTGTGAATGTGACAGAAACACAGAGAGTGTGTGAGTGTGACGGAAACACAGAGAGAGAGAGAGAGAGAGAGAGAGAGAGAGAGAGAGAGAGAGAGAGAGAGAGAGAGAGAGAGAGAGAGACAGAGAGAGAGAGAGAGAGCACCATGTATATATTTTGACGTTCTTGGTTGTCCGTTGCATCTCAACTGAAAACAGGGGAGTATTTTTTTTTTTTGAGTGCACATTATGCATTGCTTTAACGAAAAAATCACTGACATAAGCTCTAAAAATATACAAACACATGGCAGGGTGCCTGGCAGTGAATGTCTTTGCATTTGGTGGGAGTGTAGAGTGATGTAGGCCTACTGGGAAAATGTATTCAGTCAGTATTTTGTTCTGATCAAAGTGCCTCACGATGCTGCTGTGGATGATGTGTTCCAACACCTTGCACATGTATGATAGACGTGAGTGACACGGGATGAAGCTAGGTCAGTAGGTCAGTAGGTGTTTCTCATTGCGCACAGGAGACTCCGGTCTAAACAAAGACTTCTTCTTCTTCTTCGCTTTAACATCCTCCGTCAGCTTGTTGACGACTATGATGTATACATTTAGGGGTTTCCGGTATTATCTAGAAATAGAAGTACTGTAGGAAGGAATAGCTGCCCAGATGATCAGCTCAGGGGGGGGGGGGAGGGAGTAGAGAGAGATCCAGGGGGTCAGTGGGGGGGGGGGAGGGGGTCGGCTGGAGCTCAGGGAACAGGGCATGGGGGGAGAGGGGGGGAACAGGGCATGGGGGGAGAGGGGGGGGGGGATTCAGATCTGGGTTTTGAAGACCTCCACCGAGGCTGATGAAATTGCCTCAGGTGGAAGACTGTTCCATTCGCACACGGACGGCTCTTGGGAAGAAGGAGAACTTCCTGTAGTTAGTCCTGGTAGCAGGAAGCAGGTACGCTGCCATGTGCGACTGTCTCATCTATCTGGGTGGTGGGTGAGGGACTGGCCTATGCTGAGTATTGATGGCCACCTCTCCATGGTGGTACTTGAAGAAGGTGGCCAGCCTTGCCGTTCTTCGTCTGTCCTTTAGCAGAGGCCAGTGCAGATCCGTCAACATGTTGTCCACACTTGATGTTTGACGGTGGCGGTTGACGACCCATCGGGCTGCACGGCGTTGGACCTTTTCCAACTTGCTGATGTTCTTGGCAGTGTACGGGTCCCAGACAGGCGCTGCGTACTCGAGTGTGGGTTGTGGGGGCAGCATCCCCAATCGGAAAGAAGAAAGAAGTGGTTTGTCGCGCGGCAACAGCAAATGACTCCTGACTTTCATTTGAGCAGACGACTGAACCTTTGCAATTATGAATTATTCGTGTGTGTTTTTTTGTTTTATTTCAAGCTCGTCCGTTTTCGATTCTCAAATCACAATATCTCCAAAATGGAGAGGCTTGAGCAAGAGAAACTGAATCGTTTAGCAAATTGCATAACAGCTTAGAAACTTCGAAGAATCGAGGACCAACCTGATTTTCCGAGTGTTGAAATCAGCTGTGTGAGATTCGTCACGAGATAAAGTTAGGCCTTCATCACCCTAATCTCACCATTATGATTTGCTAAGCACACAGCACTCTGATCGACCCGAAAGAGTAGCGTTTCCTTGGATGACGTTACTTTCGATTTCGCTTTACGTTTTTGCAGAGACATAGACATAGAGTTGCAAAGGTTTTTAGATACACTAGGCTTTGGTTGGCTTTGGTTATGAACAAAACTAAATGCCATAATGCAGTGAAAGGCAGAATTTTCTGGATTTCTATTTTGTTTTTGAAATAATACAATTTCTGTTTCTGTTAGGGGAGAGCACCAATACCTATTTTCTCATCTGATTATCTTTTTTACCCGGCCACACAGAGTCTGACGGGTTTTGTTTCGGGGCTGTCTGTCTGTCTGTCTTCTTCTTCTTCTTCGCTTTAGGTAGCCAACTTCATCACGTTGAAAATTCTGCTGCACTTTAGGGGGTAGTACGAAAAAGAGAATAAGCTGCCGTTTATATCCAAGTTGGATTCTGCCAGCGTCGACCCATCAAGATCAAGTTCAGCAAAGGTAGGGTAGAAAGTGAACTGATGAGATATTATGGGGAAAAGATAGTTAGGAATAATGTAAGTATTTTTTATACCCCGTTTGCTATATTATATATGTAGAAGTTAAGTTTCATCTTATGGCAGTCACTCTATACATCTGTATCGTAACAAATTCGGGACTTTCCTGGAGTTGCACTGCCTCCGGGCATTGCCTCCAGGATCGTTCCCACCATCTTTATGTATACTAATGTCCCGTATGTGTCTATTACAGCAATGTCCCATATGGCCTTCGGCTGAGAGGACGTAAAACTTTAATTTCGAAGACACCCGGGCCCCGCATGATGCATGCAGAGGGTACCTTGCACGACCGGATCAGCCAGGGAAACTCTGGCCCCACATGATGCATGCAAAGGAGTAGGGGACATGTGTGACAGTAAGGCCACACATGTTGCGTGCAGAGAAGGACCACAGACCTTTCGCAGTATCTAGGCAGGGCCAATCCGGCTACCATAGCGTTTGTCTGTGTATCGATTATCTTAAAAATGACTGGACCGATTTTGATCAAATTTAACAGAGGGGTAGACATCTTGAAAAGACAGCCTCCTTTCGATAATCATGACAGTACTGACCTTGATCTTGAAGTTTGACCTTGAAAACCAAAATTTACTTCTTTGGACTATGTATTTTGTTTCTGAGCTGAATCTCTTGAAACAGTGAACAGAATCGCTCCAAATTTGGTGTGGTGGTGTATCACAGTGCCGGGAGGGTTCTGTAATATATATATAACTCAATAACTGCGCTGACTTTGACCTTGAAGTTTTGTTTTGAGTATTTTGTTCAAACACTAATATTCTAATGCTCTCTCTCTCTCTCTCTCTCTCTCTCTCTCTCTCTCTCTCTCTCTCTCTCTCTCTCTCTCTCTCTCTCTCTCTCTCTCTCTCTCTCTCTCTCTCTCTCTCTGACTGTGCCCCCCCCCTCTCTCTCTCTCTGCGTGTGCGTGTGTGTGTTTCTCTGTGTGTGTGTCTGTCTTCTGCTCTCTCTGTCTCTCAGTCTCTCTCTCTCTCTCTCTCTCTCTCTCTCTCTCTCTCTCTCTCTCTCTCTCTCTCTCTCTCTCTCTCTCTCTCTCTCTCTCTCTCAGACAGATTGGAAGAATAGGCGTTGCCTAAAATCTATATCCTAAAAATAAAGTTAAAGTTTTCAAGTTCTCTCTCTCTCTCTCTCTCTCTCTCTCTCTCTCTCTCTCTCTCTCTCGCTCTCTCTCTCTCTCTCTCTCCTCTCTCTTCGTTCTCTCCTCTTGTCTCTCTGTCTCTCTTTGTCTTTTCTCTGTCTCTTCCTTTATTTCTCTGTGTATCTCTGTCTCTATGTCTCTCTCTCTCTCTCTCTCTCTCTCTCTCTCTCTCTCTCTCTCTCTCTCTCTCTCTCTCTCTCTCTCTCTCTCTCTCTCTCTCTCTCCTCTTCTCTCTCTCTCTCTCTCTCTCTCTCTCTCTCTCTCTCTCTCTCTCTCTCTCTCTCTCTCTCTCTCTCTCTCTCTCTCTCTCTCTCCATCTCTCTCTCTCTCTCTCTCTCTCTCTCTCTCTCTCTCTCTCTCTCTCTCTCTCTCTCTCCTCTCTCTCTCTCTCTCTCTCTCTCTCTCTCTCTCATCTCAGAAAGACTCAGAAAGAAGAGAGACTCTCAGACTCTCTCTCTTCAGATCTCTCTCTCTCTCTCTCTCTCTCTCTCAGAGAATCTCTCTCTCTGGAGGCTCTCTCTCTCTCTCTCTCTCTCTCTCTCAGAGAAGACATACATAAAGACACAGAAAGAGAGAGACAGACAGACAGAGACACAGATGAGAGAGAAAGAGAAACATAGACAGAGAATGAGACAGAAATGGAGGCAGAGAGAGCATTACAGTGAGAAACAGAGAAAAGGCAACATATAGAGAGACAGAGACACACAGGAAAATAAACAGAGAGAGAGAGAGACAGAGACAAACGAAGACAGAACCATGAGAAAGAAAGAGAAAGGCAGAGAGACAGAGACATAGAGAGAGACAGAGACACAAAGAGACAGAAAGATAGACATAGATAGAATGAGACACACACATATATAGAGGGGGGCAGAGAGAGAGAGAGAGAGAGAGAGAGAGAGAGAGAGAGAGAGAGAGAGAGAACAGAGAGATGAGAGAAACTCGAATGTTACTCGAATGCTTCGAAACTCGAATGTTTATTGAAGATAACTGAATAAGCATAAGATATGACTTTTTTCATCAGGTCCTCAGACAAAGCAGGCAAACAAACAACAAATAAACTACAATCAAAACAGACTAAAGAAAACAGGAACATGCGTGGAAAAAATGCACACACATATGCACACGCATGCACGCACGCACGCACATACATACACCCACATTTTTATCCACATGTTATCTCATAACATGACATTCAATAGGTTAATAATAATTACCAATGAATAGGGAAAGAAAATATCATCAGAATTTAAACGCATAGAATGAAAGCATTTTGTCCTCCCGCGCTTAAACATAAATTCATTGGATGCAAGTGGTTGATTTGTGGTTGATAATTATATTGGAAGGGAATCGTTTTTACATTATGCAGAGGAAACAACATGGTGTACATATAGGTGCTTTATAAACATTCTACTAAACATTTATTACATGATTTTTTGAAAGACGCCCAGGTGCTCTTGTTTTTAATATGTGCAGTCATTTTATTCCATAGTTTTGCTCCTGAGTATGTTAGGGATGACATGAAAAGATCTGTTCTTGGACGAGGAATGAATATTAGACTTTTATTATGAGCATTACTGATTTGGAATTCTTCACATAGATATAGATAATATATATAGTGAGGCGCAAGGTTATTCATTATCTTAAACATAAGCACGGCCTTATTAAGACGACATCTTAAACTGAAAGGGAGAATGTTTAGTTTTATAGTCAGTGGTTTGCAGAGATGATGATTTAAGTAGTATAATTTTGATTGCACGTCTTTAGATAGTTTCTAGTGGTTTTAAACAGTTCTTACTAGCCAAATCCCAAGTTGTAGAAGCGTAGTCAACATCTGGTTGGATGCAAGCATGAAATAACACATTTTTTGGTAGGGTATTTATTAGGTATTAGGTACTTTATAGTCACAGAGGCGTCTCTGTGAAATTCGGGTTGCTCCCACCTGGAGAGCGCGTCGCAGCCAGAGGCGCGCCACCCATTTCTTTTTTTTCTTTTCTTTTCAGCGATTTATGTGTGACTGATGGGTGTGCTGATCGAGGAAGAGAGAGAGAGAGAGAGAGAGAGAGAGAGACACACAGAGAGAGAGAGAGAGAGAGAGAGAGAGAGAGAGAGAGAGAGAGAGAGAGAGTGTGGTGGAGAATAGAGAGAGAGAGACAGGGCACATAAATATATGCAGAGAGAAAGACAAACAGGTAAAAAGAAGACAAACAGAGAGAGAGACCGAGTGTGGTGGAAAATAGCTATATTTTCCCTCATGAGGCAGAATAGCCTGAATTCAATTTTGCCACATGAGGTTAAATAGCCACTGCCAACCAGAAACTACCCACGCAAGGGACATCACTCATCCTAGCTTTCTTATTTGGTTTTACAACAGTGCGGACAAATAGAGGTCACATGAATGGAGAGGAAGTCATGGGATTGAAAAGGGGGAGGGAGGAGGGAGGTAGAGGTGGTGGATGGCTTTGATGTGGTGTGGTGTCTTGTGACCAGGTTTGAGTTTCTCTAGATAACGGTCGCCGCGCGAATAACGCTTACGCCAAACGGGGCCTAAGAAACACTTTAGAAAACGTTCGCCTCGTTTGCGAAAGAACTATTACTAGCTCTTGTCTGATTGGTCAATTTTTAAAAATATTATTTAAAACAAACTTTAATGGACCAATCAACAACAAGAAACGTATTCACCCCCTACTAGTTCCGGGTAGTTCGCCGCTTGCTCGGTGTTTGGCAAGAACAAAACGCCACGCGAACTATCGGCAAACGAAGGGTGTTTCTTAGACCGTTTTTTTGCCGATTTGAGCGAGCGCAACGTAACGTTAGCCCTTGTGAAACGGTCCCCAGGTGTGTGAGGCCTGCTGGGTCTAGGTTTGGGGGGGGGGGGGGGGGGGGGGGGGGGGGAGAAGGGAAGGAAAATCTTCTGATTACCCGGCAAGAGGACGGGTATTGAGACAGGTCTGTCTCTGTGTGTGTCTGTGTGTGTGCAAAAATATAAAAATTTCACATGGACTTACTCTATGCAAACTTTCCTCTATTAGGGGTGGGCTGCCCATGTTTTTACCCCGTCTTCCCCTAGTTGCTTTATTACATAAGGTAGGGGAAGTATTTGAACAAGCGGTGCAACACAACAGAACCATCAAAAGGATGATGGTGGTTGTCTACTGCAAGAAGAAGAAGAAGGAGGCGCTTTCAAAACCAGCGGTTCAAACCAAAACATCTTTCAATTCCCGCTTCAGGTGAGCTGGAGACGAACAAGATAATTATAGCCAAAATAGGTGAGAAAATGGTATTCTTCAAACTACAGTAGTCAACAAAGGCGCATAGTTTTCGCTGAAAACCGATTTGAAACGATTTTTCAGCAAAAAATACCCTGAACCAACCCTTTAAGTTGAACACTTATTGCTCCTAAACTTGTCATATGGGTGAATGCAGACATTCTTCATAATTTCCGACAGTCATAAAAGTGGACAATGAGATGCAATAATCACTGTATAGTATTCAGTGTTGATATTTACATGCACATTTCAAACTAAGAAGTGTGGATGTTGATTCTTTTTATCGTTAAATGGCCGTTATTAACTGTTTTTTTAAACCGTTTTCATAGTCAACTGTTACTCAGTGTAATGGTTTTGTGCTGCCAATGGTTCTTCTGTTAGAACAACATTCAGTGAAGATATCTAATTTTCTATGTCCTGTTTGTAAGGTAAAAGAAGATGAAACCCAATTTATATATAGGGGAAGACGGGGTAAAAAGCGCATGGGCGGGTAAGAAGCCCACCCCAATTATCTCATGAAATGAAGCAAATTTCAGTCTCATTTTGCCCATGAGGCGAGCGTTAATGTCTAGCATTCGTCTCATGGACAAATTTGACTGAAATTTTCTTTATTTCATGAGATAATTGGGGTGGGCTTCTTACCCGCCCATGCGCTTTTTACCCCGTCTTCCCCTATGTCTGCCCGTTATAATTATGACGATATGAGACTGACATATTTGAGTGAGCTTGGTCGATCCCATACTGATATTTTGTGTGACGGGTCTACGCGTGCGCGTGTGTACGTGTAAAAAGTGTAGAGTGGTACAGAGGTAACGCGCTCGCCTCGTGCAGAATAAACCCCAGTTCGAACCTGGGTACAGGGGATTTTTCATCTCACTCTGCACTAGGCCTTACGGTCTGAACGTGGTGTCTTTCGGATAAACCGAAGTCCCGTGTGCCCATGCACTTAGCACACGTTAAACCCAGTGGAAACAAAAAAGTTGACATTTGGTCAAAATTTAAACCATTGTTATTGTTCTGTATGTACTCTCTCTCTCTCTCTCTCTCTCTCTCTCTCTCTCTCTCTCTCTCTCTCTCTCTCTCTCTCTCTCTCTCTCTCTCTCTCTCTCTCTCTCTCTCTCTCTCTCTCTCTCTCTTTTAAAAGCCTGTGGAAATTGAGATTTTTCAATACATATTTATAACTTATGTATTGAAAAATCTCACTTTCCACAGGCTTTAAAAGAATCTAAAGTTTTGTCCGTTTTTAAATCTGGAGATGCTTCTGATCCTTCCAACTATCGACCCATTTCTCTACTGTCCATCTTATCAAAGCCTATTGAAAAACACATAAAAAATAACATACAGTCACATTTTATAGCATTTGACTTATTACATCCAAATCAAAATGGCTTTAGGAAAAAACATTCGTGTCACACTATGCTAAGTAATCTTATAGATAAATGGCATTCAAATATTAATAACGATGTATTTACTGGAGCTGTTTTTCTCGACTTCGCAAAGGCTTTTGATACAATCGACCATACACTTCTTACTAGGAAACTTCAATTATATGGCTTAAATGACGCTTGTGTTAAAAACTCATTTCGTCTTTTCTAAATAACAGAAGGCAGGCAGTATTGCAAGATTCATCATTATCAACTCTCTCTCCTATCAAATACGGTGTTCCCCAGGGATCAGTTTTAGGGCCATTACTATTTTCAATGTACATAAACGATCTTCCGCTTCATGTCTCATCTTCATGTGAACTTTTCGCTGATGACTCTACTATTCACCATGCATACAAACAAATTGAAAATGTATACGCGTCCTTACAAGAGGATATAAACAAACTTGTCACTTGGACAGATAAGAACCACATGGCTATCCATCCTCAAAAATCAAAATTTATGTTAGTGACAACTAGACAAAAACGTCAAAACATAAAGTCCCACTCATGTAACCTACGCGTCTTTGATAAACAACTGGAAGAGGTACATTTCTACAAGCTACTTGGCCTTACCATTGATAACAATCTTTCATGGTCCAAACATATTTCCCTTCTGTGCAAAAGAGTATCTATGAAAACGTTTCAATTAAACCGAATGAAGCATTTTCTAGATCAACATACGCGAAAACTGTTTTTCCATGCTTACATTCAAACCGACATCGACTATGTATCATCATGATGGGATCTAGCCAGTCAAAATACCTTAAAACCACTTAAGAGCATTTATCGACGCTCTCTGAAGCTCATTCTTCTTAAGCCATCGTCCCTCCTTCCTAGTGATTATAAGAAATTAGATATACTCCCAATACATCTTAAGTGTCAATATAACAAAGCCGTGCTTATGTATAAAATAATGAATGATTTAACACCAGCTTATCTGTTTAATATGTTTCCCATCAACAATATCCGTGGCAAGAAAATTGTCCACATTCCAAAACCAAGAACAAACTTATTCATGACATCTCTTATTTATTCAGGTGCCAAGCTATGGAATGATATGCCTGTCCATCTAAAAACGAATCCCAGCTTATTATCCTTTAGAAGGGCATATCATAAATATTTGATTGATCAACTATAATTCATGTAGGCATATTTGTGTTTATGTTTTTACTAATACTAGATATTTATATATACAATTTTGCATTTCCTTATTAATTTTGCATCCATGATTATTGTAAATCTTAAGTAGGGGAAGACGGGGTAAAAAGCGCATGGGCGGGTAAGAAGCCCACCCCAATTATCTCATGAAATGAAGCAAATTTCAGTCTCATTTTGCCCATGAAACGAGCGTTAATGTCTAGCATTCGTCTCATGGGCAAATTTGACTGAAAGTTTCTTTATTTCATGAGATAATTGGGGTGGGCTTCTTACCCGCCCATGCGCTTTTTACCCCGTCTTCCCCTACTTCAGAATTACAATAATCATGGATGCAAAATTAATAAGGACCTTGGGTTTCACTGGATTGAATTTAGAGAGTTGAATTAGAAAGGTCAGCGTAACTCGGGCAGAACGAGCGCGGGCAAATTAGTAGTCTAGTATAGAGAACGAACACTCGTGGCAAATGCCCTATTGAGAGTGCGGAATAAAACAAGAGCCTCGTCTTTGCTTTGGTGTTGCCTGACTCCCTCTTGAGAGAATGCATGTTCTTCATGGTGTCAGAAGTGGGATTTTTCTTGCGGGTTTTACCGCTGAGGGAACTGTAGGGTCAACTCTCATGATGTATGTTACTGGCAAGCTCCCTAGCTGGTCATCAAACACAGTCTTGTCTAATGCAATCAAGTGCAGGCGCAGTGCATCATTGAGACCTCAAATGGGGTTGTCCTTTCTGTCAATGACTTGAAATGTGATCGGCTCTGTGGTGTTGCGAATCTTGCCGCGAAAAATTCAGTGCCCAGTAGAGAACCGATCTCCGCCATAGGCGACCAGATTTACTGCTTTGGACTTGTCGATGCGTTCATTTACTCTCACTTTGCTGAACATGTCTACAGGCAGCACATTGCATTTAGCACCAGTGTCAATCTTCAACCTGGCATCGTGTGTTGATGTATGCTGTGCAATGGATTTCATCACGCAGTGAAGTCTGTGTCAGAGCTTCTATTTTAAAAGCTGTCAGGTTCATCAACATAAACAACGTTGATCGTCCCAGGCATTCTCCTGCTTGTAGTTTTGCAGACTTTGGCGAAATGGTTTGGTTTAGAACAGGCTGAGCATTTCTTGCCAAATGCTGGGCAAAGTTTTTTCTTCCTTGGGTGCAGCCTCCCACAATATATGCAGGGTTTGTCTTTTTGTGCTGGCGAATTCCCAATGGAATTAACTGCACTTTGTTCTGTCACCTGTGGGCTCTTTTCTTGCTGTGTCACCTGTGTACAGTGAGTTTCTGCTGACTCATGAATTTGGCACATCTGGATGGCTTTGGGAAGAGCTCTCTTTCTTTCAGCAATTGCTTTCTCAGGGTGTGTGATGACACTCCGCAGACAATGCGATCACGGATGAGCGAGTCTTTCAAGGGCCCGTATTCACAACTGTCAGCTAAAATCTTGAGCGATGTGAGAAAGCTCTGCATAGGTTCTGATGGCTGCTGAACTCTTGTGTTGAATGTGTGTCTTTCGATGATGACATTTGTGAGAGGATTGCAGAGTTCTTTAAACTTGGCTTTCAACACTGTAAGGTTTCCACGGCTTTCAGCAGCCTGCACAACGTCGCTAGCAGCGTTTCTCACTTCACCAGCATAGGTAAAAGTCTTTTCTTTTTCAATGGCCTCTCTGCCAGCTAGATTGAGTAGGATGTAAGCCTTTGCACGTTCATCTTTGTTACCATAAGCAGCCTGTATGAAAATGTCAAATTCGGCTTCGAAGTTCTTCCAATTTTCAGCAACATTTCCTTCAAAAGATAGAGGTTCTGGTTTGCGCAAAGCTTCCATTTTTAAAAAAGAATTTTTGTTCTTTCTGCAAAGTCTTAACCACTGTGCCACCAACTGCAGCACTCTAAAACAAAACGACGCAGCTCCTTACGTGTCGCGGCAGCGAGGACACAAAACTAATTGAACAAACGTCCTCTCAAATCAGTTCATGTAACAATGGGAGACTTAGTGGAATTTTTTTCACGCCAGATGGCGTGACACTCGAGAGGGGCTTATCACGCTATATTCTTAGTTGGGCGTAGTGAGAGAGAGAGAGGGGGTTGGACTCCTCTCTATCTCTCGCTCTCTTTTTATCCCCAACTAAGAATATAGAGGGGATTAGCCCCACTCGAGTGTCACGCCATCTGGCGTGAAAAAAATCCCACTAAGTCTCCCATTGCAGCAGTTTCTACCTACGTGCACCAATGCGGGCTTTGGGGTTTTCTGACACCATGAATCATTCTTGCCTCAAATAACTTTCCGTAAACAATCCTGGCAGAAGTTTAGAATCCATGTTCCCAATAAATCACCCCTGTCACGGCAAACGATGTACGCCTGTTACGTGGTGCTATGCTCAGAGCTATTCTGAACACTTGTGGAGTGCTGGCCTATACTAAGTAAGCTTTCGATGATGACATTTGTGAGAGGATTGCAGAGTTCTTTAAACTTGGCTTTCAACACTGTAAGGTTTCCACAGCTTTCAGCAGCCTGCACAACGTCGCTAGCAGCGTTTCTCACTTCACCAGCATAGGTAAAAGTCTTTTCTTTTTCAATGGCCTCTCTGCCAGCTAGATTGAGTAGGATGTAAGCCTTTGCACGTTCATCTTTGTTACCATAAGCAGCCTGTATGAAAATGTCAAATTCGGCTTCGAAGTTCTTCCAATTTTCAGCAACATTTCCTTCAAAAGATAGAGGTTCTGGTTTGCGCAAAGCTTCCATTTTTAAAAAAGAATTTTTGTTCTTTCTGCAAAGTCTTAACCACTGTGCCACCAACTGCAGCACTCTAAAACAAAACGACGCAGCTCCTTACGTGTCGCGGCAGCGAGGACACAAAACTAATTGAACAAACGTCCTCTCAAATCAGTTCATGTAACAATGGGAGACTTAGTGGAATTTTTTTCACGCCAGGTGGCGTGACACTCGAGAGGGGCTTATCACGCTATATTCTTAGTTGGGCGTAGTGAGAGAGAGAGAGAGAGGGTCTGGACTCCTCTCTATCTCTCGCTCTCTCTTTATCCCCAACTAAGAATATAGAGGGGATTAGCCCCACTCGAGTGTCACGCCATCTGGCATGAAAAAAAATCCCACTAAGTCTCCCATTGCAGCAGTTTCTACCTACGTGCACCAATGCGGGCTTTGGGGTTTTCTGACACCATGAATCATTCTTGCCTCAAATAACTTTCCGTAAACAATCCTGGCAGAAGTTTAGAATCCATGTTCCCAATAAATCACCCCTGTCACGGCAAACGATGTACGCCTGTTACGTGGTGCTATGCTTAGAGCTATTCTGAACACTTGTGGAGTGCTGGCCTATACTAAGTAAGCATGCAAGTGTATATGCACTCGTATATATATATATATATATATATATATATATATATATATATATATATATATATATATATATACATATATATATATATAATACATATCTGAAGAAAAAAACACAACAAATCCTTCGTAAGTTCTAATTTTACTCCAAACACACACACACACACACACACACACACACACACACACACATATATATATATATATGTGTGTGTGTGTGTGTGTGTGTGCGTGTGTGTGCGTGTGCGTGCGCGCGCGTGTGTGCGTGTGCGTGCGTGCGTGCGTGTGTGTGTGTGTGTGTGTGTGTGTGTGCGCGTGTGTGCGTGTGTGTGTGTGTATGTTTGTGTGTGCGTGCGTGTGTGTGTGTGTGTGTGTGTGCGTGCATGCGTGCGTGCCTGTCTATCTGTATGGCATGAGCAACACATCATGCATGTGTGGATATAAGTCAGACCTCGGCTTTGTTACAATCTGAAACTGTTCACACAACATTATAAACTTATTGTTTTGATAAGTGAACGCCTCTCCATCAGTAATCACAGAATGAACAGCCATTCATATGCCCAGTGACATTTTCTGCTTCAATTCTGGTGAACACCTGAACAACCCGCAATGATATAAAGCAAACAAGAACATTCAACCATCGAATGTACCTCCTGTTGTGCTTTCGAAAACAGAAAAGCGTTTCCTTTGAATGACGTATTTCCACTGAGCGTAGCACGTCTTTTGTGTCTATAAAAAAAATGTTGAACAATCGACGAAAATGGAGTTTTACGTCCTCTCGGTCTGAATCAGACACATATGGGACATTTGTAAATACAAATATGGTGGGAACAATACTGGAGGCAATGCCTGGAGGCAGTATGAAACCAGTAAAGTCCCGATTTTGTATTAATACAGATAGCTGTAGCAGTGACCACGCCTCAGTTAAACCTCATCGGCTATGGCACTGCCACAAGTTAGTATAATACAATTAATGTTGAACAATCTCTCCACAGTTTGGTTTATATATTAATGTGTTGAACCGTAATTCTAGCACAAAAGCCTAATTTCTGACTTCTACAATAAATGTGCAATTACCCTGTATTTTACTTCCTCTGTCAGCATACACAATGTTCATGAAACAACAACAGTTGCTGAAAACTTGAGGCAAGTAAAAAATGAAAGCTCTCTGATGCAAGTCTACGGATGTTAATATTATTGATATAAATCCCATAGCATTAAGGGCAAAATACAATGATGCAATATCAATGCTAACAAAGGAAGATATCAATCAGTGTACAAGAACAACAACACTTTTCACATATTCGCGATTTATTTTTCAATCCTTTTTCCAGCAACCCACACAGGACAACTGAAAGAAAGATAATAAATTGGAATAACATAGGCATACAAACAAGTCATATAATGTAAGTACGCAAAAGACACATTTTCCCCCCAAATATTCACGAACAAATTGTAACAGCAGTGTAAGTATATTACCGTGTCGTAGGACTACATTCTAAGAAATTGAAGTAAAATAATGATTGCAACAATTAAAATATTGATTTCCTGTATTCACGGAAGATAGGCCTTATGCGAAAAGGAATGTCACATTTAAACCGACATTTACGAACAATACATAGAATTGCCAAACGTATACCTTTAAACCGACATTTACAAACAATACATAGAATTGCAAAAGGTATACGTTTTCAGTCTTTTTTTTCAAAAGGAGCCAGAATGGTCAGCTCATTGACCATGGGCCCTCAAAAGAGGAAGAAGAACCGACATTTACAAACAGTACAAAGAATTGCAAAAGGTATACCTTTAAACCAACATTTGCGAACAATACATAGAATTGCAAAAGGTATACCTTTAAACCGACATTTACAAACAATACATAGAATTGCAAAAGGCATACCTTTAAGCAAAATCACTGGTGGTCCTTTGATGTTTAAAGCCCAACATCTCAATAAAGAAAAACGTTACAAAGTCAACAGTAAAATGGCATAACAGTAATCAGCGGGAAAGGTTTTTCAACATACTCTTATTTCCGACTGGCCTTTTACACACATGAAATTTGTTTTGTAATGTAATGCTGTGTTCTCTTCCTTGCTAAACATGATTCATGCTTACCGTTTAAGTTTTACCACAAAAGCATTTTGATTCATCAAAAGGAGAGGAAGTATTTATTTACTGTACTTTGATTGTCAGTGAGTCTTTCTCACGAATTTAAGGCATTGTTTTTTTCTAATTTGTATTGCATCGTTTTGTTTTGTGTTTAGTTGCATGTCATCATTATTGGTTTCAGTGGTTGCATGATCAGAGACACAATGAAGTGTGACTACTGAACCTATAGTCCTGATCTGAGCCCACTCTGTGGCATCATCAGTCTTTGATGACATTGTGTGATCTGTGTCTGGCAAAAAAATGACTGTACAGTCAATCTATGATAGGGTCATTGTCGAACCAATCTAACATCACTTGGTATAATCAATCTGTGATAAATTGTGTAATGATTACTCTGATAATATGTTTGTAAACTATCCCATTGACCATATGACCAGCGAAACATTTATCCCAAAACACTAACTGCTTTGCTCTTTTCCCATGGTCTCCCATAATGACAAATGGGAAATTAATTTCTTTTTGGACACATTTTTACTGGTCACGTGACCAGGCCCAATCACAAAGTCAATGGGGTAGTTTGCAAACATATGGAGAATGTTCACAGTATAATTCTTGAAAAGATCGTTGGCAAGTAAATGTACAAACATGTCAGTGGTCTTCAAACATATGGAAGCCATTCCGAAATCACGTGACTTTTAAATATGGCAGTGATGCAAGACGTAACTGCTTCTGCGTAAGGAAATGCCCCACTAATTTACCTGAAGCTTTTTTAGCGGTTGAGTATAATAACAGTAATTGCTTTTCATTATATTTCTAATATCTGTGATGTCATCATTGGCCTCTGAGAGGCCAAAGGGCAAATCGCGCGTTTTTAACAAAGTCTTTGCATTTCTTTTACACGCAAATGACAAGGGTGAGAAGACAAATGAAGTTGCAGTTTTATTCACTTGTCTGTGGTGAACACTGCTATGCCTTAAATGTTATCGGCACGGTGTGCTAATGCATCCCATTGGATCATTTAAGGTACCGTCTTGAACGGTCTCCCATCGGCGCATTTGTACTGTTGTGCAGGATATTGTTTTACATTGTATAAGAGTTCGGACTTTGGGCTATTATATTACAACATCAGAAAGTGCATAAATGTCACTTAAAGCACACAAAACGGTCTCTGATATTTTCAAAGCAAGTGGTCCTTAACTTTTTTAATAGCATACTTGCGCATACAGATAATAATTTTGATATGTTCATCCATCGTGTTCAAAAGACATTTGTTTACATTTTTTGTATTGCTGTCCAAAAGACTTTTAAATACATTAGTATTAAGTGTACAAGTTGAGTCGGAAGTACATTCCAAATAATTATGTGCAATTCTGTTAGACAGTACATTTTTTTTCATATTAGTATTGGTATGGCCCATCAGGATTTTTATTTCTGAATTTCTTGTTCTGTTATAATTTGTTAGTTTGAAAATATTATTAACATCAATGCTAACAAGGCCTTTAAATATTTTGTAAGTCTCAATCATGTCTCCTCCACATCTTCTACCTTTTAGAGAAAGTAAATTGAGATATTTCAGTCTTTCAGAGTAATTCATATTTCTGCATTCTCTCAATAATCTGGTTGCTCTTATTTTGACCTTTTCAATAGCTACAGACTGTCTTTTTAAATACGGATGTCATGTAATATAGGTATATTGACGGTGGGGCCTAACGAGGGCCTTATGCAGTTTTTAAAACATGGATCTGTCAAGATAAAAAAAATGTTCTGTTGATAAGTCCAATCATTTGGTAATCTTTATTTATAATAGTGTAGATATGAGTATCAAACGACAACACAGAATCAAAAGTTACACCTAAATCTTTCTCACTGGTACAGGATTCAATAATTTTGACTGTATCTTCCAAACATTACAAATACTGAACTCCAGGGGAGGGAGGGGGACTGAGGTTTATTTTCACATCCGTTTTGAATGAATCCCTCAAAATCAAATGTCAGCTGGTCTTAGGAAGGACAAAGACTTTGTCTTTACAGAAGGAATGCGAGGAACACCCGTGTCAGTGGAACAACGAAGTCAAATGTCAGCTGGTCTTAGGAAGGACAAAGTCTTGGTCTTTACAGAAGGAATGCACAGAACACGCATGTCAGTGGAACAACAAAGTCGAAGAAAAGCAGATAGCAGCCAATAGTTTAGTTAATTCTTCTCTTGCAGCTGTTTCAGGAGGAACATTGAGTTTATCTATATTTTCAGAAGTGTTTTTCAAGAGAACTTTTGTTTACCTTAAGTAGTTTTTCATAAATAACAGTCAAGAATATGTTGTAGTGTGTGACTAAATTAGCTTTTCACTCATGGGCAATTTTATCTATGTTTGCGATGCAAAGAGAATTATTTAAGAACGTTTTATGTTTCATGATACTGCTCAACAAAAACGGTTTTACAATTAATCTGATGGAAGAAATATATTTAAAATATTATGTAGAACATACAGACAAATTATTTTATAGGGATAATGCATGGTGCATTTTTTATGCAAGATTTCTAGATTCAGTCTTTTAATTAATCTGCTTGGCTTTGTGCGACAGAACAGCTGTGCTCTGTCCAGAAAGCCAATGGAGAGATTTGAGTAGAGGAGTGACATGGTCGCGTCTAGATGGCCTGCAAACAAGTGTGGCTGTGCTATTTGGACTTTCTGTAGTTTCTTTCAAGAAGGTATTATGGCGAGCCAGCCAAGACTGTTACAGTAGTCCAGCCTCCCCAAAACTATTCAACAAACAAGAATTTTCGTAGTTTCAGTTAAGAAAATGTCATGTCAGAGCTACTTTTCTGAATTTCTATATAGGTTGTTTAACAGGCATTGGAAACATGCTGCTTGAAAGAGAGGCTAGAATCAAAAGTCACGCCAAGATCACGCCAAGCCTGAGAGGAAAATGAAACATCAGAACTCCCAAGGCTGATAGAAGAAGAACGACATGGTGATTTGGGAGTTACAAGGAGCAGAACTTCAGTTTGTTACCATTGATACAGTTGTGATTTATGGGAGACATAGCAATGAAAGAAACAGTTCTGAGCAAACGTAACAAAGCAGAATCAAAACAGAGGTAGGCCTATTTAATGTAAAACTAATTAAATGATGTTACTCCAGTTACCTATTTTCTACTTGTGTGAACGTGGGAAAATAAGAAGAATCAGTTGGAACAGGACTATCATTGGCTCCTGACCAGTTGCATGTGTGTGCGTAAGACTACACAAACGCGCCACGGCAAGTGACAGTAGGCCGATGTGTAGATGTGACTAAGATGTCTTAGGTTTAATTCATCCCCCGAATAGGCAATGTATAATGAGCTCTTATGTGTTTTACAAAACATTTCAAGCTATATACGACATATAAATCATTTCATGTTAATTACTAGTTTTAAGATATTATGAGGTAACACGAGTAACGAGATGTTGTTACTACGTAAGCCAGTTATGTGTTTCAAGACTTCATAGGTTAGCCTTGTATTATGAAGCATTGTAGACAATTGTTATGTTACAAGTTGTAACAGGCTATTTGTTTTGAAACATGGTCCAGTACAGATGATAACATTTCACAAATAACAGTCTAGCAGTCGTTATTATGTTTGATTAGTCAATTCAGCCAGGGATGAAGATCAGTTGTTTTTTCTCATTTGCCAGTTGCCCTCTCAAGCAAATAACGCACGAACTAAAGGCCCTACTCTCTGGTTGTAAATTGAACTTGCCCATCTTTATAAGTAAAGACAAATACATAGCTATAAATAAACCTTTCAAAAGAAAATAAATAACGGATGATGCTGAAACATGACACAAAGCATAAAGATATTACTGTAATCGCTAGGTACGTTTTAAATATTACTTGTAAAGAACACGCCTCAATGTACAATACATGTGCTTTTTGCGGATCGTTGACTGCTTAAATATAGTTGATTTCTTTAACTCAGTGTACCTCAACATTTTCTTTTTTCTTTGAGTGTCACAGTGTCACATTTCCCCCCAAATTTGTTTTCTGTGTAGACTTCCACACCACCACCTTCCCAATGCTGCGTATCATTAGTAGCCTCAGGCGAGCTATTATTTAATATCTGTATAATTCGCTACGTCCCATGTGTGTCTCCTGAGACCGAGAGGACGTTAAATCCTATTTTCTCTGCCCTAATTCGCTACTGGCTTACTCCACACTCTCCCCCACCTTACTCTCCTTTCTCACGATTACCCCCTCCCCCTCCCCGCCCTCTCCTTCCGGGTTGCCTCACCCACTTCTTTACTGCCTCCCCAACCGCCTCATTTCTTCAGTCCCATTCCCAGCACTTCGGATAGTTTCAAATTTGTAACTTGGGTTTTGAATTTCAAAGGTATAAATAACGAAGACAGTTTGAGGCGGTTGGTAAACAGCACAGTCAGAAGACTGTCTATTCACTCAATACTGATACGCCATATATAAATAGATGCGCCTATCTGGGTACATTTCTCTTTGCACATCAAAAAGGGCATGTTCTGTCATTAAGTTATTAATCTTTCCTGGGGTCCTAGGACGATTCTCAGTACTAGAATAGTTCAGAGTTTATAACTGTCTGATTAAAACAAAGTTCCAATCCCCAGCTATCACGATATCGTCATTATCAAACGTTTCAACAAGTTCACAAATTTTATATATAACAAATTCTTGGCTTCACCACGGTTAGGTGCTTACAAGTTAATCAAAGTAAATTTCTTGTTAAGAATTTCTACATTCATCATAAAAGATTCTTGGCTTCACCACGGTTAGGTCCTTACAAGTTAATCAAAGTAAATTTCTTGTTAAGAATTTCTACGCTCATCAGAATGTAACATCCTTCTGGGTCCTACACAACGTCAAAAACCTTGTATTCAAAATTACAATCAAATATTATCGCCACACCATTTTTTTTTTACTTTCAGAATTACTTAACCAAAGACTATATCCCCAACCAGATCTAATGAAGTTTTCACATTTTGCAAGTAAATGTTTCTTGTAAACAGAAAATGTGAGCATTGTTTTTACTGACTGACCCAAACGCACCAAAGCGTAGACTTAATTGAAAATTGAAACTGAGGTCACGACGAGAGCAGGACATGCAAGGCCACAGAATTTGAGACTTTTTTTTTTGATGATGGGTGGAAATGAGGTGGATGACTATGAATCATAGTATGATGATTATGATGTATGGAGTTCCGTAACGGTCTGAGACTACGTGACAGGACTGCACCCTGCACTTCCTTTCATAATGTATTAACCAGGCTTGAGAACTACAGACACCTGCAGTGTTAAGCCAGTCACATGCAATCTGATCAGATTGAAATGATTGATTATGTTTTATAGGGCTGTGTGTTCTAATCATCTATGCATACTAATACAATTCATATTCTGTGTGTCTGTATAGGCTGTTAGCTGGAGACCCATATAACTATAGATTCTTGATCACCATCACCCAATTTATTCAGAGCCTGCATTTTGAATGTGCAAACCTCTGTGGTTCTCGTTTCCAATTCAAGGGAAGCAACTACGTTGTGTGTATGGTGTGTCGTGTGTGTGTGTGTGTGTGTGTGTGTGTGTGTGTGTGTGTGTGTGTGTGTGTGTGTGTGTGTGTATGTGTGTGCGCGCGCGCGCGCGCGCGCGCGTGTGTGTGTGTGTGTGTGTGTGTGTGTGTGTGTGTGTGTGTGTGTGTGTGTGTGTGTGGCTGCCTGCTTGTCGTTTGGGTTACGATAGGCCAAATGATTTTAATTTAGAATGACCTTACTTGGAGTCACGCTTTAAACAAATCGGAACTGACCTGTTTCTTGACGGGTAGTTTACACTGGGTCAATGCTTTCTAGTTTTGTGCATTTGTAGTGAATTGCCGGTTGTAGTCGTTGGAATCAATGAATGTGTTGTGGTGAATTGCCGGTTGTAGTCGTTGGAATCAATGAATGTGTTGTAGTGAATTGCCGGTTGTAG
>CM065707.1:2564415-2569415 GCA_017654935.2 Phymorhynchus buccinoides
GTGGTGGCTGTGGGTATATGTGTGCGTATGTCAGTGTGTGTGTGCTTGTGCGCGCTCGCGTATGTGCTTGTGTGTGTGTGCATGCGTGCATGTATGCATGTGTGTGTGTGTTTGTGTGTCTACAGGGTGTGTGTCTGTGGGATATATGTGTGCGTGTGTCAGTGTGTGTGTTTGTGTGTTCTACAGGTGTGTGTTGTCTATGGTTATATGTGTGCAGTGGTGTCAGTGTGTGGGTGCTTGTGTGTGTCTACAGGTGTGTGTGTGTGTTGGGTATATTGTGCGTTGCGTGTGTCAGTGTTGTGTGTTTGTGTTTGTACGTCTACAGGGTGTCATGTGTGTCTGTGGGTTATATGTGTGCGTCTGCTCAGTGTGTGTGTGTTTGTGTGGGTCTACAGGGTGTTATGTGGTCTATGGGGTATATGTGTGCGTGTGTCATGTGTGTGTGTTTGTGTGTCTACAGGTTGTGTGATGTCTGATGGGTATATGTGTGCGTTATGTCAGTGTGTGTGTGTTTGTGTGTCTACAGGTGTGTGTGTCTGTGGGTATATGTGTGCGTGCGTGTGTCAGTGTGTGTGTGTTTGTGTGTCTACAGGTGTGTGTGTCTATGGGTATATGTGTGCGTGTGTCAGTGTGTGTGTGTTTGTGTGCATGTCATTTAAGATGTCAACAACACATGTGAGACTTTCTAACTTTTATTTTATGTACCGATACTTCATACGATTCTAGGACACTTTCCCCCTGGACTTTTTCCCCTTGGACGTTATTCCCCGGAATTCTTCCTCCCGGACTTTTCCCCCCCGTGTGTCTTTCCCCCTAGGACACTTTCCCCCCGGACATTTTCCTCCCTAGGACATTTTCCCCTGGGACACTTTCCCCCAATAGCATCATTGATTGGTGTATCACGAGAGCTATAGTGCGTGCCTGTACACACGTACACACAACAGATGTTTGAGAGAGAGAGAGGAAGATGCGCAGACTGAGAGAGAGAGAGAGAGAGAGATTAAAAATCAATGTTCGCTTTCTTATTGTTCAATCACAGATATACTCTTCATTAGTACCGGGGGGGAAAGTGTCCTGGGGGGAAAGAGTTCCAAGGGGGAAATTGTCCGGGGGGGAAATAGCACCTGGAGGAAAGAGTCCTAGGGGGAAAGAGTTCCAGGGGGAAGAATTCCAGGGGGATAAATTCCGGGGGGAAAAAGTCCAGGGGGATAGTGTCCGGTTACCACTTCATACAATCACTGGCTCACAGGCACTAAGATGCAATATTTTCCGCTCACATTTCCAAAATTCTGTTTTGCTCCTACAAAATAAAAATAATATTCCTTTTTGGTGTGTATATTTTGTTTTTGTTTTTTTTGTGTGATTCTTTTGGGGTATTAGTAGGTCTGTATTGCCATATGCAAATGTCTGTCTCTCTGTGTGTTTCTTTGGGGGTATTAGTAGGTCTGTATTGCCATATGCAAATGTCTGTCTCTCTGTGTGTTTCTTTGGGGGTATTAGTGGATCTGTATTGCCATATGCAAATGTCTGTCTCTCTGTGTGTTTCATGCACAGAACACCAAAACCACCCCCAAGACGCCGGTGGCCCCCAAAACCACCCCGGTGACGGTTGGTCGAACGCCGGGCGGTGTCAGCGCCTTCACCTCCCCCTTCTCATTTCGCCCCCCGGTCATTTCCCAGCCCTCCAGCGTGGCGCCCTCCCCCATGAAGCAGAACCTGTCGTCTGATTCGCTCTGCAGTCAGGGTCAGGCAATGGAGACGCCTTCGGGAGCTACAAGAGCTCTGGTCTTTGATAGGTGAGTGAGAGATAGACAGAGAGAGAGAGTGAAAGAGAGAGAGACGGAACCTGTCGTCTGATTCGCTCAGCAGTCAGGGTCAGGCAATGGAGACGTCTTCGGAGCTACAAGAGCTCTGGTCTTTGATAGGTGAGTGAGAGATGGAGAGAGAGTGAGATAGAGAGAGAGTGAGAGAGAGTGAGAGAGAGAGAGATAGAGAGAGAGAGAAGGAGATTAAGAAACAGAACCTGTCGTCTGATTCGCTCAGCAGTCAGGGCCAGGCAATGGAGACGTTTTCTGGAGCTACAAGAGCTCTGGTGTTTGATAGGTGAGTTTGTGTGCGTGTGTGTGTGTGTGTGAAGATTATGACTCTTAAAGGAGGGGCCTTTTCGCTGGCTCTAGAGCTGCAGCCAAAGGGATGGGTTGGCATTTGGGGACCTTCCCTAGTGCCAGCTGTCCTCAAATCTGTTTGGCTGAGAGAGTGGGGATGTACCCTGGACAAGGCATCTCCACTATAGACAAATTTTAGCCCGGCCCGCTGGAATAGCATCTGCCCCCTCTGCTATCTGGCAGTCATGGTCGGAAACGACTGACTGGCATACACACACATACATCATTATGTGTGTGATGAAGAAGATGATGATGATGACCGTGGCGATTGATGATGATGATAATGATGAAGATTATGATGATGATGATGATGGGCCTGATGATGGTGATGATGCTGATGATAAAGGATGAAGAAGATGATGATGATGACCATGGTGATGATGATGATGATGATGAATGATGAAGAAGATGATGATGATGACCATGGTGATGGTGGTGATGATAATGATGAAGAAGATGATATGATGATGACCATGGTGATGATGATGATGAATGTCGATGATGATGATGATGATGATGAAGAATATGATGATGATGACCATGGTGATGATGATGGGGATGAAAATGATGAAGATGATAATGATGGTGATGGTGATGATAATGATGAAGAAGCTGATGATGACCATGGTGATGATAATGATGAAGATGATGATGATAATGATGATGATAATGATGATGAAGATGATGATGGTGATGATGATGATGATGGTGATGATGGTGATGATGATGACCATGGTGATGATGATGATGATGATGATGATGATGATGATGAAGACCATGATGATGATGATGATGAATGATGAAGATATGATGGTGATGACCATGGTGATGATGATGATAATGATGAAGAAGATAATGATGATGACCATGGTGATGATGATGATGATGACCATGATGATGAAGAAGATGATGATGATGACCATGGTGATGATGAAGATGATGATGATGATGACCATGGTGATGATGATAATGATGAAGATGATAATGTTATATTTTCAGGATATCGGAAGCCAAAGAGGAGGGCATACCCCGGCACATCGAGTTACGCCTCGGCAAGGACTCAAACACAGGGGCGGGAGCGGCCGGTCCCGTACCCATGGAGTCACTGCCTTCTATCATTCCTGATTTGTCCAACCAAGACTCCGGTAAGATTACAATTAGGCGAAGGGGTGGGGATATTCTTTCTTCTTCTTCTGCGTTCCCAGGCCATATGGCCATAATGGATAAGGTATGTATGTGTCCGGTTTTTAGTTTTAGCCCTTTCACCGCCAGACATCTTTGAGCCAAAAACTTCAATTAAACTTACTTGGCTACAGAAAATATTTCGTCTGCAATATTGTGGGATTTCTCTGTGACATTTAGAATAGGGTCAATCCTTACTGCCCAAATTTAGGAACACAATATCATTGAATAACAGACCCTGATTTGAAGAGTTTTAGTGACATGGGTGTTAAGTCATTGTGGTGCAACAATGCGACATTGGCGGTGAAAGGGTTTAGTGACATGGGTGTTAAGTCATTGTGGTGCAACAATGCGACGTTGGCGGTGAAAGGGTTAATGACAAACACTGTAACAACAAAATCCTAACTGCCATCTTCTTGTTCTACTTGCGGTCGTATTCCTGGAGGACTTTATGCGAATGGAAATGATCTAAATGTTGAATATGATAATTACCCCTTTGTTCTTCGTAATTTTGAAAATGTCTATTCATCTTTGCTCACGGGTTTGTGCTTATTTGTTTTAGTTTTATTTCCTTTTGCCTTTTTGAAGGGGTTTTTCCAGCAGACTTATTTTCTTCCTGAGAAAATGCTGATGTTTAGACGCTTATTATAATTCATGGATGTGACCCGAAGGATGTAATCATGATGAAAATCAGTTTAACGTCCTCCGGTCTGAAACAGACACATATGGGACATTAGTAGATATAAAGATGGTGGGAACGATCCTGGAGGCAATGCCCGGAAGCAGTGCAACTCCAGGAAAGTCCCAAATTTTTTAACGATACAGATGTATAGTATGTGTATGTAACATCACTGAAATGTTTAGCATTTTAATGGGGCTTTATGCTACTTCTTGCCAACACGGTAGGGCGATAATTTTAGGCCTGAACTGCCTATGCCACCTAGTGATGAGTCAGGGGCAGATAATTTTCTGTGGCTATATACTACTACTTCGTGACAGGCAAGGGCGATAATCTTATGTAGGTGGCGTACGCATCTCAGTGCACGAGACAGGGGCAGATAATTTTCAGTATAAAGCCTCATTCTATTCACTGATAAAGATCATGCTAATTTTTCTGAATGAAACATGAATTATTATGTGCAATAAATGTAGGGGTCATTCATACAATGAAGTGCTTAATGTTATCCACCGTTTCAGACCCTCTGGATCAGGAAGTGAGCAGGATCACGGAAGCGGAGGAGGCTTTCAACAGCAGTCAGGGGCTGAGTGGGAAAGACGACGCCACCAGTGCTAGCGCCCCGAAATATCTGACCACACCCGAGTCTGTGGTTCAGTACATGAAACAGGTAAATGTGTCACCTTGCATGTGTTTAGTTTGCAGTCTGAGGAACTTTCTTTAAACCTGATTGCCTGTACATTTTGACTGCCCATTCAATCGTATTTTTGCCACAGAGCTTTACTATGGGCAATTATGCAAGTATGTGTGGCAAATTCCAGGTTTTTCATTATTAGGGTAAACAGGTCTGTGTGGGTTTTTTGTTAATGTTTTTAATTATCCAAAGGACTACTGGCACTGCTGAAGTGATCACTGGTTGACATTGACCTGTGTTAGCGGCCAGTGATAAGATGAAATCTGACCTGACCGGAAAACCA
>CM065707.1:2574415-2576915 GCA_017654935.2 Phymorhynchus buccinoides
TCCTCCCCCTATCTCCCCCCCTCCATCTCCCCCCATCTCCCCCCCCCCCCCCCCCCCCCCCCCCCACCCCCATCACAGCCAACAGCCCTCCTTGCTACAATCTCTCCTCCACCCCACTACTACTAGTCTCCCCCCCCCCCCCCCCCCCCTTACACCTTGCCATCCTTCCCTCACAACGTCAACCCTGAAATCTACTCAACTTGTGAACTACCAACTTTGGTGAACTGTGTTCAAACCAACAAGACAGTTTTCTACTGCACACACACACAAAACAAAGCAATTCTGAGCCAACCACAGTGTGTGTGAGACCTGCCTCCAGTGGAAAACAAAAATGGATGATTCTAGACTGATAAGAAAGATGTTGCAGGGAGTCAGTGTCAGGCTACAGACCCTAGAGGAAAGGTTTCAAGAGAGAAATCTTGAGAGAGAAATCGAGGAGCTTGTGGACATGAAGCTAGCTGAAGCGATGGAGGAGAATGAAGTGAGGGGAAAAAGAAAGAAAACTGTGACCTTGACCAAGGCCAAAGCAAGTGCTAAGGTCACAGGGGCTGGGAGAGCAAAAGACGACCCTTTGTCGGTGAGGGAGACGCTCAGCAAGGTAACTAACATTCCGGCAAGAGTGGTTGAGCCTCTCCGGTTCCGTGGCAAAATAATCAACATGATGATTGTGGCCACACACAGCAAAGAAGAAGAAGAACATTAATGAACTCAAAAATCTTTTGGACGAAAACCCAAATTTGAAAACAAAATTTCTTCTTCTTCTTTTCTTGAGGGCCCACGGTCAATGAGCTGACCATTCTGTCTCCGTTTGGAAAAAAAAGATTGAAAAAGAGGGGTTCCGGTGGTGTTCAAATTTCAGTTGGCAGTGGTGGTGTAACAACCAAAAAATAGGGATTGGAGTGGGCAAGGGAGGAGGGGGGGAGGGTGAGACTGATGAGTTACTGCTCAGCCTGCAGTCCTGACGTGCCATGCACGCCATCAGTGAAGGCTGCGATGGAGTCATGCCGCAGTTCATTCCATTCCCTGATGGTCCTTGGGAGGAATGAGTTGGATCTGTAAAAGTTTTGATGAATAAACAAGCCATTCCTATAAAAAAAAAAATACTTTTTGATTAGTTTTAGTTTAAGGAGACGCAAGCCGCTTAAAACAAGATATCTATTCATAGAAAAAATTTAGATGTTAAAAGTCAAAGGGCCGAGAGGCCTATAAATAGCCCTATACCTACCTACCTAACTGAGATCGTGGAAGGTGAGATCATCAGTGTCACAAGATTGGGGAGTCTGGGGAAAAATAAACCTCATTAGTATAGTATAGTGTAGTATATATAGTATAGTATGCTATGGTAGTGTAGTAGTATAGTATAGTATACTATAATTCTTCTTCTTCTTCTTCTTCTTCTGCCAATGATGTCCACCTGCCGTAACCGGCAATTACTGACAAAAATGGGGGTTCAAAGAAAAATCGCTGCGCGGGGGAAGAAAAAAATAAAAACAACTATAGTATAGTATGGTATAGTATAGTATAGTACTATAGTATACTATACTATATGGTATAGTATAGTTGGTCACTTTGGTGTATGTAATTCAATGTAAATGGGTGTTTAAAATGAAATCTGTGCATGTTGCTTTGCTTTTGTACGTCAAGGTTTGTCCATAGTTCACCCTCCTAGTGTCTGAGTCTGTGCGGTTGGTTTGTTGGTTGGTTTTTATCGATGGATAATTTTAGTGAAGCTATAAAGCGCTTAGAGCTTCAAGATCAAGCACTCTATAAATGTTCTTAAAGGTGCAGTCCGGCGGGTGAGCGATTGTTTTCATTTTGCACCTTTGCGGTGGAACGGGTTTGGGGGGGAAAGAAAATGGCGCCCATTCTAATGATAGGAAGCCATTTTCTTTCCCCCAAAACCCGTTCCACCGCAGAGGTGCAAAACGAAAACAATCGCTCACCCGCCGGACTGCACCTTTAATAAATAAATAGTATAGTATGGGACTGGCTCAAGCCTAAGCCTTGTGGTTTACAAACGTGCCTTCATTGAAAAGTATTGTTTGCATAATGCATGCCTTTAAAATCACTATTGTAATTCAATCATCGTATTCAAAAAGTAGTTGGCTACAATTTCTATCCTTGTCCAGGAGATTTTTGAAGGTGTTTAGTGTTGGTGCTCTGTGTCTGTATCTGTAGTATCTGTAGTCAGTACGTTGGCAGTAACCACTTCTGGCATTGGAAACCAACAGGGAAAACGTTAGGTGTTAGTAAATTCCAGAGGTTAGCAACTCGATTACTAAAACAATGTTTACGTTTGTTAGTATTACAACGCTGTATATGTAATTTTCCCTCTTGATTTCTAGTTTGATTGCAGATGGACAGAGTAAATAGAGAGTATATACTAATGTCGTCTAAGTTGTTAATTGTGTACATCTGTATGAGGTCTCCCTGTTGTTGTTGTTGTTGTCATTGTCATACCCTCGCTTAAAGACTCCAGGGATCATCCCAACAGCCTAAG
>CM065707.1:2584415-2589415 GCA_017654935.2 Phymorhynchus buccinoides
GATGATGATGGTGATGACGATGATGGTGATGATGATAATGATAGCGATGATGGTGACGATGATGATGGTGATGACTATGATGGTGATGATGATAATGATAGCGATGATGATGATGGTGATGATGGTGATGATGACGATGATGATGATGACGATGGTGATGACGACGATGATGATGGTGATGATGATGGTGATGACAACGATGCTGATGATGATGATGATGATGATGATGCAAACTGTGTGCAGACCTGAAGCGAGACAAGACAGAGCTGGTCCTCAAACTGGACGCCTACCAAGCCAAGCTGAGCGACTGGGAGGAGTTCACCAAATCCAAGGTGAATAGGGCATTTGCCACGAGTGTTCGTTCTCTATACTAGACTACTAACTTGCCCGAGCTCGTTCTGCCCGAGTTGCGTTGACCTCTCTAATTCAACTCTCTAAATTCAGCTCAGTGAAATTCAAGGTCGCCGGCATGCGGCAAATGCCCTATTGTCCCAGTAGCTTAGAGCTAGATGTCGTGCCTTGTGAAAATGAGAACGTCCAGCGTTTAACTCGTCTTCTTGCACCTTATATACAGTGATACATTCGCTCCTCAAGACATCACTCTACACTCCCACCAAATAGATTCACTGCCAAGCACCCCGCCATGTGTTTGCTTTTAGAGCTTATATCAGTGTTTTGAAACAATACATGCGCACTCAAAAAAGATTAGTTACTCCCCTCTTGTCGGTTGAGATGCCGCGGAGAACCAAGAACGTCAAAATAATGCATGGCGCGAGACGAGTTGACAGAGTGACAGAGGGAAGAAACGCAGAACTGAACAAAGCATCTGCATCTGATGGTGGTGGTTTTCTTTTGTTTTAATCTTTCCTTTAGATTCCTGACTATTCCTCCAAATCCAATATCTCTCTCTCTCTCTCTCTCTCTCTCTCTCTCTCTCTCTCTCTCCATCATCTCTTCTGATTCTTCAGAATTTCAGAGATGTGAGGTGGTTCTTTATGTGTGCGTACGTACGCGCTCGCGCATGTGTGTGTGTTTGTGTGTGTGTGTGATTGTGCGATGTATGTCCGTATGTTTGTATGTATGTAATTTGTGAGCGAGTGTGAGTGCGTGCGCCCACGGCCGCATACGTCATTATCAATTTGTTCCACACACACATGTTCAACAAGCCAAGGGGGAAAAACCCACGTCACAATGTTGCCAAAATCAAGCTGTCAGCAACGGTTGTAAAGAAAGGTACCGTATTTTTCGGATCATTAGGCGCTGCTGTGTATAAGGCAATTAGGGCAATGTTCAAGAAAAATCTGAAAAAATTAAATAAAAGGAGCCCTCGTTTATAAGGCGATACACACCTCGCAAAAGAAAGTTGAAGTTTGAAGCCTGTACACATCCTGTAAACGCTTACCGACCGCCATTACTGCTGTCATAAACGAGAGTTGGCTCCCTTCTCAAATAATCGAACTTCCGTTTTTGCGACTTCCGGTTGTTATGTTTGGACTTTTCTTCGCAAAAACCGATAGAATTATGGCATTTTAAGCTCTACAACGATGCTTTTGACATCCAATGAAGGGTTATGGCATCTGTTGGACGGTATCTCGGATGATAATAGGGATTTTGAAGCATTTTAACGCGAGTATTCGTCGTATCAGCGACTTGTTACCACTTTCGATGTCTGACCCACAGTAGACTGTAGTGAGCACGGCAATCGTTGCCTCTCTTCTCACGATTTTGTTCACTAATAGGGCGCCCTCATTTATTAGGCGCATAGGTCGAAATTGGAGGAAAAAATATCGCCTTATTGTCCGAAAATTACGGTAAGTCTGCCGGCTCACAGTACTGACCCAGCTAACTGGCCGCCATCTGGAAAAAATGAATGTTGCTGCTGTTGTTCTTTATTTTCTGCTTCCTACACCTGTGTTCTTCTTCCTGTGTTCAGGACATGGTGATGGCTCAGATGAAGGACATTATGTGTGTTGTGTGTTCAGGACATGGTGATGGCTCAGATGAAGGACATTATGTGTGTTCAGGACATGGTGATGGCTCAGATGAAGGACATTATGTGTGTTGTGTGTTCAGGACATGGTGATGGCTCAGATGAAGGACATTATGTGTGTTGTGTGTTCAGGACATGGTGATGGCTCAGATGAAGGACATTATGTGTGTTGTGTGTTCAGGACATGGTGATGGCTGAGATGAAGGACATTATGTGTGTTGTGTGTTCAGGACATGGTGATGGCTCAGATGAAGGACATTATGTGTGTTCAGGACATGGTGATGGCTCAGATGAAGGACATTATGTGTGTTGTGTGTTCAGGACATGGTGATGGCTGAGATGAAGGACATTATGTGTGTTGTGTGTTCAGGACATGGTGATGGCTCAGATGAAGGACATTATGTGTGTTGTGTGTTCAGGACATGGTGATGGCTCAGATGAAGGACATTATGTGTGTTGTGTGTTCAGGACATGGTGATGGCTCAGATGAAGGACATTATGTGTATTGTGTGTTCAGGACATGGTGATGGCTCAGATGAAGGACATTATGTGTGTTGTGTGTTCAGGACATGGTGATGGCTGAGATGAAGGACATTATGTGTGTTGTGTGTTCAGGACATGGTGATGGCTCAGATGAAGGACATTATGTGTGTGGTGTGTTCAGGACATGGTGATGGCTCAGATGAAGGACATTATGTGTGTTGTGTGTTCAGGACATGGTGATGGCTGAGATGAAGGACATTATGTGTATTGTGTGTTCAGGACATGGTGATGGCTCAGATGAAGGACATTATGTGTGTTGTGTGTTCAGGACATGGTGATGGCTCAGATGAAGGACATTATGTGTGTTGTGTGTTCAGGACATGGTGATGGCTCAGATGAAGGACATTATGTGTGTTCAGGACATGGTGATGGCTCAGATGAAGGACATTATGTGTGTTCAGGACATGGTGGTGGCTGAGATGAAGGACATTATGTGTGTTGTGTGTTCAGGACATGGTGATGGCTGAGATGAAGGACATTATGTGTGTTGTGTGTTCAGGACATGGTGATGGCTCAGATGAAGGACATTATGTGTGTTGTGTGTTCAGGACATGGTGATGGCTCAGATGAAGGACATTATGTGTGTTCAGGACATGGTGATGGCTGAGATGAAGGACATTATGTGTGTTGTGTGTTCAGGACATGGTGATGGCTCAGATGAAGGACATTATGTGTGTTCAGGACATGGTGATGGCTCAGATGAAGGACATTATGTGTGTTGTGTGTTCAGGACATGGTGATGGCTCAGATGAAGGACATTATGTGTGTTGTGTGTTCAGGACATGGTGATGGCTCAGATGAAGGACATTATGTGTGTTGTGTGTTCAGGACATGGTGATGGCTCAGATGAAGGACATTATGTGTGTTGTGTGTTCAGGACATGGTGATGGCTCAGATGAAGGACATTATGTGTGTTGTGTGTTCAGGACATGGTGATGGCTGAGATGAAGGACATTATGTGTGTTGTGTGTTCAGGACATGGTGATGGCTGAGATGAAGGACATTATGTGTGTTGTGTGTTCAGGACATGGTGGTGGCTGAGATGAAGGACATTATGTGTGTTGTGTGTTCAGGACATGGTGATGGCTCAGATGAAGGACATTATGTGTGTTGTGTGTTCAGGACATGGTGATGGCTGAGATGAAGGACATTATGTGTGTTGTGTGTTCAGGACATGGTGATGGCTCAGATGAAGGACATTATGTGTGTTGTGTGTTCAGGACATGGTGATGACTCAGATGAAGGACATTATGTGTGTTGTGTGTTCAGGACATGGTGATGGCTCATATGAAGGACATTATGTGTGTTGTGTGTTCAGGACATGGTGATGACTCAGATGAAGGACATTATGTGTGTTGTGTGTTCAGGACATGGTGATGGCTCAGATGAAGGACATTATGTGTGTTCAGGACATGGTGATGGCTGAGATGAAGGACATTATGTGTGTTCAGGACATGGTGATGGCTCAGATGAAGGACATTATGTGTGTTGTGTGTTCAGGACATGGTGATGGCTCAGATGAAGGACATTATGTGTGTTGTGTGTTCAGGACATGGTGATGGCTCAGATGAAGGACATTATGTGTGTGGTGTGTTCAGGACATGGTGATGGCTCAGATGAAGGACATTATGTGTGTTGTGTGTTCAGGACATGGTGATGGCTGAGATGAAGGACATTATGTGTGTTGTGTGTTCAGGACATGGTGATGGCTGAGATGAAGGACATTATGTGTGTTGTGTGTTCAGGACATGGTGATGGCTCAGATGAAGGACATTATGTGTGCTGTGTGTTCAGGACATGGTGATGGCTCAGATGAAGGACATTATGTGTGCTGTGTGTTCAGGACATGGTGATGGCTCAGATGAAGGACATTATGTGTGTTGTGTGTTCAGGACATGGTGATGGCTCAGATGAAGGACATTATGTGTGTTGTGTGTTCAGGACATGGTGATGGCTGAGATGAAGGACATTATGTGTGTTGTGTGTTCAGGACATGGTGATGGCTCAGATGAAGGACATTATGTGTGTTCAGGACATGGTGATGGCTGAGATGAAGGACATTATGTGTGTTCAGGACATGGTGGTGGCTCAGATGAAGGACATTATGTGTGTTGTGTGTTCAGGACATGGTGATGGCTGAGATGAAGGACATTATGTGTGTTCAGGACATGGTGGTGGCTCAGATGAAGGACATTATGTGTGTTGTGTGTTCAGGACATGGTGATGGCTCAGATGAAGGACATTATGTGTGTTCAGGACATGGTGATGGCTCAGATGAAGGACATTATGTGTGTTCAGGACATGGTGGTGGCTGAGATGAAGGACATTATGTGTGCTGTGTGTTCAGGACATGGTGATGGCTCAGATGAAGGACATTATGTGTGTTGTGTGTTCAGGACATGGTGATGGCTGAGATGAAGGACATTATGTGTGTTGTGTGTTCAGGACATGGTGATGGCTCATATGA